>JADHKP010000058.1:13851-217753 GCA_019925385.1 Raffaelea deltoideospora | reverse complement strand
TTAAAAGTTTATATAAAAAAAAAAAAAAAAAAAAAAAAAAAAAAAAAAAAAAAACAAAAAAAAAAAAACAAAACAAAAAAAAAAAAAAAAAAAAAAAACCGGCCATAGACTCACCAATGGTGGTCAGCAGGCGGGCGACGGGCGAGCCCTCCTTGTCGCCGACGAGCTCGTACTGGCGGAAGACGTTTGCGCGGACGCACTCGACGACGCCGGACTTTGCGTCGCGCTCGTCGTCGAACTGGCGCAGGCTGAAGGGGAAGAGGCCGAAGCGCTTCTGGGCCTCGGAGTAGATCTTGCGCGAGGTGGGCCGCTTGAGGCCGTAGGTCTGGGTGGTGCGGCGGTGCAGGGTTGGGCGGCGCTGCTCGAGCTGCTTGACCTTGCCCTTGCTGGAGTCGTCGCCGGCGCCGAGGCTCATGGCGACCTCGACGCCCCAGACGTCGCCGACCTCGGGCGCGCCCTCGCCCTTGGCGCCCTCGGACGGCGCCAGGATCAGCTTCTTCTTGCCCTCGATCTCGTTGTGCTCAAACAGCCACGAGGTCGTGTTCTCGACCACGCTGCAGTCGTAGGCCTTGGCCACCTTGTCCAGCAGCGTGTTGATCTTGTACTGCGTCGGCGGCTTGGCCGCCGCCGCCTTGGCCTTTTCCTCGTCCGACGATGCCAGCAGGCCCGGCGGCAGCAGCAGCCGCAGCAGCAGCTCGTTGGCGTAGTGCGTGGCCAGCACCAGGTCGGCCGGCCGCCCCGACACCGTGGCGTCGTCGGCCACGCCCACCAGCACGGTGTTGCACACAATCGACCCAAAGCCGTCAATCTGCGCCCCCAGCTGGATCTTGACCGGCTCGCCCGCCGTCAGCTCCGTGGCCGCCTCGTTCTCGTCCGACCGCAGCGGCGTGTACGGCGTCACATACGAGCTCGGAGACACGGTCGTGGGGTGTGCAAAACCTGGAGAGTGTTAGTGGTGTTTGAGAAGCAAGAACAAGAAGCAAGAAGCAAGAACAAGAAGCAAGAACAAGAGCAAGAGCAAGAGCAAGAGCAAGAGCAAGAGCAAGAGCAAGAGCAAGAGCAAGAGCAAGAGCAAGAGCAAGAAGCAAGAGCAAGAGCAAGAAGTAAGAATTAAGAAAACAAAAAAGCAAGAAAAAAAAAGAAAAAAAAAAAAGAACAAAACACTCTGAAAAATCAAACGTCCGGGGAAGTGAACAAACACCCGTAAAAGTCAGAGAGAGAGCACCCACCCTTGTTGACCTTCTTGCCACGGTACACCTTTGATAGCTCCTCCTCGATCAGCTTGTCGCCCTGCTCGCATATGTCGACGATCTTGGCGCCGGCCACGCACAGGGCCGAGACGGCTGCAAGCACCTTCTCGGAGATCTGGGCCGCCGACTTGTACTTGGTCAGCGTGTCGGGGTTGTTGAGGGTGTAGTCTAGACCATTAGCAAGCGGAAGGCGAGACGAGGGCTCGAAGGGGAGCGAGAGAGAGAGAGTGTGTGTGTGTGTGAGTGAGAGAGAGAGAGTGTGTGTGTGAGTGAGAGAGAGAGTGTGTGCGTGTGCGCGGGGAAATGGAGAGGGAACCAAACGGAGTATGCTGCATAAAGAGAGGCAAAACAGAAAGACACATCGAAAAGCACCAAGCAGAGCAGCACAAAACCTACCGACTTCCTTGTCTTCGGACGCCATTTTGACGGATTTTGCTCTGGACAGGAGAACAACTGTAGAGACGAGAGCAAACGAAGGAGAAGAAAAAAAAAAAAAAGACAGAAATGTCGGCCGAGGAAAGGTCAGACAAATGCAAAATGTATAAAAAAAAGTAGAAACAAAACAAGCCCGAGTGCAAAAGAAGTGTGGAGGGATGTTGTTGTGTGTGTCGATTTTGTGTGTGTGAAAAGCTAGACCGCCGCCGCCTTTGGGATGGAGGGGAAAATCAACAATTGAAACAATGACGGTGGGCTTCGTTTTTTGGTGATGGGCCTTTGTACCAGGAGACCTTTTTTTTCGAGTACAAGGGAGTCAGTGCTTGTTATTGCCAGTATTACGAGTAGAGAGGGCAGTCACAGAATGTACCTCATGGCGGGGAAGGTTGGCTAAATTGCTATTTTTTCTCTCCCCCTTTTTCGGTGTGTTCCTCATTGACCCAAGCCCTGTGGGCTCGACGCTGTATCATATCCATAAGGATACTCTGCCGATACAACGGACGGTAGCCAATGGTCGCGACAACGCTCGTCACCCGTACTGGATACCAGTGTTTGCCGTTGAATGGCATGCGGTTGTAGGTATAGCGACTTTGTGACATTACTAGCCCCTTTCGACGCGCTGACTAAGAAAACAGAGTACTCAAAGCGCAGACAGGTAATAACATCCATACTCCGTACTTCATACTCGTACATTTGTCACAACACCTAGTACTCTGTACTCGTACTAGTACCCCTACTCGTACTCAACACGTGCCGTGGGCATACGGAGCACGCTGTACCTCGTACCTCATAGCTCCTTCCTAGTTCTCTCGCCTTCTTCAGGCGTCAAAACAGGCCCAGCCACTCAGCCGTCACTGCTCCAATACAGCTTTCTGGGCAGTCGGTCTCTTTTTTCTCTTTCTCAATTTTTTTTTTTTGTCGCGATCTTATCAACTTTACGAGCATTACTCCCCCCATTGATCGCGCCAGCGCCATTCGCTTCGTGTTTACGCCTCCTCCCCCCCTCCCTCGGTTTTTTATTTTTTATTTTATTTTATTTTTTCTTATTTTTTAATTTGCAGAGTCTATTTTCCTCGTGAAATCTGCCCGTTGTCTGTCTTTTTTCTCTCCCCTTTCTTGCTGGTTTTTCTTTTTTTTTGCTCCTTTTTTTGGTTGCTGGCTGGATCGCGTTGGCTTCTTTCGAATGTGGTCGTCGCCATAGAGCGGCGACAGATCATTGACGACGACGGACGACGCGGAGACGGGCGACGCTGTCAAAGACGGACGACACTGTCAAAGACGGACAACACTGTCAAAGACGGACGACGACGGACGACAGCCATCGACGAGATCTGAGGACGGCCATCGACGAGATCTTGGCGATTTGACGCTCGTGGTCCTTGCATCCTTTGCATCGGCATGTCGACCCCCCAGATGGCGTCTGTGCCAGCGCGGGCGACGGCATCACCGGACGGACACGGCGAGGCGGCGGCGGCGGCTCCGTCTCAGCGGCCCGGCCGCGACACGGACACGTTCAGCCAGGTGGTGGTGGAGCGGTATGTGACGCGGGACCACCTGCACTCGGCGGCGCTGCAGGCGGCGCAGGCGCAGATGCAGCGGGAGTTCCGCAACCTGCACATGTATGCGGACGACTACCGGCGGCTGCGGACGGAGTTCCGGGGGTATTTCCCGGCGCGGCAGCTGTACGGCGAGGGCTATGCGGGGCTGGGCAACGGGTACACGGAGGTGAACGGGCCGCCGCGGATTCTGTATCCGGGGCAGAAGCCGCGGGCGGGCAAGCGGCAGACGGCGGCGCTGCGGTGGACGCGCAAGGACATGGCGGTGCAGGCGGAGCAGCACGAGGAGCTGGTGCCGATCCGGCTGGACGTCGAGTGGGACCGGGTCAAGCTGCGCGACACGTTTACGTGGAACCTGCACGACCGGCTGGTGGCGCCGGAGCTGTTCACGTCGCAGCTGGTGGAGGATCTGGGGCTGCGGCCGCCGGCGGCGGCGCAGGTGTACGAGCTGGTGGTGCAGCAGATGCACGAGCAGCTGGGCGACTTTTATCCGCTGGTGTACTCGGAGGAGGAGGCGCTGGACCCGGAGCTGCCGTACTCGGCGTACAAGAACGACGAGATGCGGATCCTGGTCAAGCTCAACATCACCATTGGCCAGCACACGCTGGTGGACCAGTTTGAGTGGGAGATCAACAACCCGCTCAACTCGCCCGAGGAGTTTGCCGCCAGCATGGCGCGCGACCTGGCGCTGTCGGGCGAGTTTACCACCGCCATTGCCCACTGCATCCGCGAGCAGACGCAGCTGTTTACGCGCGGGCTGTACAGCGTCGGCCACGCCTTTGACGGCCGCCCGGTCGAGGACCCGGACCTGGTGGCCGCCTTCTTGCCGTCGCCGCTGCCGGCCGTCTTCCGCCCCCAGCAGCAGGCCAAGGAGTACGCGCCCTATCTGTACGAGCTGAGCGAGGCCGAGCTGGAGCGCAACGAGGTGACGTTTTCGCGCGAGCAGCGCCGCCAGAAGCGGTCTGTCAACCGCCGCGGCGGGCCTGTGCTGCCGGATCTCAAGGAGCGCCAGCGCACCATCCGCACGCTGATTGTGTCGTCTGTGCTGCCGGGCGCCGCCGCCGACGTCGAGGAGAGCCGGCTATACAAGCGCGTGCCGGCCAGCGATGGCCGTGGCGGCGGCGATGGCCGTGGCGGGGCCGGGGGCCGGCGCCGGGGCGGCCGCGACGGTACGGGCGACGGCTTTTCGGACTCGGACGAGAGCGACGACTCGGCGCCCGACTCGCCGTCGCTGGCGCACGCGACGCCGGCATCGGCGGCGGCAGCAGCAGGAAGTGGCGGCCTCGGCGGCACTGCGCGCACGCGCGGCCTGCGCGGCCTTCGCGGCGCCGCCACAGCTGCCCAGCAACGCATGGCCCAGCTGGGCCGGTCCGAGACGCCCGAGGCCGGCCCCGGCGGCGGCGGCGGCACCATCCATCTGCACGAGACGCGGACGGGCCGCCGCAGCGCAGCGGCGCGCGATCTGCGCGAAGACTCGGCCGACGACTCGGGCGCGGATGCCGGGGCCGGGGCCGGGGCCGGCTTGGGGGCTGGGGCCGGCAGCGCCGCTGGAGCCGGCTCGGGCGCCGGCTCGGCCAACAACCACCTGATCATCACCATCCGCGTGTCCAAGGACCGTCTGCGCCGGCTCATGCGCGATCTCAAGGCCCGGCCGCCACAGAACGCCCAGAGCACAGATGGGCCCACTGGCTCAGGTCTGGGTTCTTCTTCCGCCGCCGCCGCCGCCCCGTCGCCTCGCCCGCTGCACGCGGTCAAGGCCGGCTCGTCGGCGGCCCAGGCATCGCCCAACGGGCGCTCGGCCGGCGGCGCCAACATGGGCCCGCCGTCGTCGCGGTCGTCGGTGCCGCATGGCCATCTCGGCCGCGTGCCGGCGCCACCGCCGCCGGCCTCGGAGGCTGACGCTCCTCCAGCGGTAAGTGTAGTGTGCCAAGCGATTTCCAGTTCATTTCCTTTCTTTCCCGCTGCCCCCCAAACTAACTCACTCGAACCAGCCCCCCCCGCCCCAGTGGCTGCTGGACGCGCTGCAGCGGCTGCGCGACCGCAACTACCCCAACGACTCGTTCGAGGGCGTCATGCGCTACAGCGTCTTCACGCAGGAGGAGCAGCTGGTGCCCAGCGGCCCGGCGCCCGGCGAGCCGCTCGACAAGTACCGCTACTGGTATCTGCCGCGCATCCGCTGCCACGACTGCCCCGGCAAGCTGTACACGCCCGGGCCCGAAACCACAGTCGGCAACTTCGAGGTCCACCTGAAAAACCGCTTCCACCGCGAAAAGGTCGAGCTGCGCCTGCAGCGCGAAGCCGAAGCAAAGGCCGCTGCGGCTGCTGCAGCTGCTGCACAGGCACAAGCTGCACAAGCTGCACAAGCTGCACAGGCCGCACAGGCCGCACAAGCACCACAAGCCGCCCAGCCACCCCTGCCCTCAGCGCCAATACCCCCAGCTGGCGCAGCAGCAGCAGCAGCAGCGGCTGCACCGCCATCGCGCTCTCCGCAGCCGTCGCTGCCCACACAAGCCCCGTCGGCCGAGCCGCTGGCGCCGCCGCTGGCCAGGCCGCCGTCGGAGTCCGACTCGGAGTCCGACGACGACGAGTCGCCAGAGCCGTGACGCGTGTCTTGAGTGCGTTGTACGAGTGGGCGAGTGGGTTGCCGTGCAAGTGTCTTGGGTGTGTTGGAGTGATATCGCGTGTGCTGTCACCACGGGTCGAATGTGCTCCGAGCCTTGTCCACTGCTGCCGAGTGTCCACTTGCTAGCCTTGTCTTTTGCTGCCGAACGTCCATCTCCCGGCTTCGTCCGTCCATCTGCCCTTTTGCTGTCCCCTGTTTTCTCGGAGTTTTTCTTCCTCTTTCTTTTCAGGCTTCTTCTTCTTTCGGTGGCACGTCTCGGGGAGCATATGGTCATATCTGTTGTTGTTTTGTGTATCCAGTGTTTTTACTACTCTTTTGTTTTCAATACTGTCGTCGCTGCCGTCACATCTCGTCTGTCTGGCTCCTGTTCCATTGGTGCTACTCTCAGGCGTTAGGTATTAATGCGTGAACTGTCATTATAGCACTGTATTAGCCTATAATAAGCACAACTACTGCTACAGCTGCTACAGCCGCTTCTGTGCCCTGTAACTTGTTTGCTCTCGCACTATTTTTGTCTGCTCTCGTCTACAGTCACTAAGCAAAAGTCACGCGCGCATTTTTTTTTTGTTAAAAACCCCCACCAATTACCACCTTAAACCTTAACATTAAACGTCGTCTTTCAACTTAAATTTTTCACGATTCAGTTAATAAACATATGTTAAAATTTAAACAGAAGATAAATTTATGGCTTTAAAGTATTTTAATACCTTTATTATATTTTTAAGATTTTATTTCGTGTAGGTAGTTAACTTTGAAAACAGGTCATTTTTAAAATTTTCGTTATAGGGGGCTTACAGGGGGTAAAAAATTTTTTATAGCGCTTAAAATCGCTTTTACAAATTTAGGTCAACTTTGAGCATTGATAAAAGTATGTAAAAAAATCTTAAAAAAAATCTAAATAGACAAAACCGTTTACTTTTCATTATTCTATAATATATATAAATTTAAAGATATCTTACCTTTTAAAAACTTGAGATATTTGAATTTAAAGTAAGAGAGTTTAGGGCATTTTTGTATGGGAAATCAAAAAGCGATCGTGACTTTTGCAGACCCACTTATACGTCCTTACCGAATAACAAAACAGCTACGCAGCGCAGCGCCCAGACAAAGTTAAAGAGCTGATAAAAGACTTGAGAGACCATGCTAACGTGAAAGACTAAGAAAGAGTCACAGAACGTAAAACGCAAAGAAAAGACGACAAAATAGACAAAAAAGACAAAACAAAAAAGCACCAAATCATACCACACATGGACAGCCGTACAGATCGACAGAAAAAAACCAACATAATCAGCCCTGATGGGACGATGCCGCCCATTCGCCGCTGGACGGACAGCTCGTCACTTCATTGCCCTTTTGACCCGTCCTGCTCTTCCATTCCTATCCTGTCTCTCTCTCTCTCTCTCTTTCTCTCTTTCTATCACACACACTCTTTCTATCACACTCTCTCCCTCTCTCTCTTTCTCTCCTTTCCATCACTCTCTCTCTCGCCTATCTCCCTCCCCCCTCCCTCTCTCTCCCCCCACCTCAGTCCTCTTCCATTGCATCAGAATCGTCCCGCTTGGCTCGCCCGCCGCGCGTGGTCCGGCCGCCTCTGCGGGTCGCCGTCGACGCTGCCGCGCTCGACTTGCTCACGTGACGAGTACTGTTTCGACGGCCGGCGCCGTTGGACCCGGCCTTGTCTTTCTTGCCGTCGCCGCTGTCCTGATTCTCCTTTTCGTCATCATCATTGTCGTCGCCATCGTGGTTGCCATCGTCGTCCTTGCCATCGTCGCCGTCGTCGCCACCACCTCCACCGTCGTTGCCGTCAGTTTCTCCCTCTCCCTCTTCCTCGTCCGAGTCCGATGCTTGCCGCAGCGACTGGCCCCAAAGCACTCCGCTGCTGTCAGCTCCACCACCGCCTTGTCGCTTGCGTGACCGGCTGCTGCCACGCTGTCGTCGTCCTCGTCCTCCGGAGCCCCCCGCGCTGTCGCCGTCGTCGTCGTCGTCGTCGTCGGCCGCCTCGGCCTCGGCCCCGTCGAGATACTCCCACTCGGCCACGCCGTCCAGCATCTCCTCGTCGTCTTCGTCAGAGTCGCGCTCCGCATACGTCGACTGCGCCCTGGCGGCCGAGCGCCCACTACGGCGCCGTTCCGAGTCCGGGATGGCAGAAGCCGCAGACGTCGCCTTCTTCTTGGTCGTCGCGCCAGCCGACGACCTGGCTCGCCCTGACGACGACGACGATGCGGCCGCCGTCTTCCTGGTCGAGGAGCCGCCGCCGCCGCCGCCGCTTGCCTTGGTGCTGGGCTGCTGCTTGGGCCGCGACGACAGCGTCTTTGTCAACGACGACGCGGCTGTGGCTGTGCGGGATTTCTTGGCCGCGTGTTGGGTATCGTGGGCATAGTCGTCGGCCGATTTGCGTTTCTGGGCGTGTTAGTAAAGCACAACTTTACACATCTCCCGTCAAGTCCAGCAAAAACAGCACATCTCCCGTCACCAAACACACCAAACACAAACACACTCGCCAAACACACACTCACCTTCTTCTTGTCGGCCGCCTTGACCAGCTCGTCCAGGCGCTCCTCCACGCCCTCCGGCAGGTAGTTCTTGCTGGCAATCTCCATGGCCGCATCGTGCGACGGCAGCGGCGCATACAGCCCCTGCGGCACGCCCACCTTGCCGGCGTACGGCTCCAGCGCCCAGCCCTTGCGCTGCTGGAACTTGCGGATGACGGCCTGGGCCAGGTCCGACAGCACGTAGATGCGCGTGCTGGCCTCGGCCACGGCTGCGTTGCTGCTGCTGCTGCTGCTGCTCTCGCCCACCGCCGCCGCCGCGGCGATCCCGTCCAGCGTCTGCTTGACGCGCTCTGCGTACTTGTAGATCACGCCCAGGTTGGCCTCGGTGGCCACGTTGCTGAGGTAGAAGACCAGATAGCGCGCGTGGTCGACCAGGTCGTCGGCGTCGGCGCTGTAGTCCGGGTGGTGGGCCAGCAGCGAGATGAGGCGCGCCACAATGCCCTCGAGCACGGGCTGCGGCGGCGGCGGGGCGACGGACGACGCCGTGCCCGAGTCGCCGTCGCGTGCCGCCGCCGCTGCCGCCGCCGCCGCCGCCGCCGCCGCCGTCGTTCGCGCGACCTCGTAGAAGCGCGCGCGCGAGCGGATCCACGTCTCGATCTGGTGGCGGAACTCGCTGACCGGCTCAAAGGCGGCCAGAAAGACTATCGTGTAGAAGCGCGAGCGCAGCCGGCCCAGCGTCAGGTACTTTTGCAGCTTCTCGACGAAGCGCCGCCGCACCTGCGGCTGCGGGTCTTGCGTGACCAGCGCCAGCGTGTTGAAGTCGGCCGGCGACAGCAGGTCGTCCCAGGACCCTAAAGGTCCCGATGATCCTGCACAGATCTTGAGAATGGCCAGCGCCGCCGCCAGCCGCAGCCGCGCCTTGTGCGCCTTTGGCGTGTTCTTTGTCCGCGCCGCCTCGCCGTCCATGGCCACAAACTTGACCATGAACCGCACCATGTTGCGGGCGTCGCGCCGCGCCTCCTCGGCGTCCCGCGTCCCCAGCAGCTGCTGCACCAGGAACCGCAGACACTGCTCCTTGACCCGGCCCTCCTCGTCCAGCTCGCCGTCGTCCACCCAGTCCGCCTCGCCGCCCTTTTCGTCCGCTGCCGCTGCCGGCGTCCGCACGTTGCGCAGCACGTCCATAACCACCTTGCGCAACTCGCTGGGCGCGTCTTCGTCGGCCTCCGCCGCCGCTTTGGCTGCTTTGCTCTCTTTGCCCTCTTTGCCTGTCTTCCCCCCCGCCACCGCCACCACCGACGGCGCCAGCCGGGACAGCTGCCCCACCGTCACCAGCTTGTTGAGAAACTGCGGCGCCTCCAGCCCGAGCGCCCAGTCCTGCGTCGCCTTGCGCGCCAGCTCGCCCGCGCTCGCCAGGCTGCTGTCGTCCTGCGTCGCCAGCAGGATCTTGACGGCAAACTTGGCCGCCTTGGCCGGCCGCCCGTACAGCGCATACTGCATCCACGCCTGCACGTAGCGCCGCTCGCGCGGCACCTCGCGCGGGTACTTGGCCGCGTACGACGCACACGCCTTGAGCGAATCCAGCACCATGGCGTCGTTGGGCCGCGTCTCCGTCGGCGGCGCCGCCGCCAGCTCCTTGCACAGCTCGCCAATCGCCGTCTTGAAGAGCCCCGGGTTGCGCTGCGAGATCTCCTTCAGCAGCTCGTTGGCTACAGCGGCGTCCGTGGGCCCCGGCAGCCCACCGCTACCGCTGCCGGTGCCGGTGCCGGTGCCGGTGCCACCGCTGCCGGTACCACCACTACTATCGCCGCCGCCGCCGCCGCCGCCGCCGCTGGCTGCCCCGCTTCCGGCCTTGGCGTGCTCCATGATCGTCCGCAGGTGGCTGCGGTTGAACATGATGCAGCCCGACCGGTACAGCAGCGGCAGCAGCGTGTCCAGCACGCCGCTGGCATGGGCCGTCGCCTGCAGCTTCTTGACCAGCTCCTTCATGGCCCGGAACATGGTGGTGAAGTCGTTCTCCGGCCCAATCACAAACCGCACCAGCTGGTAGCTGCGCCGGTCGTTGAGCTTGGCAAACCGCTGCAGGTCCGCCCGCACCTTGGCCGCGTCCGGGAAAAACTGCGACAGGTACTGCACCGACTTGTCCAGCAGCGCCGCCGCCCGCTTGCTGTCCTCGCTGCCGCCGCTGCCGCCGCCCACGCCGCCGTTGTACGCCTCGCACTGCTTCAGAAAGCCGGCCACCACGCTCGAAAACTGCGGCTGCCGGCTCTGCAGCGCGAAAAACGCCCGCTTGGCCCCCGCGTCCAGCGACCGCACCAGCAGCAGAATCCGCTCCGCCCGCAGCGCATCCGCGTCAAGGCCGGCCGCCGCCGCCGACGACGACGCCTTCTGCTGCTGAGACGACGTGCGGCCATTGGCACCGCCGCCGCCGCTGCCGCTGCCGCTCTTCTTGATCGCCGGATACGACAGCGGCACCAGAAACTCGTACGTGATGCGGTCGACCAGCAGATTCAGCTCCGGGTCGTTGACATAGATGGCATTGAAGATGCTCGAAGGCACGGCGCCCAGCGCCGCCGTCACCGCCTCGTCGCCCGCCGCCAGCTCGCCCGTCGCCGCCGCCCACAGCCGCCCCAGCAGCGCCATGGCCTCGATGCGCACGTGCGGCCGCCGGTCGCGGCACCGGTCGGCCAGGTTGCCCAGCACCGATCCCTTCTTGGCCACGCCGCCCGCCGGCGCCAGCTTCGTGATCACGTCGCGGAAGCTGAAGCCCTCGACCGCCTTGATCGCCGCCAGCCGCACCTTCTCGTCGCTGTCGTTGAGCTTGTCGCCCAGCCCGCCCACCAGCCCCGTCTCCTCCTCGCGGCTCAGCCCCACGCCGCCCGCCGACGTCGACAGGATGTAGCCCGCCGCCGTCGCCCACGCCGCCCGCACCAGCCCCGACTTGTCGTTCTTGCGGTTGATGAAGCTCTGGTACACGTGCGCGTGCGTCTGCGCAAACGAGTGCGGCGACGACGGCGTCGTCAGCACGCTCTCCGCCGCCCGCGGCCCCGGCTCGTCCGCCAGCCGCGGCGCCGGATACGTCGCCGGGTCCAGCGCCGGAAACACCGGCGGGCCCGCCGCCCCAATCCCCGAAATCATGTCGCCCAGCGTCTCCGTCGCCAGCTTGCGCAGATACACATTGTCCGCCGACAGCTCCGCCTCCAGCTGCGGCACCACGTTGCTCAGCACCTGCGGCGCCGCCCGCCACAGCTCCCGCAGCAGCAGATGCGCCTTCCGCATCTCCCGCAGGTCCGCGTCCGACGGGCCCAGCGCCCCGTCCTCGTCGTGGTCCGTCTCGTCGTCCGACAGCGCGTCCCGGTCTTTGTTGTGCGCTGACCCGCCGCCGCCGCCGCCCCGGTGTCCGTTGGACCGCCCCGGGCCTGTCGCCGCTGCCGCCGCCGCTGTCGTGCCGTTGCCGTTGTTTCGTTCTCCGCCGCCGCCGCCGCCACCGCCGCCGCCGCCGCCGCTCGTACCCGAAAAATCAATAATCACGTCGCTAAAGTACTGCGCCACCGCCCGCGTCATCTTGTCCGGACACGACAGGCAGATCAGCTTGGCAATCTGGTACGCCGGCGGCTCCTCCTTCAGCAGCAGCGTCGACTGATAGCGGTCCAGCTCGTCCTTGTCGGTCTTGTCGCGCAGCGCGCCCGGCGCCGCCGCCCGCAGAAACTGCGCCATGATCACGTCCACCACCTTGGGCGGCACCGTGGCCGCCTCGTCCACCAGGCTGACCAGCACGTCGCCAATGTCGTGCTCCACGTCGCTCGGCAGCCGCCCGCCCGCCACGTTGCGCGGCGCCGACACCGCATCGAACAGCGACGCAAACAGGTGCAGCTGCAGCGCGTCGCAGTTGTCCAGGTCGTTGAGCAGCACAATGCTGCGCACCTCCGCCAGCGAGTGCAGCACGTACTTGTGCTGCGCGTCGTACGTGTTGCTCGGGTCCTGCAGCGCCGGCAGAATCCCGTACACAAACAGCCCAAACACCTCCTGCAGCTGCGTCTGCGTAAACGGCGCGTTCGGCGCGCACAGGCACAAAATGTCCACCAGGCACGCCGCCACGTGCGCCTTGACGCCCTTGTCCTTGTGGTTCAGCAGGTTGTGGTGCGCCAGCTCCTTGGCCACCTTGGTCAGCGACTCCGTCTCCAGCGTCTCCTGGTCCAGCTCCGCCAGCTCGCGGCCCAGCTTGTCCAGCCGCCGGATCAGCTCTTCCGTCGCAATCGGCTTGCCCGGCCGCCACGACAGCGTCTCGTTGAACTGCAGCCGCACCCGCCGCACCTCGCCTGCTCCTGTGCCATCGTCCCTTCTTCTCCGCTTGTCGTCGTCCTTGTCCTCCTGCTCCGCCTCGCTCCCTTCCTGCTGCTCCTCCACCGGCTCCTCCGACTCCTCCTGCGCCTCCTGCTCGTCGTCGTCTTCAGGCTCCGCCTCGGCTGGCCGCCGACGGTTGCGCGTGCGGTCTCGCGGCGCCGGCTTTTTGGCGTCGCTGTGACGCACCGCTTCTGCTTCGTCTCGCGCCTCCTTGGCCGCCGGCATGCTCTTAGCTGCCGCAGCAGTGCCGCGTCGGCGCGACGGCGCCATGACACCCAAGCAAAAAAAAAAGGAAAGCTTTTGTTGCTGATTCACTTGAAATGCAAAAAGTGCACCACTGTCGGAAGGCGGATCGGTAGCAATCGAGCGAAATGTCGCGATGGGATTTATGTTCACCTTGTCGAGCACGGCAACGAAGAATAAAATCGAAGATCAGATTCAACGGCGAAATGAAAAATAAGCAAATGTGAAAAAAAAGACAACCGTTGCGGGCTGATGGGCAATGCTACTTCCGCCAACCAAGCTGGAAATGCGACGAATGGCAAAAGAAAAATCGAAATCAACAGATGCGGCGGCCGAGTGGGTTGGGGATCGGGATTGCACAGTGTTTCGTACTCGTATGCCAAACCGCAGCAGGGGCTGTGTGCCAGTGGGACGTTGGAGAGAGAGAGAGAGAGAAGCAAACGAAAATAAAAATCCAAATAAAAAAAACGGCGTCGCGATGTTCGCAAAGACGTCTCGTTTTACGGAGTAGAGAGGGGAAAGAGCGATAACTCCAATATTGTTTTTCCTCGACGTCGTAGTTGCCAAAAAATTAAAATAATAAAAAAGGGGATATACGCGATCCGTTCGTAGCTGGCTTGTCTGGTAATAAAACGTACTCCGTAATGCTCCAGAAAATGGCAAATGCTACCAACTGGCAGCTGCTACCATGGCTCGCTTCCGCTAAAATGGCTGGCCAGGTCCTGTATTACAGTATTACATTACTCTCCGTACAGTCCCTCTCTAACGACGCGCTGCCGCGATAGCCCCAACTGGACCCTAACAATAAATCAAAAAAAAAAAATTGTCCTGCGACTGGCACCCCGTACTCCGTACATTCATAACAAATAATCGGTCTGTGCTAGCATAAAACTGCTGGCTTTGCGGCCTGCTGCTGTTAGTGGTGAACCTTGAAGGAGGCGCTTGTGTAATACGTTCCAATCAGAAGCGTGTACGACGTATGGAGTATTATCCATACTCGCAAACACGCGACTTGGAAAAAAGTAAAGTGGGAAATGTCGCGCGACGCGTGCCTGCCGTGATGGCGCATACGAGTACGAAACTAGGACCGAGGACAAGCTTCCAGTGCTCCTTCCACCTCTTCTATGACCAACAAAACGGAAGGAGCAACTACCCACAACAACAAACCTTCCACAAACAAACTGCCGCAGTCTCAGTCAATACTCGTTGGGACAGCAAACGGGCCAAGGCCGCATAGAGGCCGCAAACGCGAAATTCAGAACACAAGCAAGTGCTGGCTGTCTAATTTGTATCCATATTCTTCTTGTCTCCCTGTCGCGGACGAGATGAGGAATTCTTTTTAGTCAACGTCCACCGCCCCGGAAACTTGGCGGTCACTCAAGGTTGCGTTGTGCTATCAAGTCATAGCCGTTTTTTATCTTTGCAGTAATAATGTGTTGCGTTGAGGGATCTCGATCGGCATCTCTGGGGATGCTGGTAAATATACGGAGTACGTCGTAGATTATATGTTTGTCACGTGATCGCAACATCAGAGGAACGAGCATCGCTGAAAAGCAACATCACGTCTTCTGGTCAAGTGTCAAGGACAGTTACAAGCAACGGGATGCATACGGCATTGCGCTGTGGTTTTCTTAGGCTGTAGCATTTGCTCATGTTTTGTTTGCATCATGTAGCAGTCTACGATGGTGCTGCAATATCACGCTTTGGTGTTGCATGCTATTTTCACAGCTCTGCCGGTATTCTTCCTCGTCGCCCGAGCCTCGACCGGGCATTACCACCACTGTGATGTTCTTGCTCAAGACCTGACATGGCAGAAAACACGAACCAGTCGGGTCTCGCGACAACATGGCGGAGTGTTTCTGTATTCTGTGTCTGGGAACAACGCGTCCATGGCTTGTCAAATTTGACTGAAAAATTCAAACAAGCAGCCACAGTCTCGGTGGCCGACATCAGAGTTTCGTCATTTTGAAATTATCAACTGATCTGCTCATTTTATCTCGTCTCTTCTCTTCATTTCTTTCTATTTTTTGCCCTCCTATCTCCCCGTCTTCTTCTTCCTTTTCTCTCTCTCCCCTTTTTCCTTTTCTCTCTTCCTTCTCCCTCTTGCTTCCTTCTCCATATCGAGTCTCTTTTCTCTTCTACAACGCCTTTTCGTTTTTCAGTTGTGAAGCATTCTCGTTAGGTATACTCTCGTTTTTAGTCTAGCACTTTATTTGCATCAATATTCTGTTTTTGCTTCTTTCTTCTCTTCTATTCGCTTTTTTGCTTTTCACCCATCTTGTCTCGGTAGTTCTTGCTGCTCTATCGAAGTTCAAGACCAATTCTCGTCTCTGGTAAGCTGGAAAAGCATTTTCTTGTTGTTCCTTGAGTTCGGTCACATTTTCATCACTAGCTGTTATCTGCTGCTTTTGTTACTGCTTTAAGTGGCCATACTCTCAGTGAGATTTCCTTGTACTTTTTTCAGTTGTTCTTGACGACCGCTTCACCTTCACATCAGCAGAGCACGCCCTGCGCGTTCTTTGCCATAATTCTGTTTTGTTTTTGTTTTGCTCTTTTGCCCTAAACCCTCTCTCTTTTGGCTTGTTACCCTGTCAACTAATTTTCTTTGATTTTTGTTGTTTTATTTGTTTGTTTCACCTCATTTGTGCCATCTCTGTCTGTTCTTCACTTCCCTCTTTCCCGTTGTTGTGCTCTCCTCATATTCTCTGCGCCTGCTTCTTCTCTGTCCTTCTTTCCCGTTCCGTGACCAGAGAATCTTGTTTTGGCAAGAGCACACCGGGCCCTTCCTTCCCCTTTTGGCATTTCAATATTTTTTTCGTTATAAAAAATTAGCCGTGCTCATCTCCCCTGAGGTTTGATTGTTTTGTCAAATTCAGATTGCTTTCTCCTGGCTTTTTTTTTCAACTCTTTCAACTCTTCTTCTTCCTCCTTCGCTCTTTTTTGCGTTTTTGCCCTTGATTCTTTCTCTATCTCTCACCCTTCTCACTTTTTTTCCATTGCATTTATCTTGTTACCTGCCTTCTTTGACTTTGTTCTATACATTCGAACCCAGGCTGACATTAGAAAACTAACACTGTCACTGTCCACGAAGGAAAAAGAAAATTAAACTCTTTCCCTTGCCCCATCAAAAATCCAAAAAAGCACAGTTTCAATCCTTTTGATCGTCTCTGTCATTCTTCAGCACAATGGACCAATCTGCCGCAAAAGCAACTTTCCCGGAAGTCTGTGTTGCCGACAACGGCTTTGTTGCACCTCGTAAGAACAAGATGGGCCGTATGCTGCTGGCCTTTACAACGAAGGCTGTTTACTCTGTTCTTCTTGTGGGATTCTGTCTCGCCGTGGTCTACCACCAGCTGATCTGCAGTGAGTGAACACAATGGGGCACTATATCCCAGAGTGTCAGGACCAAGTAAATGATAAACCGAAAGAGCCAAAATCACTGACAAGAGACACCCATGAAGACGAGCAGGACAAAGCGCTTTTGCCAAAGTACAATGTCGTTGCCCAGCAGGACAATGCCATGACAGCCCCGCCAGTGGCTGGCCATCATCTTGGCATCCGCGCAGCTATGGGAACGGGCAATGTCACCTACACATACACTACTACGACCGTGACAAAGGGCACGACAATCACTGTTAAAACCACGCCGTCTTTTGCTCATACGACGACAAACTCGAGCGCCTGCTCTGTGATTCCTCCCAAAACAGTCACGGTCACGGTCACTGCTCCTCTCTCTGTTCACAACTTTACCACCTCCACTACCTCCACGACCTCCACTTCTACTACTTCTACTACTTCTACTACTACTTCCACTTCTACTACTTCCAAGCCCAAACTCCTCTCATCCACTTCCACATCTACGGCCACAACAACGACAGAAGCCAAACTGACCACTGTTGTTACCACGCGTCTTACCACCACCACTACGTATGTCACAGAGGACGGCCTCGTGTCGCCCAAGTTGCAGACTCTGACCGAGACTGCCACTGCTCTGCAGACGGCCACGGCCACAGAGGCGGCGACGGCAGACCCCGTGTTTGCCACGGCTCCGATGGCGCACGAGTCCTCTTCTGCCTCCTACTTCTACAACACCACCACCGTGCTGGTTCCGTACGGTGGCGAAGGAGGAGAAAGCGTGGCTTACTCGACCGTCAAAGTCACCGTGACTTTGCATCGCTCCGCCCCCTCAGGCACAGCTCCACATGGCACGGGCACCATCACGCCCGGACCCTTCCGGGGCACGACGACGTTCCGCAGTGATCCCGTCAACACGATCTTGACGGCCTCTGCTTCGCGCAAGTCGATGTTTTGCCTGCGTGTTATTTTTGCGGCAGCCGCGGCGGCAGCTGCAGCCATTGTTCGCTTTTAATAGCATTGTGTGCATTTTTGCAGGATAACTGCAGCACCGCACGGCGACGAGGAGGAGTCATTGGTATGGATTGCTTTATTTTACTCTTTTTTTTTTTTTTTGAGCAGAAAACTTTCGGCGGTTCTAGTCATGTACAGGAAAACAGAGCAAGACACGGGCTTGCTCACATCTTGTCCCCGCGGATGTTTTCGTTACCTTTTTCTGTTTTCTCTTCTTCTCTCTTTCTTGATACATTTACCGAAAGACATGGAGGCTTGTGGACAAATTTGTACCGATTTTAATATCCAGCCATGGTTTGGTCGGCTCTGAAGGGGCAGTGAGATGGATAGCTATATGGATGTCCTTCTTTTAGGCCAAGATTGCCTGTTCTTTCCCATGCGATATCGAAGAGAAGCATAGCATATTAATTTAATACGGTTCGTACTCAGCAAGGTATCAATTTTTTCGTACTCGGCAAAGGTATCAATTTTTTCGTACTCAAAGCGAAGGTATCGTACTCGAAGGTATCAATTTAATACGTTTCGTTCTCACCCCCAAAAAGCGAAAGCTAGTAGACACATTATGGTATCTTTTGTGGCTGTTGTCGTCGCCGTCCACAGCCTCTGTCCCACGAAATGCCATTGCAAAATGTCGTCCTCTTTTCCATACCTTTCCAGAAAACGCCAACACAGCCTTGTACCATGACAGGAAGAAAACAGATAAACGCTCCGTAGAACCTAGAACAAAGAGAAAAAAGAGAAGAGAAAGAAAAAAAAGAAAAAAAAAGAAAAAAGGAGAAAAGAGAAAAGGAGAAAAAAGAGAAAAAAGAAAAAGAAAAAAGAAAAAAAAGAAAAAAAGAGAAAAAGAGAAAAAAAGAGAAAAAAAAAAAAATCATAGTCACACAACCCAACCAATTTTAAAACAACCAGACTTTGACATCAGCCGGCAAAAGCCAAGAACAACAGCAAACACAAGCAAGGGCTAATGCGGCCTGCTGCTGGCGCGAGCGCGCCAGCCTTCCTTGAAGCTCTTTGCGGCGGCCTTGAGTTCGTGCTCGGACACGCTGTCGCGGATGCTTTCGAGCACGCTGTTGACGACGGTGATGTGGTTGGCCTCGGGCTTGTCGTCGCGGAAGCGGTGCAGGCGCCAGCGCTGCTGGTCATCGAGGGCGCACTCGACGACGCGGTTGGCGACAGGGTCGCCGCAGGCCTTGATGGCCTCCCACTCGTCCTCGGTCAGGTAGAGCGGCGCAAAGAAGCGGTAGGGGTCGCCGCCGGCGTTGCTGTCGCCGTAGAAGGCCAGCAGGTCGGCGGCGGGCACGCTGTCGTAGTCGAGCTGGGGCACGGTGCCGGTGCTGGTGCTGTTGTTGCGATGGTGGTTGTTGTTGTAGTTGTGGCTGTTGTGGCTGGCGTCGCCGTTGCCGTTTTCTCTGCTTTCTCTGCTCTCGCTCTTCGGGCGGCCATTTAGGCCTGCCTTGGCCAGCCCATTGGTGCCGTCGTGGCCGGGGTGGCGAGCATCGCCGTCGGCGCCGTCGTCGGGCATGGCGTCGTCGCTTTTGTTGTTGTTGTTGTAGCCGTTGCTGTCGTCATCGCCGTCGCCGCCGCCGCCGCCGCCGTCATTGTCGTCGTCGTCGAGGCGGCGGAAGCGCAGGCGCAGGCGGAAATCAATGGTGTTTTCGGAGACGGGCTTCCACTTGAGGATGTGGGGATCGGTGCCGAAGTGGTAGTGGGTGTTGATGCGGGTGAAGATGAGGCCGTCGTTGCCGTGGCGCAGATTGGGCAGGACGGAGCGGAACATCATCTCGATGCCGTAGCTGTACTGCATGTCCTTGATCTCAATGTCAAAGGCCTGGAAGGCGCGCTCCTCGGGATACTTGCGGAAGAGGGCCTCGTACGGCTTGAAGACGGTCTCCTTGAAGTAGCCGAGGCGCTTGTCCAGCGTGCGCTCGGTCATGTCCTTGCCGTCGAGCACGAGACAGTCAAAGACGAGAAAGTTGGGCTGCTGGCCGCCGCCCGGCAGCGCGTCCATGACCAGCTCGCCGTCGATCAGCGTCTGCGTGTGGAAGGCCGTCTCGTCGTCGGGGCGCGGCAGGTGCAGCCAGCCCGGCGGCAGGAACCAGTACTGGTTCTTGCGGTCGATCAGGTACTGCACCTCCTTGCCCTCCTCGTCCTCCGTCAGGTACAGCAGGTAGCGAATGCCGTCGGTTTTTTCGCAGACATAGTAGCTGTGCTGTTAGCTATATCAAAGCCTCTCTTCTCTTTCTCTTCTTTCTCTTCTCTTTCTCTTCTCTTTCTCTTCTCTTTCTCTTCTTTCTCTTTCTCCATTTCTCTCTGTCTTTCTCTCTTCCTCTCCATCCAAACTCTCGCTCCCTCTCCATCACAAATACACCTCCCTTTCTCCTCTCTTTCTCTCTCTACCTCTTTCTCCACCACTCACTCTTGCTTGCGCAGCTCGTCCAGGTGCCGCCGCGCAAAGCTCACGGGCTGCGCTCCGGGAAAGCCATGCTGCTGGCGCCGCAGCAGGCTGGCCACCTCGCCGCGCATCGTGTAAAGGACGTGGCCCTCTGCGCGGATGCCCGGCGCGTCGATGCGCTCCAGCTTGGCAACCATTGGCGCGGCTGATCTTTCTCTCGCCGGGCAAAAAGTCTGGTCGGTGTGGGTTCGTCCCCTCTGTAGAGGGCGCGCTTGCGACGTAAAACGTGTGGTGAAGACGTCTCTCGCTCTCGCTGCTGCTTGCGGGTGCGGCAGGTTGTCGTCGCCTTTTTGAGGCTTTGGGGGGGGGGGAACAATGGGGGAAATTTTGAGCGTTGAAAATCCTGCTGAGTCAGCACGGACCTGCCGCTGTAGGCAGCTCGTTACAGTGGTGTGCCTTGTTTTTTTTTTCGCACTATGGTCCCTGCAAAAAAGAACACATAAACTGGTGCTAATGCGTCATCTGTATTATTACTCCAGGGCGGGCCTATTGCTCCAGCGGGCTTAATCTCCTTTTATCTTTCTTGACGAGTTTGGTCTGCGAAGACGGAAAAAAGCACAAGACGAGAACGAAGACGAGAAGGCAGAACACAAGAGAGATCACAGATCACAGATTACAGAACAGAACAAGTGATGATCTCGGAGCATTGCGATTTTAAGATAAGACCAGACAAAACGACGACCTCGCGCGACCGACGACAAAGCCCAGCCGGTTCAAGAACCAATCATTATATTTGATTGCCGTCGTCTTGCCGCATCACGACTGGCAGAAGCATCGACATCAATTCCCCACCTCCGATCTGGAGCCATGTGGCCGGTGGTGGCCAGGGCTCTCGCGGAGCTCGCAGGTGTGTGTGAGGGAGAGAGAGGGAGAGAGAGGGAGAGAGAGAGAGAGAGTGTGTGTGT
This sequence comes from Raffaelea deltoideospora, assembly GCA_019925385.1. NCBI lineage: Eukaryota > Fungi > Ascomycota > Sordariomycetes > Ophiostomatales > Ophiostomataceae > Raffaelea > Raffaelea deltoideospora. The sequence continues at coordinate 197,088 of JADHKP010000058.1, read as the reverse complement.
GTGTGTGCATCGTTGCTAACCCGAGCTTAGAGCGAGCTTCCGACGAGACGGATTCCGATGGTAAGCTGTGTGGATGGGGATGCAATGTGGACTTGATACAATGTGGACGATACAATCTGGACTTGACGATACAATGTGAAGCACTGTTGGAAGCACTTGGCGATACAATGTCTGCCTTACTGACTGGATCGCAGGCCCCGACTCGTCGAAGAAGGAGATCTATGCCTCGTGGGCGATTTTCATTCTGATCATGCTGCTGATTGTGGCCTTTTTCACGAGCTACACGCTGCAGCAGAAGAAGGTGACGGCGGTGCACGAGACGGTAATTTCGATTTTTGCAGGTGGGTGGTCCGGAGGGGAGCGGTTGCTTTTCGTCTTTCGTCTTTCGTCTTTCGTCTTTCGTCCTTTGTCCTTCGTCTTTCGTCCTTCGTCCTTCGTCTTTCGTCTTTCGTCTTTCGTCTTTCGTCTTTCGTCTTTCGTCTTTCGTCTTTTGTCTTTCGTCTTTCGTCTTTCGTCTCTCGTCTTCCTCGTCCTCGCTAACAAACAGGCATGATTGTGGGCCTGGTGCTGCGGGTGAGCGCGGGCGACAGCATCCGCGACCTGGTGAGCTTCGACTACCAGATCTTCTTCAACCTGCTGCTGCCGCCGATCATCCTGTCGAGCGGGTACGAGCTGCACCAGGGCAATTTCTTCCGCAACATTGGCACGATTCTGACGTTTGCGTTTGCGGGCACCTTTTTGTCGGCGCTCGTGATCGGCGTCATTCTGTGGCTGTACACGCGCATTCCGCTGGAGGGCCTGAGCATGAGCTGGATCGACGCGATCAGCGTGGGGGCGACGCTGTCGGCGACGGACCCGGTCACGATCCTGGCCATTTTCAACTCGTACAAGGTCGACCCGAAGCTGTACACGATCATCTTTGGCGAGTCGATCCTCAACGACGCGGTGGCGATTGTGATTTTCGAGTCGGCGCAGAAGAGCAAGACGGCGGCGGCGACGGCGAGCACGGTGGTCGGGCTGGCCAAGGGCGTCGGCATCTTCCTCAAGGACTTTTTCGGCAGCCTGCTGATCGGCGCGCTGGTCGGCATCGCCGCCGCGCTCGGGCTCAAGTACACGTACGTGCGGCGCTACCCCAAGATCGAGGGCTGCCTGATCGTGCTGATTGCCTATGCGACCTACTTTTTCGCCCAGGCCGTGCAGATGTCCGGCATCGTGGCCCTGCTCTTCTGCGGCATCACGCTCAAGCACTACGCCTACTTCAACATGTCGCGCCGCACCCAGCTGTCGACCAAGTACATCTTCCAGGTGCTGGCCCAGCTGTCGGAGAACTTTATCTTTATCTATCTCGGGCTGTCGCTCTTTACCGAGAAGGACCTGCAGTACCAGCCGCTGCTGATCATCGTGACCGTGTGCGCCGTGTGCGCCGCCCGCTGGGTGGCCGTGTTCCCGCTGTCGCGCGCCATCAACGCCTTTATCCGCTACCGCCAGCGCCGCCGCGGCGTGCTGGCCGCCCCCGACGAGCTGCCGTACAACTACCAGGCCATGCTGTTCTGGGCCGGCCTGCGCGGCGCCGTCGGCGTGGCCCTGGCCGCCCTGCTGACCGGCAAGGACACCTATGCGCTCAAGGCCACCGTGCTCGTCGTCGTCGTGCTGACCGTCATCATCTTTGGCGGCACCACCGCCCGCATGCTGGAGATTCTCGGCATCCGCACCGGCGTCGTCGACGAGATCGACTCGGACGACGAGTTTGACATTGAGCCCTATGCCCGCCGCTCTGCCGCCGGCTTTGGCTACCACCCGCCGCCCGCCGGCTCTGCAGCCGACCCGTCCACGCTGCCGCTCGACCGTCTCGGCCGCAACGGCTCCAGCAAGCGTGGCGGCGCCGGCGGCGGCGGCGCCAACAGCGAAGGCCACGACCGCCGCAGCTGGACCACCGGCATGCGCTCGCCCAACCCGATGGGCGGCAGCGGCGCCGTCGTGGGGCGGCCGTCGAGTCTCAGCCGCAAGAACTCGCTGGGCGCCGGTCTTGCCGGCGGTGCTGCGACGGCGGCGGCGTCTTCTTCTTTCGGCTCGTCGTCGGCCGCCGCCGCCGCCGCTGCCGAGCGTGCCGAGCTGCTGGGCCACGCCGCCAGCGCCACCGACTCCGAGTTCTCCGAGTTTGGCAGCGACATCGACACCTCCGACCTGCCGCCGCCGGCTCCGCGCCGCCGCTCCAGTCCGCTGCCGCCGTCCGACCGGTCGGCGTCGGTGTCGGCGTCTCTCGGCGCTGCCGACACCTTCGGGCTTGCCGCCGCCGCCACCACCGCCTCCCCGGCCTCCTCCTCCCTCCACAACAACAACAACAGCAACAGCGCCGGCGCCGGCCTTTATGGCGCTTCTTCTGCCGCCGCCACCGGCACCCCCGGCGCCGCCTCGGGCCCCGGCATGTCGGCCACGGCCGCCATTCGCCAGCTGTTCAGCACCGAAGACCCCTCGGCCCTGCTGCGCCAGCTGGACGAGGACTACATCAAGCCGAAGCTGCTGCTGGACGGCGGCGGCGGCGGCGGCGCCCACGGCTGGGGCGGCGGCGGAGTCGGCGGCGGCGGCAGCGCCGTCTAGGCTTTGCGAGACCAACGTCGACAACGCAAGGCAAGACTTGTACAAACGTGTTTTCCGCTGTTTTCCGACATTTTGGGCTTTTGGGCTATTTTTTTTGAAACCAAAGAGACAACACACTGTACATAATCATAGGCGTTTTCTCTGTCAGTTTCCTTGGTCTTTTTGGTTTTTGGTTTTTGGTTTTTGGTTTTTTGGTTTTTTCATTACTGTCAGGGCATGAGCATTGAGATAGTTTGCGGTTTTGTGAGTCCAAATATATCTTTTATGCATTCTTTTGTTTCACTCTCCTCGTGTATTTCCGCCCTTGCCCGTTTTCTCTTCTCTATATTCTCTGGATTTTTATCATCATCCGTATCTTGTCCAGAAGTCAGACCTGGTTCTGTAATATGCATCTACGAGTTCGAGTACTCTAGTAGGAGTATGGATATATCCATGCGAGTACTCCGTACAAGCATGTGGATATGCGTACATACAACGGTAATACCGCTGACTCAGCATTCCTACACAGCCTCAGCCAAAGTGGCCCCTGAACACTCTCTCTGCGACAAAGCGCCCATTACGACGCCGTGGTGGCTGAGGCTCAGCCGTTTTAGCTGCCAAGACCGCCCCGCCAAAAGCGTCGCTCTCTTTCCCGTTCCTGGCTGTCTGTTCTTTCCGCCAAAACGATGCCGTGCCTACCTAGTTAGGACTGCCTCGCGCTGCCTTGCCTCTGCAGTCCTGCCGATTCCAACATCTTCTCTCGCCCTCTTTTTTCCCTTTATTTTCTCTTCGGCTTTCTTCTTTTCTTCTCCCTCAAACGCACACACACACACACACACACACTCACTCCCTCGTGCAAGCGACAAACCCCCCACTAGGCACAATGCAGTAGACCGACGGATGATCACCCACTCCCGCCTTTTTTTCGAGTAGCCTGTCTTTTGCTGATATTGTACACTATACTCGAGTTTATTTGTCTGCCTGCTTGCCTCGTCATCTCATCGTCGTTCTTTTCCTGGGTGCCAGACGGCCTGTCTGAGTGTGCTGATCCTTGTCGTTGTTGCTTTGCGCTGCTGTTCAGAACTTGACTCTGTACCTTTCCTATCGCTCTTCTCTTCTATCGTTCCCTTCTCGCTTCCTTCTGGCTCCCTTCTCTTCTTTTTCTTCTCTTCTTTCCCTCTTCCTTTTCTCTTTCTTTTCTCGCCTTTGCTCTCTGTCTTTCTTAACCTCCCTCCCCTCCCCCCCTCTCTCCCTAAGCTTACTCCCCCCCCCCACCATGCTCGACGAAAACCTGCCGACGTTTCTCTTCCGGCCCATGCCCGAGCACCCGACCAGTGCGGTCGTCTACTTCACCCACCGTGGCTCCGATCCGACGCCCGAGTATGTGCTGCGGCTGGCCGACCCGGCCACCCAGCCGGCCTGCCGCGGCGTCTACGCCGTGGCCCTGACCGAGCCCAGATACAGCAGCGAAGTCATCTACGGCGAGGTGGCCGTGCGCCCGGAGTGGCAGCAGCCGACATTGTCGGCGGCAGAGCTGCGAGAAGGGGCCGCAGCCGCAGGAGGAGGAGATCCGGCCGCAGCAGCGGCTCCCACGCCTAAACTGCCCGACTCCTTTGCCATCCAGCTGTACAACCCGGACATGGCAGTGACGGTGCGGCATCTGCCGGGCGGCTGGAACAAGACCGAGTCGTGGGAGTTTGACGTGCCCGTGCAGACCTTCCACCCGCCGAGTGCGAGCCGGCTTGACCGCGTGGCCAACGGCGAGACGGCGTCGCAGACGAACACCACCGCTGCCACCAGCGCTGCCACCAGCGCTTCCACCACCAGCGCTGCCGGCCGAAGCAACATCGACCTCAGCCTCGCGCCCAAAAACGCGTTCCGCTGGAAACGCGACGGCCGGCTGGGCAACAAGGACATGACCTGCTATCTGGTCGGCAAGACCGTCGGCCTGCAGCGCAGCAAAGAGCCCGACATCACGGTGGCGCTGTTCAACAAGGCCGGCCGCGACCCGGCCGTGACCATCTACGAGCCAAACCTGCAGCGCGTCGACGTGCAGGACCGCAAGGGCCTCGACCTGGTCCTGCTGCTGGGCGCCCAGGTCATCCGCGATCTCTACCTGGTGCCGCGCCACGACCCCTTCAATCTCGAAGGCGCCGCTGCCGCCGCATCGGCCTCGGCAACCCCCCCGAGAACAACAAGAGCATCCTCAGTGCCTCCTCCGCCCTCCTCGGCTGCCACCGCTGCCACGGCTGCCTCCGCCGCCACCTCCTCCCACAAATACAATGTCCAGCCCACCCAGCAGGTCATCCACAACGCCGTGCCCCTGGCCGCGTCCTCCTCCTCCTCCTCCTCCTCCGCCGCTCGAGCCAACGCGCCGTCCGCCGCCGCCATCGACGCCGAAACAAAACGCCTGCGTGCCATGCTGGAACGCGAAGCGCGAGAGCGCGCCCGCCGCGAGCGCGACGAGGAAAAACGCATCAAGAAAATGCTCGAGGCCGAAGACAAGGAGCGCCGCCGCCGCGACGCCGAGGTCGCCCGCGAGACCGAGCGCCTGCGCAAGCTCTACGGCGTCCAGGGCCAGACGCTGCCCTCCTCGTCGTCGTCGTTGTCATCGTCATCGTCGCCGCCCTCCTTGCCCACTCGCTCCCGCCACCCTGCGCCCAATCTGCCGCCGAGATCGGCCGCCGCTGTCCCTCCTCCGCCGCCGCCGCCGCCGCCGCAAAACTTCATCGGCACCTATCCAAACAACCTAAGCTTTGCCTCGATGGGCTGGGGCCTGGGCCATGCACCGCCGCCTCTGCCCGTCCGCCCCGTCAGCGTGGCCTCCTATCACAACAGCCACAACAGTCATGGCAGCCACAACGGCCACAACAGCCATGCCCGGAATTCGTGGTTCCACCCCGATGCCGGCGGCAGCAGCAGCAGCGGCAATCGGTCATCGGTTTTCCTGAGCGCCGCCGACGACCGCAAAAAGATCCAGAAAAAGCGAAGTGTCTTTTTCTGAGCCTTCGGCCATTCTGCCGTTGGCTGTAATATGAGACTCATTTGTTGTATATTTCCTTGCGAGTAGAGGCGTTCGAGTCGAGGCGTTCGAGTCGAGGCGTTCGAGCCGAGGCGTTTGCGAGTCAAGGCGTTGTTTGTTTCCATTGCTGGTTCTTTTCTCTTCTTTCGCCTTCTCCTCGTATGCCGTCACCTGCTTGTGGCCTCTTGTCTCTTACCCGACCTTTGTTGCATTTGCCCTTTTCCTTTATTGCATGGCTGGTCCCTCTTGGCGTGTAACAACAAGCTCTTTTTTTTTGTGAGCTCTCGTCAGCTCCCATATACTCGTATAATACCCCAGAAACGTTGCATTCATAATTTAGATTCAAATTGCATCTATTTCTCTGCCCGCCCCGTGCCCGTGCTGTCTGCTGCCGACACAGAACTCTGCAATATTGCAGCTGTGGTCCAATACCGTCTATTATGATCAAGACAGGCTAATCGCAACATGAGAGATAAAATATAGTGGCCCTTTTATATATATATCCATATATATATATACATATATAAACAGGGAAAGAGAATAAGGTACGGAACAGGGAAAGACAGGAATAAACGTACGGAGCAATCCTGGCAAACAAGAAACAGGTATATGAAATACGAAGCGCCAATGGTATATAATACGACGTATAGCAATATAAAAAGGGGCGGAATAAAACAGTTCAAAAGCCTTATCGAGGCCAATTTTTGTAAACTACATTGATTATGCCCACCCCCTTCCCCCTCCCCCCCCCAAAAGAGATCCCCACAAGGAGGAACAACAAGAAGCAAAATAAAAGCGCCTTTTACGCTGCACGAGCCCGTATTTCCCAGTCACTGCAGACGACAAGCAGGCTCCCAAAGGTCGGCCGACTTGCCCGACACACGTGATCCGAAAGAGCCCTGCCCCAATCTCACGAAACTGTGACAAGAACCGAAACGCTCCGATTATGAGAACAGGAACGAACAATGGGACATAAATCGCAGGGGAAAAAAAACAGTTGAAAAAAGAGGAGGGAGAAAGACATGAGAATAGAAGAAATTTGAGGGAGGAATGAGAGGGCAAAGAAAGGGGAAGACAGAAGATGAGAAAAGATAGAGAAGAAAAAGAAGATAGAGAGAAACCAAAATAGGGAGAGAAGATGGAGAGAAACCAACAAAGGTCGAGAAGATGGAGAGAACCCAACAAAGGTCGAGAAGATGGAGAGAACCCAACAAAGGTCGAGAAGATGGAGAGAAATCAAAAAAAGATCGAAACAGACAAAAAATATAAAAGAAATAAAAACTCCGCGCAAATGCATTTCCCATCTTTCCATTTTCGCTGCTTTAGTCTCCTCGTCCTACACACACACACACAGCTTCAGATAATGCCGCCCGGCGGGTCGTAGCCCGTCGACGCACCGCGCGCCGCAGCGTTCAAGCCTGCGCTTCCAATGTCCGTGGGCAGATCCACCTGCGCATTGGCTGTCTTACGCAGCATAAACATGGGGTTCTTGCCCTCCTTGTGCAGCTGCTTGAACAGAATGAGCGGTTTTTCGTTGAGCGCCAGGCAGCGCTCTTGGTCGCCGTACACAATGTACAGCGCATACTGGTCCCACGGCGCGTTGATCTGGTAGCGCCGCAACGCCGCCGGCAGCACCTTGTGGCACGGGTCATCCATACTGACCCGGAACGACTTGTAGATCTCCACAGACGCATTGGTGCCCGGCGTGTCGGGCGCCGGCGTCTGCAAGCGCCGTGGCGCCACCGGCTTCTCGCGCGACGACGAGCTGTAGTGCTGGTCGTTCTCTGCAAACGTGCTGCGGCCCGACGGCGTCGGCAGGTCCGACCGGTACGACCGCGACGCCAGCGTCGTGCCGCCCATCGACGTCGGTGGCGACGTGGGCGACGGAATGTTGGGCGACGAATACGACGGCGACGTGGCCGAGATGGCCTGGCCGCCGCCGCCGCCGCCGCCGCCTCCGTTGGCCGCCGCCAGATGCTGCGACGAGATGACGGCCCGCTCGGCCGCGTTGGCCGGGTCCAGCGTCTGCTCCGCCAGCATGCGGTCGTGGGTCGTCTGCAGATGCGTGGGCGACGACGTCTTGGGCGTCGTTCCAGACACCATCTTGCGCGTCGAGAACTGCCGCTTGATTCCGACAGACTGGCCCGCCGACTGCGGCGTGGGTGCCGGCGGTGATATTGTGGCTTCGAAGCTGTACGACTGGTCGTTGCCAATGTTGATGGTGTTGCTGGCCGTGGCGCTGCCGCTTGCTGAGCTGCCGCCGTTGGTGCTGTTGACGTGTGGCAGCGGCTGCTGCACATCCTTGACCAGTCGCAGGGCTGGCAACACGTCTTCGCGCAGGCGCCGGAAGTCGTCGGTCAGCCGTCGCAGGTCTTGCTCAAACAGGCTCATCCGCTCGTCTCGCAGACGCAGCTGTTCCACCAGCCGCTTGATGTCTTTGAGCGTCGCCATATTCGACTGGGCTTCGGTTTCGGCAGCTAGAAACCGGGTCAGTCAATCAAGGCCTCCAACTGTCCGAAAAGCAACAAAAAGGGGATGCATGGAGATGCACGAAACGAGCGAGCATTTAGACGAAGAACATAACGTAGGGAGGGCGCCATACTCAGTGGAATGTAGTGATCTGCTTCTATTGGAACATCCTGAGCCTTTTTGACGTCGTAGACGCTCTTGAGAATCGACAGACGGTGGCCAACACTAGTGATGCCCATCTGCTTCAAGTCGTCATGCTGCAAAGCTACCAAAGCCTCGCCAACAATTTCGTTTTCTGCAAAATTAGCAAGGCGGAAGACAGAAGAGGAGAGAATAAGGGGAACAAAAAGCAGCCAACTCACCAATAAAGCGCTCCGAATACTGCTGCAGCCCGATGGTGGCAATGAAGTCGGCGCACTCTTCTGCCGTCCAGTCCGATATGATTGTCTCGGGTAGGCGGTCGGCGCTGCTGCGATAGCCATAGGTAGTGGGAGTGTGTTCGGCCGAGGGAATGTCGCCCTCGGTCAGCGAAATTTCGGACTCGGTCGTGGCGTCTGTCGGCGAGCTTTCGGGGATGTTGAGTTCGTACTCGTCGTCTGCGTCCGACTCGGCATACGCAGTGCCCTTCTGGAAACTCATTGTCGAAGCAGGTGAACTGTTCGCGTTCACGAAATGCTGTGTATCTGGTCGATAGAAGAAAAAAAAGGAAGATGGACGAAAGCAAGAGAAAAAACAGAAAGTTGACACGCAGGCTCTCGCAGAGCCCAGTCGACAACAGCTGGAGGAATGAGGGAAGCAAGAAAGAGAGCAAAAGGCTCGTCCGCGTCGGCTAACGGCGAATCCAAGGTCGCGTGTCGCTTGTTTGCCCAGGCCTGCTCTGCCGTCTTATTGTCGACTCTTTCTTCGAGTCTCTTTCTTTCTTGTCTTTTCCTTGCCTGTCGCTATGTTCCCCGAGATTCTCCCCTCTCCGACTGATCCTTTTCCGTCCTTTCCGTCCTTTCCAACCTCTTCGCCCCTTCCTTCACCGACTTGATCTGTCCTGGGTTCTCGAACGAAGGTCTCGGCCGAGACGCAAGTCACCCATCACCCTTCCGATGGGCTTCAGCGGTCGGCGCTCATGAGAGTCGAGGGCCGCGTCGATGGGAAGGGCAGACACGGTCGGATGGGAAAAGGCAACGGGAGCGACGAGGAAACAGGTCCAGGAAAGATCGGGCTCAAAAATCGACGAGACCGGAATTTTCCACAAAGGGGGCGGGTGGGTGGTCAAGGCGATGTTGCGCAATAGCCCCAAACCCAAAAAGAAAAAAGAGCAGCAAAAAGAAACAAAAATAGAAGCACTGCAAGAGGGCAAAAAAAAATTAAAAAAATAAAAAAATAAAAGACAAAATCAACGGCGAAGCGCCGACACAATGCTAGCGAGGCAATAAAACAGCAGAAGAGAGAAAGGAGCCACCCCCCCTCAACAAGGCCGTCGGGTGGAGAGCGAGAGAGAGAGAGGGAGAACAAGGGGAGCTGCGAGATGGAGTAGCGCGTTGCCGAAAGACAAGAGACGGGGACAGTGCCAGAGTGCAGAGTGCAGCAAAAGGAGGAGGACTTGAGCACTCGCTAGACGAGATAACGGCGAAGCAGTTGGCAGTTGGCCGTTTCGAAGCCGATCAGAGGCTTGAGCGAATACAGATACCTGCACAAAAGTAATCGCTTGTCGGACAGTGCTGAGATCGTTTGTTCCAAAAGGCGGTGATGGGAGGACGATAGAAAAGAGGGAGAGTGATTGAGAACGTCTCCAAAGGATTCGAATGGACAAGGGGGGGGGGGGGGGTGTAAGGAGAGAGAGCGACTTTGTGTGGGTGGTACAAAGTACAAAGGACGGACCAATACGACGACCAAAGCACTCGAAGACCAAACGCTGTGGAAGCCGAGAGGGAGGACGTCGTCTGGTGTGTGGTTTTGTTGGTGTACGTCGTACTCGTAAGGGTTTGTGCGGTTTGTGGTATGTGGTATGTGGTATGTGGTTTGTGGGTTTTGGGGGGGTTGTGGGCAGCAGCAGCGGCAGCAGCAGAGAGGAGGATTTGAGATGCAGGAGAAGGAGGCGACGGAAGGGAAAGAGAGAGAAAAGAGAGGGTTTTGGTAGAGAAGGCAAAAAGGCCCAAGGGGTTGTATATTTAGAGACTAGCGCCTACCAGGGGTGGGGACGGCGGCAGGAGAGAGCAAGCGCAGGGAAGGAGCGCCTTTGAAGGAGAGTTTTTAATTTTGGTGCTATTTGCCTACGAGTAAGGATATTCGTAGAAAGACAGAGTGACAGTCTGTGAGGTACGTACGAGTACTCGTGACAAAGAACAAGAGCAAGCAAGACTTGTTAAGACCCAGAGTCCGAGTATCGTCCGTGTTGAAGCTGCTGGCAGTCGTGTTAAAACAGACCGCAGCAGCAAAAGAGACGCTGTTCCCCATAGTGCGGTTAGGGGGGAAAGGGGCAAGGACGCACTCGCAGGATTGAACTAAATAATAGGAAAGCGCGACTGGCACCACGATGCATAGGGGGGTGTGAGTGTCTCAGTTGGCAGTTTCTGGATCGCCGGCCAGTCCAGACGAACTGGCAGGCTTTCCCTGTTTTTTTACGAGAGGACCCCTTTTGCGGGTGCTGGGGAGTGTCAATACGAGCTCCTTCACCCTGCTGGATGGCTCCTTCAGGCCTCCAAAACGCTGTAAGCTCCACGCAGCTAGGGATGTCTTTTCGTAATTGCAAATAATACGATGTATGCGAGATCTTGCTGTGCCCCATATTGAAGACACTGTATTACTCCATACTCAAACTCATCACGTCGTATTATTACTTCCTCGTCTACGAACAAGCACACGACTGTTATCCATATTGCACACAAAGGATTTCGCAGGCAAGCACTGAGCAATTCTGATTTCAACACCTTGCGTCCCAGACAGATCGGATCCCGCTGCTGGTGCTTGCAAGTAATATTATGGGCTTTTGGATGTGCCCTGGCGATGGCTGCACGGTCGTCCTTGCGTCTAGCGAAGTGGAGTGCCAATGCATGCTGTAGTAGCTGCTGCATTTTAGGCCCTTCCCACGCCGCATTAGGCTCGATCACAGCCTTGTCCTCATTTTTAAAGTCCTCTCTGCTTTTCCCTCTACTTTTGTCTCTGTGGCCTCGTCTCAACCCGGCCATCTTTGTCTCCGGGCCACGTTCTCCTTGCTCGTGGTCTCAGCTACTGTTCTGCCCTGCCAGCGTCGCCCAATCTGGCTAATTTTTTCTATCGCTCACCGAAACATATTTTCCAACCATGTTCAGTGTTCAAAGCTAAGGCGAGAAACGGGCACATTCCAATAAGAAAATGTCAATCCCATCCCTCTGTACGGAGTACTGTCCTCCCTCCCTCTTTTTGCAGAGCGGTGAGACCCAGGAGGGAAAAACATGTCTCTAATGAGCTGTCCCATGCCCAATGTCTCTGCCATTTTGTCTCCGCCATTGGCCGCTTTACGCTTTTTTTTTTTTTTTTTCCCTTTTTTTCCCTTTTTCGGCGGTGAGCAAGCCTGGTGTCGTGGTCCATATTTGTTATACGGACATTGAGCTACTCGTTTTTGTGTGCAAGGAGGCATGATGCTTGCTTTTTTTTTTTTTGTCCTTTTGGAGGTTTAACTCTACAGAACAACGTAACGTTTTGGCTTAGGTCTGTCGTGCCTATGCTGTCGCGCTGTCTGGCCGCTTTGTTTCCTCTCGACCGTCTGGGAAAAAAACCTCTCTGAAATCTTGCCCTGTTCTCTCCTTTTCTCGGTCTTTTGAGACTCTGTCCATTGACAAGAAAAGGGAGTGGGGGGTGTGCTGCTGGTATGAAACCGAGTCGTTTCAGCTCTTTTTTTGGAGGCTTCTCTGTTCCTAGTCTGTGGTTCTAAGATTCTTCCTGATCTTATCTTTTTTATTTTTATAATTTTTTCTTCTATAAAGAGAAAAGGGGCCGTTTTTGACACAGACTCGCTGGCGCTGACCCGTCTTCTTTTCTTTCTCCCGTCCTTCTGCTTCTGCCCTCATTCTTGCGCCCTGCATGGCGCTCTACCGGATCAAACTTCAAATAAAAAAGGGAAAAAAGAGGAGAGGCAAAAAAAAAAAAAAATTCCATGGTTTGGTCAAAAAGCCTCGTCGATCATGGCCATGCATTTCTGCGAACGCGCTTCGTGCCGTTTCTCAGTAAATCTGGGCAGGAGGCGTTTTTTTTTCTTTGGTTGGGGCTGTTTAAGCAAGCCCCCGAACCAACATTTTTTTTTTAAAAAAAAAGAAAAAAAGAAAAAGCGAACTTGGGGCCACGGGACCAGAGAGATGGCTCGTATATTTTGTCTATCTTGCTTGTGAGATACCTCATTGTGTTACATATCGTACTATCGGTCCATCACTATCTGTCCATCAATGTGAGAGTACATCGTAGACACGGCGATATAGGATTTGATGTTACCATTCTCTCAGAGAGAACACTCGTATTAGCACTTGTGTTTTCTCCCCACCTCTCATCTCCTACCCCCCTCACCGTTCTTCTCTTTGGAACACATCCATGCAAGGGTTTGGCCCCCGTCTCTTTGCTCTCGTCATTGGTTCCTGGCACATGTTCCTATGCTTCTCTGCTTCCCTGCTTCTCTTCTACCCTTTTTTTTTTCTAGAAGGTCTGCCTCCAAGTGCCGACGCGTTGCCAAGCTCTTCGGCTTGTTTGAATCGGCATCCGAATCGACATTCTGAAACCAACACTTGAAATCCCACAAACAAAAATGCCGTATGCTGCCAGAGACAACCCGAGGAGAGGGGAAAGAGGGGGGGACAGGGAAAAGAAAAACAGCACAGAGAACACAGGAGAACCACTCTTTAGAACCACTCTTTGCATTTCTCAAAGAGTGGTTCTCTTGTGCTCTTTGATGCTGGACATCTCGTCGTAGCTTCAATACAAATGACGGACAGAACTCAACGCAATCCATGTATGTCAATGTGCGGGGGAAGAGAGAGGCCTTTCTGCCTCCCACACACCCTAACCTCTCCCCCCACGCTCTCCCATCCCCTCACCTCTTCTACCCTCGACTCCAGAAACGTTCATCGTTCGTCCTTCATCGCCCATACCGAGACATCGTCTTGGTCGACTTGGCCCGCGCCCCATCCAGCAGCTTGGAAAAGTCGCCATACAGCGAGGCTACTGTGCCGCTGGCTTCCCAAGCAGCCACTATCTGCTTGGCCGCTGCTGCTACCGCTGCTGCTCTTGCTGCGGGTGTTGCTGCAGCCGCTGCAGCTGCTGCCGCTGCTGCTGCTGCCGCACCGCGCTTCTGGGCTTTCCGGGTTTTCCCCTTTGCCCGACTGCCCGCCTCGATGCCGCTGGCCGTCTGCCTGGTCTCGCTCGCAATCTGCTCAACCCGTGCGGCATCGGCCACCATGCTCTCGTACACCCAGTCTTTGAGGGCGCGCCGCCAGTGCAGCAGGTCGTGTGCCGTTTCGGCGTTGCTGTGGCATACGGCGCCCACGAAAAAGGCTCGCGAGGTGGGCGGGATGACGTTGCCTTGCAGGTCGACAGACTGGGCGTCGTCGCTGTCGTGGCCGTCGTGGCCGTCGTGGCCGTCGTCGTCGTCGTCGTCGACCAAGTCGTGGAGCGTCTTGCTGTCGTATGCGTGGCCGCTGAACAAGACCCGAAACGAGGCCGGATGGTTGCTGCGACCACAGGCGTGGCACGTGTTGTCGCTCCAGATGATTGTGCTACTGCTGCTGCTGTTGTTGTTGTTGTTGCTGCGGCCGCGGCGGCCTCCACTGCTGCCACTGCCGCCGCTGCCGCCACCCCCAACTCGTATGCTGAAGCTGTCCATGTAAGGCCGCGCCCGCAGAGCGCTGCGGAAGTCGGGCGTCCAGCTAGACGACATAAAGCGCGACTGAGCCAGCCCGCCGAGCTCGCTGTCGAGGCGGTCCCAGGCGAGCCGATAAATTTCCTCGTCGCGCGGATCCCGGTAATGTGACAAGCCAACGTCGTCGTCGTCGTCGTCATCGTCGTCGTCGTCGTCTTCGCCGGCTTTGCTGCTATTGCGACCGTGCCTTTTGTCCTCATCTTCCTCCAGACGCTGTCGAACGAGGCACTCGACTACATCACGAAAGTGGCTCTTGAGCGGCTTGCGTGCCTGCGCCGTAAACTGCAGCGGCATCTCGCGACGCAGCATGGCCAGCTCGTCGTCTGCGTCGCCTCCGCCAGCGCCAGCAATACCACTCCCAGCATCATCTGGCGCCCCAATAAAGCCGAGATGGCTGTCGTCGATAAAGTCGGACATGTCGCTCTCGTCGTCGTCGTCGTCGTCGACACCCTTATTGCCAATGCCAACGTCGTCGTCGTCGTCGTCGGCACTCGTCGCCCCGTTGCTACCGTAGCCCAGGGTCAAGTCGCTGTCGCTGTCGCGGTCGATCGTGCCGTTCACCTCGGGCAGCTGCAGTATTTTGGCAAACTCCTTCCTTTCGTTCCGCGCTCTCCTGCCCGTTCTTTGTCGGCCGTTCTTTTCGTTCTTTTTGTCCTCTTCATCCTCTTCATCCTCTTCATCCCCTTTCTCCGCCTTGCCGCCCGCCGACCTCTTCTTCGTCTCCTTCACCGCCCCGCCTTTCTTGCCTGCTATGCCGCCTTTCTTCTTTCCCCCTTCCACCATCGCCGCCGCCTCATCGGTCTCCTCGTCTTCAAACTCCGACAGCGCAACAAGATCGGAGTCTGAGTCGTACAGCGCCCGTCCCCGCGGCTGTGCTCCGCCGTAGCCGTCCTCGCCATCGCTGTCGAGCAGCAGCGACGACGACGCCTCTTCCAATGACAGCTTTTCGCCCTGCCGCCGCCGCCGCAGCAGCTCCATGTGCCGCCGCCGCACGGCCGAGCGAGAGCCGCTGGCGCCGAGGCCCCGCCGGCGAACCACAGGCGTGCGCGCCGCGCCTGCTGCTGGCGAGCTGGCCGCCGCAGAAGCTGAACGCCCTGCGCTGGCCGAGGGCCGCCGCCTAACAATGACGAGGTCGTCGCTGTCATCGTCGCTGTCGTCGTTGTCGTCGTCGTTGTCGTTGTCACGGTTCCTGCCCCCTGCCTTGCCGTCACCAGCACCACCACCACCCTCGTCGTCCTCGTCGTCCTCGTCGTCCTCGTCGCCCTCGTCACTGGTCAGGCTCAGCACGGCAGCACCGGTCGACCGAGGTGCGGTGCTGGCAACTCGCCGACGTCTCTTGACGGGCCGGATCACATCTTCGTCGTCGTCGTCGTCGCTCTCAACACCGAGGTAACGTGGTTTGCCAGCTGCCGCACCGGGCGACGAAAAAGCCACAGCATGTGTCGACACAACATTTTGGGCGTGCTTGCTGGCAGTGTTTGCCGCCGAAGCTTCCGGCATCCCTGCCTCGTCGTGCAGGGAGTCGGACCAGTGAAAGGACCGCTCAGGCGACTTGGCATCGAATCGGTCACGCGAACGCTTGTGGCGACGCTGGACTGGAGCAGAAGAGGAGGACGACGACGACGACGAGGAATACGTCAGGCCGTCGCTTCGAAGAGCCGAAGCCGCCTTAGTGGCGGCCGTACGGGTTGAGGACGCTGGGGAAGTGGACCCTGATCACCCAGCTGTCAGCCAAGAGCGTCAAAAAAGTAAAAAGAAAAAAGGGGAAGCGTGAAAGAGAGAATGTGCATAGAGAAACAAAAGCGCTCGCTCGCTCCGGAGCAAACAAAACAACCAAAACCAGTCACTTACCCAAAAAGCCCTCAATTCGCTGCTGGCGAGGCTCTCTTTTCCGCCTACCCAGCCTCGTCCCGTTGGATGACAACGACGCCGCCGCCGCCATCCTGGAATGCACGAGCAGATAAAATGGGCTAGTCGCGCTTGGCCCTTGCAATCTCTCTGTCACTTTTCTTTCCTGATAACTTCGGCAAACGCGGTCTGGGCCATTTAAATAGGAATGTGCAAAGTGCTGAGGACAAGGTGGGCAAGAGCTGGCTCTCGTAATTACTCGTAAGGACGCGAAAAAGAAAGCGTGCTTTTGCGTGCAGTGAAGCGTGATCACGTGAATATTTTGATGGGCTTCCCCTCCCGTGCGAAAGCCTAATAAAATGCACTCGTGAGTTACGAAAGAGAACAAGACAAGACGATTTTATCAACACAGCGTACAAAGAGCAACACAGTCGACTGATCAGTTCTTAAGTATATTAACTACTTTGTAAACTACTGTGTAGTTTGGATCTAGGAGTGCCTTTCCCGGTCTATCTCTGTTGTTTGTAAACAAGCCACCTCCTCTCTCCTTTCCATAATATGTACACAACATATTTAGATACACACATTAATGATGCCTTTGAGACCGCGCGCGCCCTGTATCTGTGGTATGGTCTTTGGAATCCAGAACAAAGGGATGAAGAAATGAAAAAGGTAAGGCCAGCAGAAAAAAAAAAGATCGGGGTGCACAGGTGCACACTCGACGAGAAGAGAAAAAAAAAAGACAGCAAGAAGGAGACGAACAATAGAGCTATGCCGCCATCCCGATATATAAAGGGGGAAAATGTGAAACAACACTGAGGTGAGGGAGGAGAGGAAGAAAAGAGGAAAGAAGACAAAAGAAAAAGACCGCCAAAATGAAGCTGGTTGACGGTTTAATTGGCGCTTGGAATTATGTGCAAAACACAAGATTGCACACATCCAATCTATGAGTAGCAAGGTGGGTGTGAAAAGCACGCTAAAAAAAGACATCACCCCCAAGCGTCCTCCCCTTCCAAAGATAAAAAAGTAAAAAAATAAAAATAATAAAAAAGAGATACCCATAACAGGATCGCATCGAGTCTTGGAAGCCGTTTTTGGTATATACCTGCTATGAATCGGACCAGGTCGCAGCAGCTGTTTCTCGGTTCGGGATTGCCACCTGTTAGATGGTTTTCGGGCAGCGCAGCGACTGCGGCGGCGAAGACGGGGCCTACCGTAGTCGCTTCTGGACATCATCTTCGCCAACAGCAATGATGTCTTCAATGTTCCAGCGCGGCGGCTTGACAATGGCGCTGCGGCCTTGCTCCTTGATCAGTTCGCGCTCCATTTCCGGCGTCACGCCGGAGGGCAGGGGGTCGAGGCCGCCGGCAATGCCGGTGGAGAACTTGAGCTGCAGAATGTCGCCGACCTCGTCGCAGGCCCGCAGCAAGCGGTCCATGTCGTCTTTGTTGTGGGCGGCCGACACGCAGAAGCGGGCACGCGAGCTGATCAGCGGAGTGGCTGGGTAGCCGACAATGACGACGGCGATGTTGCGCTTGAGCATCTCGTGGCTGAAGGCGCTCATCTTGCCCGGGCTGTACAGCATGATGGGGATGATGGGGGAGTCGTCGTGGCCATACACAATGTAGCCCAGGCGCTTGAGCCCCAGGCGCAGATACCGCGAGTTGAAGGCAATGCGCTGCAGGCGCTCGGCGCCCTGGCCGGGCACGAGCTCGCCGGCAATGATCTTGAGGGCCGACAGGATCTGCATCAGCACCATGGGCGTGGGCGACTCGCCGTAGATGGTGGCCGCGTTGGTGGCCTTGAGCTTGTCGATGATGTGCTTGTCGGCGGCGACGTAGCCGCCGTTGGCGCCAAAGGACTTGGTCAGGGTGCCCATGAGAATGTCGATCTCGGACGGGTCGATGCCAAAATAGTCGCACACGCCGCGGCCGTTGGGGCCGACGGCGCCAATGCTGTGGGCCTCGTCGACAAACAGGTAGAACTTGTACTGGCGGCGGAGCTCGACCAGGCTGGGCAGATCGCACATGGTGCCCTCCATGGAGTACAGGCCCTCGACGGCAACCAGGATCTTCTTCCAGGGGCGGTGGGTGCGCGGCTGGCCCTGCGAGATGGCGTCACGCAGGTGGTGTTCCAGGTCGACCATGTCGTTGTGCTTGAAGGAGCGGATGACGGCGCCGGAGATGCGGGCGCCAATCCGGATGGACGCGTGGTTCAGCTCGTCGGACAGGATGAGACAGCCCTTGGACACGAGGGCCGGGAAGGAGCTCGAGTTGGTCACGAAGCCCATGGAAAAGACCATGGCCGCCGGCTTGCCGACAAAGTGGGCGATCTCGCGCTCCACCTCCAGGGCCAGATCGGACGTGCCGGCATCGGCACGCGAGCTGGCGTAGGAGATGCCGTTGCGGCGGACGCAGTCCTCGGTGGCATCGGCACACGGCCCGTGCGACTGGGCAAAGCCGAGGTAGTTGTAGGAGCTCATGTTGAGGGTCTCGGTGAAGGTGCCGGTGAACTGGTAGCTGAGATTGTAGTCGGTCGACTTGCGGTCAATCAGCGTGATGTAGCGACCGGGCACGCCCACGGTGGGCCGCGCAAAGCAGTCGTCGAGCCGCATCTTCAGGCGGCGCACGTAGAAGTTGTCAAAGTCGTCGTTCAGCGGGGCATAGCCGTCCTTCTTACTGGCGGTGGCGTGCACGTCCCGAGTGAAGTGGCGCGAGATGAAGTCGCGCGTGTGTCCGATGGCAATCAGCATGAGATAGCTGATATAGGTGGCCAGCAGATAAAAGTACGGCGGCTCGTCGATGACCGGCGGGTCCAGCGAGCCGCCGGGGTGCTTGCTGACGTAGCGGTGCTTCTGGCTCAGGAGCGGGCCAAACTGGGCATCCCGGCGGCGCTGCAGCTGCGTCTCGGCATCTGACGGCGGCTCGAAGAGCGTCGTCGCCGGCTCGTCGGAGCAGGCTTCGCCGGCGGTGGCGCTGGAGAGGGAAATCGTCGGCAGAGAGATGGTGGAGGCGGAAATCTGCTGCGAATCGGGGCTGCCGGGCGAGCCGGCGGCCGCGGCGGCAGCCGATGCTTGCTGCTGCATGATGAGCAGCGACTGCTGGGCGGCAGACACTGGCTGCTGGTCGCGGGAGCCCTTGGACGACGAGAAGAAATGGGCGATGCGGCCTTTCGACTGGGAAGCTCTTCGTTCGGGAGTCGGCTTTTCCAACGGCGACATGCTGGAATAACTCGAAAAGGGGTTTGCAAGCCGGCGGGGCATGTCTGTCGAGATCGGCCGACTGCGGCGCACACGGCAGATCTCTTGTCAGGACTTTGTCGTCTCTCTCTTGTTTCGTTCTGTCTTCTATTCCGTCTCTATGAAAAGGACTAAAAAGGGCGAAATGGGCGAAAAGGGCGAAAAGGGCGAAATGCAGAGCAGAGGCG
The DNA here is from genome assembly GCA_019925385.1 of Raffaelea deltoideospora. Lineage (NCBI taxonomy): Eukaryota > Fungi > Ascomycota > Sordariomycetes > Ophiostomatales > Ophiostomataceae > Raffaelea > Raffaelea deltoideospora. Next base: position 177,871 of record JADHKP010000058.1, on the reverse strand, counting down.
GAACAGCAGGAAAGAGGGAGAATATCGCGCTGAAGAAGGAAACTAAAAAATGAACGGAGGAAGTTAGGAGACAATGATGGGCAATCAATCAAATACCCAAAGAGGTCGGGAGGCCGCCACAATAGGTTCCTCTGACCGCAATGGTGAGATGATGAGAGAGGGTGGGTGTGAGAAAGAGAAAGAGAGAGAGAGAGAGAGAGAGAGACAAGAGATTCTGCCACAGTGCAAAGACTCGGGCAAAAAAGGATAGTGCAACGCTCGATAGGGGGGGGCCAAGGGGGGGAGCCGGGAAGCTACAAAAAAAAGGAATGGTAGGAAAATAGGGGCAAAAGGTGCTCGCGCTCGCTGGTCAAAGCTCGAAAAGAGAGAAGGAGGGAGAGAGAGCAAAGCAGAGAGGATAATACGACGTATGATTGTTAATACACAAGGGGAAGAAAGGCGGTTTGAAGTTTGTGCAGGAAAAAGTGGGTGTGAGCAATAGCTGGTAAATAAATCAGGAAGTATTATTGCGGTGTACATTCCCTTCTCAGTGGGGAGATCGTGCGACCAGGGGGGGACCAGGGTACAGCAGACAGTGGATATGGCTGGTGTGTCCTGCCAGTGGTGCAAGGGAAGGCGCGACTGAGATTGAAGCAATTGTCGGCAGCCGTTTTTGCTCCTCGAGGGTATTTACTCGTTCTTCTTTGAAGGGATGATGAAGAAGAAGGAAGGAATGACTGATAATGGCTGATGGATGCCGGAAGGCCGGAAAAGCAGGCTTTTTTCTTTTTAAATTTTTTATTTTTTTTTATTTTTTTTTGCTTACTCGTACGAGTACACTGATTTTGCAGAGAGCGAATAGAATTCGCGTGCCTGGCCTTAGGGACGGAGTTGGGGAGCACGAGTAGTGGCGCGCGTGGGACAGTCACTTTACTTTGTAGAGTTTAGGCGAGAATGAACGCCGTACGGAGTACTTTTCGGAGTACTCGTAGGATGTACTTTATAGTTCTAACCTTCGGACGAGTATCCGTACTCGTACTACGAGGGAAGATAAGATAGGGGGACACTGTGAAGTGGGATAAAAGGTCATCGAGATGAAAGCAAAACACAAAAAAGAACACTGAAGCGAGAGGGGAAACGACCGAACAAGAAAAAGAGAAGCAAAGGGAGAGGCCACGCCGATGGACACCGCGACATATTACGAGCACGAGACGAGAAATACTCGTAGACTGGCAGCGCGGCGTCCAAAATGGAATGGACGCGCGAATGCAAGGAAGGAACGCGACGATAGAAAGCTTGATAGGGGGGCGGTGAGGCGGTTTTGGGGGGTGCCATCAACCCCAGCGATCCGAAACGGGGCCAATTTCACGCTGTGAGAGCGATGTATTACCACTCTGTAATCGACTCCACCAGGCAGTTTTGGGGGGCTGGTAAGGCGCTAAACCAGTATTACTGCTTTGCGAGATGCACTTTATTGCCCGGACGATCCGGAAATTGGGACAGGCAGACAGAACATCCCGACATGGCCTGCTTTCATTTTGAATATGTGTTGAACGGGGCAACACACGGGACCTGAAGTTTATGTTACAGAGTATTACAACGCAAGGAACATTTATTCGCTGATGTACGAAGTAATACGGCATATTACGGGCGTGCGACGAACAACGCTGGAGCTTATGCTTAATAACGAGTATGAGTACAGCTCGCGGTGCACTTCAAACACGTGATTTAATTAGAGACAAGAGACGACAATGCACCTGGGGACGAGGCAAAAGATGGCGATCGAATTTTGACAGGATTGAGGCAAAACAAGCGATGCCAAAAGTCCGACTAGGCCCTTTTAAAGGGATGGGGGCTCCAGCATCGAGATCTACTCGTACCACCGAACGATGTACGATGTAATACGGCATATTATTACTTTGCAAAGCATCCTAATCTTATCACATGATCTACAAAGTTAGCTAAACGCTCGCAAAAATCCGCTTTCTTTCCTTTTGTTGTACGAGTATGGATATTCGGTCAGAACCTCTTCTAGAACCTTGATCATGCCGTTGTTCAACACAAAAAGACAACGGTTTTACGGCGGGCATCAGCCACGTCGTATGGATACGCGCGACTTTTCTTTCGGGGATGTGGCGTTTGGCTGTAAACCCATAAACTCGTAAATTCGCGCTTAGTCAGCTTTTAACGAGCACTCACACGTCTGAACGAGAGCCTGATTGTATCAGCCTGATCCAGAGTGTAACAATATACGAGACTCGGCACAGAAAACCAGCGTTTGATAACGTGGGATGCAAGGCGTTACTCTTTTTGTTTTTGTTTTTAAGGATATGCCGTGAACCTGTTTGCCACGATGAAGAAGACGGTACTGAACTACATAAGGCGCCAGTCGGCCCCAAGCCATCGGCTTCAGCTGCTTTCCGACTTGCATCTTGAGGTCTGCCAGCAGTACTCGTCGTTCACATTCCCAGCCACAGCGCCACTTCTTGTTCTGGCTGGAGACATTGGGCGGCTGGTGGATTACGAGGGCTATTTGAAGTTCCTCGAGGCGCAGGTGTCTCGTTACAGAAAGGTGTTTCTCGTGCTTGGCAACCATGAGTTCTATGGGCTGGACTACGAGTCGGGCGTAGCAGAGGCGCGGCGTCTTTCGGACGAGCCGTCGCTGGGCGGGAAGCTAGTTCTGCTGAACCGGACGCGGTGGGACGACGACGACGACGGCGGCGGCGGCGACGCGGGCTCTTCCCGCCTGACCATTCTGGGCTGCACGCTGTGGTCGTCCATCCCCGAGGACGCCGTTGCCGTTGTCGAGTCCAAGGTCAACGACTTCAAACAGATCCGCGGGTGGACGGCGCAGAAGCACAACGCAGCGCACGCCGAAGACGTAGCCTGGCTGCTCGAGCAAGTTGGACAAGCCAGGGCGGAGGGAGAGGGAGGTAAGGGCGAATCCACTGCAAACCAGCTGGTGGTGGTGGTGACACACCACGCGCCATGCACGAGCGGCACGTCCAAGCCAGAGTATGCCGGCTCCCCGTGGTCGTCGGCATTTGCAACCAATCTGCTGGAGCAGCGAGAGAGGTGGATCGGCGTGGGCCTGTGGCTGTTCGGGCACACGCACTTCTCGACCGACTTTGTAACAGAGGGCATCCGAGTGGTGGCCAACCAGCGAGGATACGTGTTTCCAGGCGAGACACGACGCCCAGAGAAGGGGCGGAAGCCACACGAGTTTGATGCTGCAATGGCCATCACGATACAGTAGAGGGCAGTAGAGGGCGGTAGAGGGTGGTAGAGGGCGGTAGAGGGCGGTAGAGAGGAGGTTTTTGAGAGACACACACGATCGAGAGAACATCGAGTCAATAAACTGCACCCGGCTGCTTTTCAAGCCGTGAAGACAAATCGGGGCCCCAATACTGTTCAAACTGTGCCAGAGAGAACTTTCACATATTGATTAAGCGGAAGAGGCATCACATGAGGATTTTTTTTTTTTTTTCAAATCTAACCAAAATTTTCATACAGTTTACAACCACAACTGGAATTACGGTCAGGCAGATCAGGCAGGCTAGTCATCTATTTGCATTTCAGGATGGCGTCCGCCGTCCACAAACGGTAGGTGAACTTGTCCCAACCAAAGGAAAGCGGAGCAACAATATCCGAATGATCCACAAGCACGCCACTCTTCCAGTTGCAAGCAAGCGGTTGTTCGCAATGTGAAAATCCAGCAAGATACAGAAATTTAATTGCAGCAGCAATTTTGTCTCGGTCGTTGTCGGTGGCTGTCGGCTCTTCCTCGACCCGTGTCATCAACGCGGATCTGTTCCTCTCATCGGCATGTGAAGCCACATCCTTCTCCTTGGCCTTGGCCTCGCCGCTGTCGCTGTGAATATACTCGTACACAATGGCAAAGAACTCCTTTGGACCGTCTTGAAGATAACGGTCCCATTTACGGAGCTTCAAAACGGAAGGGCGGACGGGGCGCGGCATCCGCTCTATTATCTCTTCCGCGTTGACGCGGAGCCAGCCATAACACTGGGCAAACCGCGGCATCGCAGTCACGGGCAAAATGTCAGGGTGTTCATTTTGAACATACTTTTGCCGATTGAGACGGGCTTCCCCGGCAAAGCTAAACATGTTTCCTCTGGCTTCGTAAAAGTCTCTCGGATCGGGTAAGACCAACGGAGGTTCAGTAGGTCCTTCGGGTGTGCCTCCAGCGGCAACGGTAGCAGCCGCAGCCGCGTACTGGTCACAGGAGGCACGCATCATCTGCAGTAGAGCCGCATTTTGGCATTCACGCTGGGCAGCCCAGTAGCGGTGACAAAAACCTTCGGGGTCGGCGTCCCAAAACTAGGCAATTGTTACGTGGTGTTAAGACGCGACATCACACACGGAGGACTGAAAACAGACACATCCATAAAACATAGTACTGACCAACTTGAAGACGTATGGACCTTGGTCGCCAAAGTACACGCGCCAAACAGTCCCGTCCATACCACACCCAAGTTTCCTCGCCCGCCGCCAATCAATGGTGTCAACATCAAAGGAACACTTTCGTAAACGGGGAACCCTAAAGTCTTCCAACTTGAAGCCCGGTGGCGTGTCCGGGTCCAGAAGCTCGTCGGCGAGAAAAGGCATTCTGTAAAGGCGGCGGTGGCGCTCTTCCATCGCTTCCAGCAGGCTATTCCTTCTGCGCGGCGCTGGGGTGCGAGCCCTAAGTACAGAACTAGTCAACACTAAAACGCTCACATTTGCCTAGACAGTAGCAACAGAGGCATGATAAAGAGAAACTTACGGGTCCTCCTTGTCGGGCGTCATTTTGCGATACCGCTTGCAGTTAACTTTCGTGTAATATATGTAAACTTGACATGGCCAGACGGTGAAGTGCTGTCTTTAATACTTATCGGAGGAGGTTGTCAAACTCGGAAGAAGAAGAATGTTGACTGAATTGAATACAACACGAGCTAGCTCGTGCGCACCTTTTTCAGTGGCAACATTTCGATATTACTTGTGTTTTTTTTGTTTTGATACGCTGACACTGGCCCAGTAACGGTCTTTCTCCCACATTCAACCAATCATTGCTCAGCATGGCAATGCGCTGAATGTCTCTTGTCGTCTGCTTTTAGGGAGTGAGTCTCTGCCTGAGATTCATTTAGGTATGAATTTCACTGACATAGCTAGTGGACATACGTCTTTCTCTGTGTTTTCTCCATTCGTCTTGCTTCTTCCTGCTCCACTGTGCCCGACTGAAAAAAAAAACCCCCAAGTTTGCAGTTAGGCAAATCGAGCAAAGCCGAAAAGCCAGCTGAAGCGGGGGTTTCTTGTTAGCTTGGTTTTCATATCCTGCTGCTATTCTTTTTTGAGAACAAAATGGACAACAAGGCTGCATACAACTACTCGTACGGAGTAATACCATACGTTCTTGCTGATTTCATAGGCGACTACGAGTAGCATGTCGTAGGATTACGATGTAACCCTCTTTGATAGTTCACCAACCTTTTTCACAATTTGCTCAGCCACTGCCCTCCCCAATGGGGGGCGGGGGGGTCAACACAGCTGCTGAGGGGGTATGGATATTTCCCAAACTTCGCTGCTTCACGCTTCTGGCCAGTGTGCTGGGTCGGCTTATGCTTTTACATATAAAAGCACTGTTGCCGCCACGCAAATCAACAAGGCATAGTTTTCCAACTCTCTTTCTTGCCTTTCTGTTCTCTTATATAAGGCTCTCTTTCCACTCTTTGAATAAAATTTTGAGTTTTTTCTTGCTTTACGAGATGCACGCTTCCTGCATCAGCATTCTAAAAAACTAAAAGGGCCGAGAAAGAACAACAGAGGCACAGCCTGTCCAGTTGACTTGACATAGAAGCACGCATCGACAGTCAAAGAGGCTGAAAGGGACAGGTGCAGACGGCCTTGCCGTTGGAATATCCAACAGAACATCCATAAAACGTCATCCACAAGATGGCGCGTTCAAACGACGACAATCAGGGAGGTGGCCTCGCCGCTGGTCAGGTGGATGACCGCTCTGCATTTCCGCCTCTGCGGATGAAGTTAACGAAGCCGGACGAACTGCTTTTGCCACCATGGGATCCTTACAACCTGCAAAAGCGCATAGCAGACGACCATTTGTTTACGCCACACGATGAGGTCACAGTGTTGCGGGTTGACACGGCCGTGCACTTACACCCGAGCGTCAACTCGGACACGCAGCTGCGGGAGCTGCTGGATAATCCGGGGCCGGCGGGCAATAGCAACGACGGCGTCGACAACAGAGCCGGCTCGGCCGGCTCGGCTAACAGCGGCCGACCTGCCCACACGCTGGTGGCCATCTTCATCCGATCTCGCTATTCGGAACGAGCGCAAAAGGAGCGCCAGTACAGCATCAGCCGCCAGAGCTTTCAGTACATTGTGGACCGGCTACACATCCCTAGTGATCTGGCCATGTGGCTGCTGCTGCCGTCCAGCAGCGGGGCGCCGTTTGGGCGGTGGAAAGACGTCAATGGCGAGAAGATGGCGGCTTATGAGTTCTTTGCGCGGTACGTCTGGTGGAGTAAGCAAGTCAACACCTTCTTTTCCCCAATGCCCTGCACCTCGTATATGCACCACGAAATTGCCTCCAACACAACGTACTACCTGGTGACACTGTCCATGGGTTGCCTAGACGATGTTCTGAGCAGATTTGGCGTTTCTGTCTACGAGGCGTCGGAGACGGCGACGCCAGAGCCAGCGCCGTCACCCATCACAGCCGGGTCTGGGAAGTTCACTGCCGGCGCCGGTGTTGTTGGCACTTCTGCCGGGGACTGTGTTGGCACCAGCTCCAGCACCGGCGACACTCGGGCTGCGGCCTTGCCTGAGATTCATCCCTTTTTTCTGCATGTCGTGGTTCTGCAGGCTGCCTACTACTGCGGGCACCACGACGCTTCAAATTTTGGATTACACATCTATAACATGATCGAGGAAATCAACAACTGCTACGAAGAACTGGCTGTTACCGGGGCGAGTAAGCGCCTAGACCGCGGCCAGCTGCGAAATCTCGCACAGAACCTGCCTTTTTTATCGCAAGAATGCGCATCCTACGTGATCAGGGTGGACGAGACCATCCGCATGAGCCAGTCGATGCTTGGGGCCTTGACCGACTTTACGCTGGGCTGCCAGAAGGCCGTGCGCCTGCCCGCCCCGGAGTCAAACGACATCGCCGAGCCTTGCAGGAGCTTGGAAAACGATGGCCACAAGCCCCAGCTGCCCGCTGGCGTCTTTCACAGCGGCGTCGGCAGTGTCGGCCGCGGGGGCCGCGCTGCTCCTGTTGATGCCGACGTGGAGCCGGAATTGGATCGCTCTGTCCGGGACTCCATCACCTATTTGCTCAACCTGTGGTTCCGCGTCAAGGACGAGATGAAGTACAACCAAAGTAACCTTATGGCAGCCACGACTCTGGTAAGTCAGCATGAGCGCGGCGCTTTTGCATTGTTCTTCTCTTTCTCATTCCATCCTTTTTCTTTTTCCTGTCTTTTGCTTTTGTCGCTACGCACTCTTCGGGACTTGATTATGCCATAATCTCTGAACTGCACTGACAACCACAGCTAAGCAACTTGATTTCCCAAGAGGACAACTCCGTCAATATCCAGATGGCCCAGCAGGCCACTCAGCATAGCTCTTCAATGAACACCATCACGGTTATGACCTTGCTGTTTCTGCCTGGCACTTTCATCGCCACCCTCTTCGGCTCCGGCGTTTTAGACGGCCCCACCAACATGTCCGACAAGTTCGTGCTGTATGTCGTGTCCACCATGGTGCTTTCCTTTATTCTCATCAGCATCTGGTCCTGGCACAGTCAGCTGAACGACCTCCTCATTCGGCTACGCTTTGGCTGCTGGCAGGCTGGCGGCGACGATAATAGCACTAAGAGTACCAATAGCAGCAAAAAGGACAAGAAGGGTAAAGGGGTCGAAAGGGTTTTGCGTAGGTATCTGCACAACTCGCGCCGGGGGGAGGACCCGGAGAACGTTGAGCTCAGAGTCTTGAGCAGCGATGCGAGAGAGGGTGAATAGGTGATGTGACAAGAAAAAGAACGAACTGCCGGGAATAGGGAAAGGGAGAAAGAGCATTTAATGGAGCAAAGAGCAGGTACCATTTGGCCGTGGATTGAGCTCGGATTGCCACGTCTCTCGTCGTATATTTTCTTACTGAGTTTTTGCGCAGGCTGAAGATTTTCTGGATTTTTTTTTTCTTATTCTATGATTTTGATGAGATCCCCGGCTTGAGTCAAAGTACTACAAATGTCTTTAGCGAAAGCGCGAGAACGGAGACGAGAGTGGAAACGAAATGGACTTGGCGATCGTGCTCAAGGACCGCTTTGAAAAGGGATTCACAGACAGACGTCCATTGACCGTGTTCAACCACAGATATATGTATTTAAGTTTGTGTTTAATCATGTCAAAAGCTCATGGCTCTTTGATTTGTGGTCCCATGGTTTCTTTAAACGTGCTCTGTTTAGCATGCATGCGTGAAGTTACTATACGGAACTTACACGACTCGCCATGCCTCAACAGTTCATCCCATTTCTCATCTCGCCAATCTCTCAGCCTCACCCCAGCCTCCCTCGTGCCCTTTTTTCTCTCCTAACCACTCCCCCTCAGGCTGTCGCTTGTGATCGACAGCTGATTTTAAAAGATCCTTGTTCTTATTTATCCCCGTCCCACCGAGCTATGTCAGAAAGGACAAAGACGCACAAAAAAAAAAGACGAGGAAAAAAGAGCGGGGGGAGAGGGGGGAAGGATCGCCGCCGTTGTGCGGCAGAGGGGAGAGAGCGGGATGACACTGATTGATCGACAGCCGAGCATCATCAGAGCGACACAAGTGAATGAGGGACGGGGCAAGAAAGAGTACAGAGGACGGAACAGGATGACAGACGTAGCATGAATGCAAGGGGAAAAGGAAAAAAAGAGGAAGAGAAAGGTCTGAGAGAAGTGGCAGCCCAACTATGAGAAGACAAAAACAAATGCAGATCCATCAAACAAGACGGGCCGGACACAATCAAGCAGGGCCGGGAAAGAAGGAGAGAGAGAGTATTACTGCATTCCCGAAAAGTGAGCGAGGAACTTGATCAAGGGACGGCGAGTGTGCTGCCAGAAACCCAGACTTTTCGCCTGAGGCTGGAAAAGGGCTGCCGAGTCGAATACCAAAGCTTACATCGTAGTTGTTGATAACCACAAATAAAGGCAAAAAGTGTAAAAAGGCACAAAACTACGAGCATACGAGCACTCGTACCGAGTAGAAGGCCAAGGGAGGGGGAGGCTAGGCAAGGCAAGCTGCGTCCTGTCAACTTGCCAGAGAACTTGTCAAAGATAAAATGGTCAAAGTAATAAATAAGTAGGCAGTATCCATACTCGTACTTGTACGATGTCGTATCCATTGTACTCCGTACAGGGTATCCATATTAGCACTTGCCAATGTCGCCAAAGGGCGCTAGTGCATAAGAGGAAGTCGGCTCTTTCATTTTAAAAGGGAGGAGCTCCTGGACGAGCATGGGTCCCCTATGATGCAAGCTACCATGCATTATTACTTACGGAGTATTACAATACTCCGTAATGCTCCCATACGGAGTACTGTCTGTCAGCTCTCTCCTTCACCAACTTTAGCTCTCTCGGTCTGGGCAGAACACCACACAGCACCAGTAGCTGGAACTCAACAACCAAAAAGAAGGGCCAGACACGGGTAGCGAGCGGGATCTGGTTCCTATCTCGGACACTGCAGCTCTTACACGGAGCACTCGCAGAGTACGAGGTCGGATGGAAAGATGAAAAGGAAAAGAAAATGCGAATGAAGCATGAGACACAGGGATCAAGACAACGTCCAGGAACAACACAACAGCAACAACAACAACCCAGCCAGCCACAAACCTTCCACAGCTACTTCATCCTGCCGTTTCCCACCTTGTACTCATACTCTGTAATGATACGAAGGACATTGTAGGGCTTAAGATATATGGATACTCGTACGTAGAAGAGAAGAAGAACCACATTCTGGGGAGCAACAGAGGAAGCTGATCTACGGAGTACCAGAGGCGGAAGTGGAACGTGAGTACCCCGTAATACGGAGGAGCACGATTACAACTACGAGTATGACCACTGCGCCTGATATCGAGTTCGTTCAGATAACAGTTTTCTGCCCCAGCTCATTGGCTTTTTCGGACGATTACCACTAGGCTCTCCAGGCCTTTTTTTCTTTCGAGAAGACTTCTATCGGAGGAAGGACCTAGCAAAGCTCTGTGCACAAGCAACCCAATGGGCAGGCGTGCGCCGTAGCGATGTGACAGAGAACCAGACCAGGTACGAAGTATGGATACGACATAAATACTCCGTACAAGTAATAATACTCCGTAATACGTCGTACTTTGACCCTTGCGATAAATGCCTGTCTCGCCCCTTGTCTTCGTGCAAAGTAGAAAATACTCGTATGCATACGGAGTATTACAGGGCGGATTCATTGGCACGATGTATCCGTATGTCGTACTCGTATGGTGAATTACGACGTTACAGACCAACGGCTGTGTAAAACCGTCCCATGGCCTAACGCCACCTGTACGGATGAGTTTGCAATCTCCGTTCAGTTCGCCGTTTGCAGTTGGCAGTTGGCAGTGCAAGGCACCGCGCTTTGCCGTTTTAAACACACAAGACGCTGGTGCTAAAAAAAAAAAAAATCTGACTTTACACTTGCCATTCATGCCTTGTGGTTTCGTCTACGTTTGTTGTTTTCATGTTGTTTTTCTGTCGAGGTTGTTAAGTGACAGGAAAACATGATAAATTTGTAGGAGTAATATGTCACGGCGGCGGGTAGACGGGGATGAGAGCAAAACTAGCGCTAATCCCAAACGGGTTTACTCATATTAAACGAGTGCAGCAGGTCGTGCCTGCCCCACAAGCAAGGACAGCCCATAAAAATGGCTGCAGGAGCGCCTCGCCGCTTTTTCATCTTTCACGCACAACAGCGCATAATCGCTGTGGGAGCACAGCAAACGGAGCTCTTTTCTAAAACAGAGCTCCTCCAAACAGGGCTCAACCGCATACGAGCACGATGCTCTGTCTACAATCTGCACAGCCAGCAAAACGGCAAAGATCCTGTCAATGGCTTCAGTCAGTTCTTGAGAGATGCATTTCAGCGACCGCCTTTCGAAAGCAGAGACGAAGTATATACAAATGGTGAGATGAGATGAGACCTGGAAAAGGGCAGAGAATAAAAAAGAAAACAAAAAGAAAATTGAGTGGCGTTGTTTCTGCAGCAGCAAGGAAAACTAGGCGAGCAAACCACAAGAGGGGGCAGTGGTCATTGCTTGGCGGGCATGTCCTGTGCTGTGTCTTTCAGAGGTGCAAAGTGCGCCATGATCTCGTCAATGTCCTCGGTCAAAGAGACGTGAGTGCGGCCCGGGTAGACTTTGAGCACGGCGTGCGGAATGCGATCAATCATGGGCTTGACCCACTCGAGCGGCGTTTGGGGGTCGCTGTCGCCGTGCCAGAAGACCACGGGCTCGAAGGTGACGTCCTCGGGTTTGAAGCCAAAGTCGGAGCAGAGCAGGAGGGCCTCCTGAACAATGTGCTGGCTGCCCTGGGCAAAGGCGTCGAACAGGGTGAGGTACATGTCTTCACGCTGCTGGGGGATCGGCAGATGAGGACTGCTGCTGCTGCCGTCGTCGGGGTCGGCGTTGTTTGCGATGGCGGCCGTTTCTGCCTTTTCCGCCTTTGCTGCCTTTTCCGCTTTTGCCACGTCTGCCTTCTTCTGGACGTCCTCCAGCCAGCGATCGACCCAGCCCGAGACCAGCTGCGTCCGCGCCAGCCACTGCAGGCTGCCTGCGAGGCCCGAGATCAGCGCCTGCAGGCCCCAGGGCCAACGGCGGGCCAGAAAGGCCGTGGCACGCGACAGCCACGGGATGTGTTTGATGGACGCGCTGTCCCATGGGCCGGCGCCGCACATGACGCCCACGTGCGTTAGCATGCTGTGGGGCAGCCTGCTTGCGCACGCCAACGCGTAGGGCCCGCCGCCGGACACGCCCATGATGCCGAAGCGTGCCAGCCGCTGTGCGGCCGCAAACGCCAGCACGTCGTCGGCCCAGTCCACCATGCGGCGGCCGGGCTGCGCCGTCGACAGCCCATAGCCCGGCCGGTCCAGGCACAGCAGGCGCACCTTGTGGCGCTTTGCCGCCTCGTCGGCCACGGTGCCTTCGAGGCGCGACGCCGGGAACCCGTGGAAGTACAGCACCGGCTGCCCGTCAGCCGCGCCGAATTCGGCGAAGCCCAGCGTGCGTCCGTCCGGCAGCCGGCAGGTCTGGTTGCGCCGCGCAGCCGCTGAAGAAGAGGCCGGCGGCGGCGAGGCAGAGGCAGCCATCCCTCGACGAGGACCGCCAGCTGCTGTCGATGAGAAGGCCGACGGGACGGGGCGCCGCAGCCTCGCAGCCATTCCAGCGTTTGCTGTCGTCGTTTTTCCGTCGCACACAGCTATTACACAACTGGCATGCCGTCTTGTGCGTGGTTTGTGTCCTTCACATGCCAGTCAGCAAATGTCGTTGTCACGGGCTGTTTGATTGTTTGGTTGTTTGGACCGGCTTGCTGTGCAAAGGCGTCCGCTTCATCTTGTAGGTCGGCCTTGACCTCGTAGTATCGTACAGGTTCGAAGTGCTAATGACCCCAAATTTTTTTCAAACTAACCTGGCCGGCCCCTTTTTCTTAATGTCTGCCCCTTTCTCGACACCTTTTTTTGATTTTTGAAGGTTTTTTTTTGGTCCTTGTGAGTCAATTTCAGATGACCATTCTCGTATGAAATACGAGCACGAACGGCCTGCGTCACGTGGTGCGCCATCCCCCAAGCGACACAGCTTTCTCCGAGGACGAGAACGATATACCATACGAGTACGACGTATGGATACTGTTAGCTTGTAATACCTGTAAAACTTAGTACCCCACAAATAATACGATGTGCAAGTCACACGTCGTAATACTTCACATATAACGCTACTCCGTATTATGGGCGGAGACGCACAGACCTTGCTGGCTCCTTCCTGTCTGCCTTCCCATGTCGCTCCTTCTTCCCCCCCTTTTCCCAGCCGGCTCAACTTGCAGGCACAAGGCGTAGATCGTCCCCTCGTTCTTGCCTCTGGTTCTTTCTTTTCTTTTTTCTTTCTGTGCTTTAATACCATCTTCTACAACGTACGACGTGCAGGTACGGCTTAATGCTTCGTACGCGGCATAAGACCTACAAAGTACGGAGTACGTGTAGTACGAGTACTACGGGGGGTCTAAGTACTCGTACGGCGCACTACAATTTCATTTCGTTCGTGTCTTACTTTTTGGCGGTGTCCCTTTTGTCGGTGCTGATCTCTCCTGTCTCTGTACTCCATAGAGTGCTGTGATGCTGAGATACGAGTATGGTGTCTCTACTCCGTACTTCGTACCTCTTCAAGTAGGAGTACGGAGTATTACGTCGTATACCCTTTTGCAACTCTTATCCACTTTCTCGGCCTCCCATATCATTTTCAAACGGCCAACGACGTATTTACTCTCTGTACTCCGTACGAGTACTCGTCTGTGCTGAACGAACAGCGTCCACCAGAAAGAGACGTGAAAAGTGGAGCATGCTTCTTTCCTGCAATAACGGTGTGCTATTTCGTACTTCCGTCGTCGGCTTATTAGATCTTTTTTTGATTTTCGGACGGCCTGCACCAGCAAGGGGAGGAGGGTTTAACAGTTCATTAATACTGCCTGAAAAGAGCTTCGGCCGATAATAGCGCCATAGCTGAAATAAAATTCCCCACTTTGTCTCTACTACCGCACAAAGTGCGTAAAAACGAAAGTACAAAAAAGTGCACACCGTCTCCCTACAAAGTAATACGATGTACGCAGTAGTCGAGCTCCATGCCCTTTGAGCATCGCAATACTTTCTCGTTTACGCTGTACGGAGCAGTACGCAAAGTTATACGTGACGGATTCTACGGAGTACGAGTAGATAAACGGACTGCGAGGCCGAACCAACCGGGGGGGTGGGGGGGGCTATGCAGAGCATCTACGACGTACGCATCGTTTTCCCAGCAAACAGCACAAAAAGGTAATAATATTAAATGCGACATAAAAGGCACCCTGGCGGTCTATGCAGCCTGGCAGACTGCTTGCCAAGAGAGACGTACAACGACCGCCATTTCCCTTCTGCCACCCCCCCTCCTCCCCTTTTCCTTCACTTCCAAAAACCCTTCAAAGCTCTGGAGCAGTGCAACTCTGTGCATCGCAGTATCACTCGCAAGAGCCGCCCCGAGGGCGTCCCAAGCGACGACGCCTTGACGCATCATGCGGCGCATTTAAGTTCGTTGCATTTTGCTGTAAGGAGACCTTTGGTGGAGGGTGTATGGATACGTGATACACCGTATACGCACGGTGTCACTGTAGCACTGCAATGGTGTACGGGGCTATCGCTCGTACAGGGCGTTCTTTCCCGTACAAAGGGCTCCCGAGTTTAGCAATGGTTTCATTGGAGTATGCGACATACGAGTACTAATACTGAGTAATACACCGTATCCGTACTGGTACCGACTACGACTACGGAGTACAGTGGTGCTGTTATGGCTAGTCCTGGCAGTTTTCCCACAGTGTCAATTACGGAGTATATGGATTTAACCTCGCTAGTAGGGGTACTCACATTCTCGAAAGCCTCCTAATACTGCGTAATAAGTAATACGACGTACGAGTACAAAGCCCTCCCACTCTCACAAGCTCTGTTGAGACCGTATTGCAAAGTGCGAGTAATCAAATGGCGACTATTATTGTTCACCTGCCGTGGCCCTCAATGGACTTTCCTGCCCCCTTCCGCCCCTTTGCACAACTCCAGAAGCACCGAACCCACTTGATCTGTTCCTCTAGGGAGCCAGCTTTTCCCTTTCTCGCTAGCTGATCCCAACACCTGTACGGAGTACGGACGCTCTTTCCCTTCCTGTCCCTGTGTCTCGCTCTACGAGTACGGAGTACTCGTACAAACTTTCGTAGCTGCTTCTCTGCCCTCTGCATGCTTGGCTCTGACCTTTGCTCTTTCCCTTCCCGTGCCGTTCACCAACCACCATCCGTTTCCATTTTCTCTGCGTCTTTGTCTCGCTCTTACCCTCTCTTACCCCCATCTTCTCTTACTTCTTCTGCCTCAATTCTGTCACTAATCCACAGGTGTGCTTTCTTCCTGTCCGCCCTCCTCTCCCTCTTCTCGCTTTTCCCAATCTTTCTCTCCCTTCCCCCTCTCTCTCTCTTTCCTCAAACGTCGAGAGTCTTCGTTGTCATCGTAAGCCGCCAACCCCCTCCTCCCCAGTCGGGAACGCCAATCGAACGATAGATATCCTCCATACAAAATCGCGCCGATCCTTTTCCTAACATAAACTCGGTCACATTTTTTTCATCATCGCTGGGTGCAACTTTTTTTCAGTGCTTGGTGTATCTCTTCTCCCTTACTCCAGAGTTCCAGCCTATAACAATACTCGTAGAGCGCAGCGTACGAGTACTTTGCACACTTTTCAGCCCATATTATTTCACTCTTTTTTTATTTCCATTATTTTTTTGAACCTTTCCCTTTCTATCCTTCGCCAGCTCCATTCGTTCGTCGCCTTTTTTCCACCCTGCACCGATTTGATCTCACCTGCGGCCAGAATTCCGGTCGGCGAACCAATCTCGTTCCTTTTTTTTTTCTACCTTGCTCGCTGCCATTTAACCATTTACCATTTGCCATAATTCGCCGGATTTTTTCTCAATTTCGAAAATTCAAGAAAGGAACAGGACGAGATACTGTCATCGAAAACAAGACCAGAAACACGAAAGACCAGAGAGATTGCGAGTGCAGAGAAGGGAGGGAAAAAAAGTATCATTTGTTTTGCCTCTTCCTTTCGCATCGCATTTGAGATATCTTTCTTCTCTTCAAGCTACCTGCTACCTCTCTGGCTTTTATAGTTTCTGACCAGCTGTCTTTATTTTTCGCTCCTCTCTTCCTTTTCCTCCTTTGCTTCTTATCTCTGCTCGAGCTTTTAATTGCTTCTGTCGCGCTCGCTATATCCCCGCGTTGTCATTACTTAGCTCTCTTCAGCTTATCTCCTCTCCTTTCCTCCCTGTTTACTTTTGCCTCTTCCTCTACCACCTCTCGATATTGGCGAAATGGACAATCAACGACAAAACGATGTGTCGCCAGAGGCGATGCAGGCGCGGATTCAGCAGGCGCGTCGCGAGGCCGAGACCCTAAAAGACCGCATCAAGAGGAAGAAGGATGAGCTGG
This sequence comes from Raffaelea deltoideospora, assembly GCA_019925385.1. Classification (NCBI taxonomy): domain Eukaryota; kingdom Fungi; phylum Ascomycota; class Sordariomycetes; order Ophiostomatales; family Ophiostomataceae; genus Raffaelea; species Raffaelea deltoideospora. Next base: position 161,623 of record JADHKP010000058.1, on the reverse strand, counting down.
CCGACACAACACGTTAGTTTTACTGATTTCTGTTGCCCTTCTTTCACACACACGCACACACACACACACACACACACACACTGTCTCTCTCCGTGTGGGAGAGAGAGAGAGAGAGAGAGTGTGTGTGTGTGCCTGTCTCCTTGACATCCTTTATCTGAGCCGCTTTGTTCGATCTAACCAAACTAGTGAGAGCTGTCGCCCAGCAAGCACACGAGCCGATTCCCCGGAACCAAATGATGAAGTCGAAGCGGACTCTCAAGGGCCATCTGGCCAAGATCTACGCCATGCACTGGTCGACCGACCGGCGACACCTGGTGTCTGCTTCTCAAGACGGCAAGCTGATCATCTGGGACGCCTATACCACCAACAAAGTCCACGCTATTCCCCTGCGCTCTTCATGGGTCATGACTTGCGCCTACGCCCCCAGCGGCAACTACGTCGCCTGCGGCGGTCTCGATAACATCTGCTCCATCTACAACCTCAATCAGAACCGCGACGGCCCCACCCGTGTCGCCCGGGAGCTGTCTGGCCATGCTGGCTATCTTTCCTGCTGTCGGTTCATCAACGACCGCAGCATTCTCACCTCGTCCGGCGACATGACGTGCATCAAATGGGACATTGAGACCGGCACCCGCGTTGTCGAGTTTGCCGACCATTTGGGCGATGTCATGAGCATCAGCCTGAACCCGACCAACCAGAACACATTTATTTCTGGTGCCTGCGACGCCTTTGCCAAGCTGTGGGACATCCGTGCCGGCAAAGCCGTGCAGACCTTTGCCGGCCACGAGTCAGATATCAACGCCATTCAATTCTTCCCCGACGGCCACTCTTTTGTCACCGGCTCTGACGACGCCACCTGTCGCCTGTTCGACATCCGCGCCGATCGCGAGCTCAATGTTTACGGCGTAAGTCATGAAAAAATCCAACGAGGACATAACAAAAATGGCAAAAGGGGGAAATTTGAACAAAGACAAGAAAAAACCGGGCAAGCTAACATAATAGTCCGAATCCATCCTCTGCGGTATCACCTCCGTCGCCACATCTGTCTCGGGACGTTTGCTCTTCGCAGGCTACGACGACTTCGAGTGCAAGGTAAGCTGCTGCTGTGTTTATCCACCCATCACCTTTTGCTTCATGTTATCCTTTTAACAACTTTTTGCTCACCACATCTTCGCCAGGTTTGGGATATAACACGGGGCGAGAAGGTTGGCTCGCTGGTGGGCCATGAGAACCGCGTTAGCTGCCTGGGTGTCAGCAATGACGGTATCAGCTTGTGCACAGGCTCGTGGGATTCCTCGGTATGTGGTTGTCCTGCTTTCAGTTTTCACTCCGCCTTTTCTTTTCCTTGGTCACAAGCACAACTAACCATTTTTTAGCTGAGAATTTGGGCATACTGAGCGGCGACATGTTTGGCCGCCTTGTTCAACTCAACTGTTAAATATCGATTTCCTCGTCTAATTTATAACATCACGACTTGAATATGTACAACCGGCTCTAAAACTTTACCTCCTCTATCTCGGCAGCCTCCCCCCCTCCAAAAAAATAAAAAAACAACTCTGTGGCATTGACGACGAAACGACTCAACAACAAAGGGGAGGGAGAGGAAGATGAGACGGAGAAGAAAACTGCTTCTTTTCGGAACCGCTTCGGTTCTATTCAATATTGCCAAAACGAGACTGGGCTGGATGATGGATTCTTTTGGTCACGAAATCAAGGAGCCGGCATGTGGACAGCAACTCGGGACCAGAATGCAAAGACGAATACATTTGAAGAAGGACCAAGGAGGTGAGAGCCAACTTGTGGCCGTCGAAAAAGCGTAATGGGGAATGGGGGGCTTGAAGAGAGACCGGGAGGTTTTCTACGTGAACTGGTTTGATTGGCACGGCCTTTATATCTTCTACATTGAGGATGGGGATTGCCGTTCGATCAGTTGACCTGTGTCGATAGGGAACGGGGGCTACGTTGGCGTGCGATTGTATGTGGATATGTGTTTGTGTGATGCGTGCGTGGCTGTCTAGTGTTTGGTGGATTTGTTTTCTTATGTTCACTTCTTGGTCCTTACCTTTTCTTGTCTTCTTTGTATATGCGCAATATCCTCGGAATTTTGTTTTATCTATTCTTCTTCTTCTTTTCTTTTTTTTCGGGGAGGAAAGGACGGGAGACAGATCAGGGTCATAGGAGCGGAAAGAAAAGACTCGTTATCATTTATCATTTATTCCGACTTTTTTCATGTCTTCTTATGTGTGTGTTCAAACCTTTTGTTTTCCTTATATCATGTCTCTTTTCTATGACAAACATGTCAAGACGGGATGCAGCTCTCAGGGAAAGCACTCTAGCTATATGTCCGCTCTTTACATGTACACCACTCCTTTATTCTCTGAAAGTGTAGGTGGCTGAATTTTTTTTGTCTCTTTCCTTTTGTTCTTTTCATTTTGTTCTGGAAGGCGGAGGCAGGCTTTTCCAGTTCTTGGGCCATCAAGGGCTCAAACTTTTATGACCGTTCTGCTTATGGACTTTCGGTTTTTGCAATTACTCTCAGACTCGGGACCTGTTCGTCTATAGTTAAAAGAATACAAAGAGGAATGCTTCACCTCTGTTTTTACTTTCTCCTTGAATTTAGCGGGTTCTTACTTTTCACTTTGTTTCTCGGGTTCCCCCTTGCGCTGTATTCGAATATCCGATGTTGCTTTATTTCGGTAAATATTAAGACATTGCTACTTTTTATTCTTTTCTCCTTTTAAGGCCTTGCTTCTTTTCTACTTCTTTTCACTTGCGCACTCACTTGTCCGTCCAGCTATCAAAGTCTGGGATCTGTGCCTGTGCCTGTGCCTGTGTGCCGCCCCACATAGAAGCTTCTCCATCTTCAGGGTGTGTGGAAGGACTTTGTCTTGTGTAATGGCTACCTTTTGGGTATTTTTCACGTTCAATTCGAAGAATTCGACGCTTTTACATTTTTCTTCTTCTTCTTCCAAAAACAAAGAAAAAGAAAAGACACAATGTGCGTTGGAAACAAGATTGAAGCAACGGAATGGGTAGCGAGGCACATGCTCCAGGGGGGTCAGTTTATTTCCAGCTTGTTTGAAAATGTGTACTCGCTGCGGTTTCTCACTTCTTTCTTCAACTTCCAAATACCGTTGGCAAGAGCGTATCCCATCTGCTCTCCGCATCATGTTCAACAAGGCAACCAACATGGCTTGAAACAAAAAGGAACGTCTACAAACCGAATCGATAAACGAAGGTGTTTTTTTATAGGAAAGGGAGGGGGAGGGGGAGAGGGATAACCAGATGCACTATAACCCTCCCAGCTCTCTGGAACATACGAATAAGAAGTTATTACCTCTCATCCTGTCCACTAGCATTTCATACAGTAATCTTCCGTGTGTGTTTTGTAGAATGCTGTATATCCTAAGCTATCTCTATACGAACATAATAGGCCAGTGGCCTGGTTTTTTTCTAATTTCGAGTAGTTAGAGTGAAAACGCAAAGGTCAAAAAAAAATAACATAAATAAATAAAATAAAATAAAATAAATTCCTGTCATTTTGGAGCTTCTCAACTTTTGCCACCCCCCTCTACAAACAAAAAGTGGTCCAGGACTATGGGCCGGAAGGCGAGACTGAAGAGACAAAGTAAACAAGGGGAAAACATAAGACAAAGGCCATTGGGTGGTTATTCTCCCTTCAAAAAAGACAGAAACATGACAACGGGACGGATTTCGCCGTTGTCGCCGTTATCGTCGTTGTTAGAAAGCAATATGTTATTTCTGGCTGTTATTGACGTTTCGATTTGGCTCCCTTGATCTCCATATCTGAGTTCCTCAGCAGGCTTCCATTCTGGACCCAAAAAAGTTCCGATCTTGTAAAAGGCAACGGCAAAAGGGTTTTAAGCTTCTTCATACATCTGAACCCAAGCATCATAAATCCTAACGGGGGCCGGGCCGCACCAACGTAATACAAGAAGAACTGCATGGTGGAGAACAAAAGGGTATATTTGATCTCAACCACCAAAACGGCGATCTTCACCAAGCACTTTTTTTGGCCTGTGAAATTCTATTTTAAAACGAGGAGCTCACGGTCATTTATTGTAGGGCGACGGAGGAGCAACTGGGAGGCAGTTCAAAGAGGCAGAAGCGGCAGAGGCGGCAGAGGCGGCTGAGATGGCGGTGCGGCAGAATTCGAATGTATGATCGTCGTCGATGGAATGGAAAAACGGCGATTAAAATCTGAATGTTTACTTTTTCATAACACCGCTTCATTAACCTCCAAACATACTCGTACTACTTCGGCGACAGGTATCTCCCAGACGCCGTTTGCGCAGTGCTAGAGCCAAAAAGAGAGGCCTTCTCTGATTTACTGCCCTCTCTCGAAAGCAGCCGGCTGTCCAGGATGAAGCATTGAAGAAGATCTTCTACATTGTTTCGTGGGATGTCGCTTTAAAGCATTGTAGGTGAAAGGCAGCTGAAGCAGGATATGCGGAAAAGTACGGGGAAAAGGAGTAAGATGGCACGACAAAAGAAGAAAACCAAATCGGGGCAACCCTTCTGCCTACCTGTTGAGAGAAGAAGAAAAGGCAGGCCAAAACAGCTGCTCAGATGTTCAGCATATCTCGCTATGAAAAACTCTTTCTCTCGACCCCTTGCCGAGAGGTATTGTCGGCTAGCTAGCTACGATGTAATATTTCACACATTGACAGACCATTTGGTCTTGGGTTTCCTTTTTCTTTTTAAGGAGGGTGGAGTTACTCGCCTACGTGAAGCTTGGCACGTATGATGTGGTGGATGAAAATCTATTTGTGTCTGACTTCTAGAAGTTCTTCAATGTGTCTCTTGCTTTCGGCGAGTTGGGCTTGCAAGGGAGACTGGTGATCTCCTTGCATAGAGTGTAGCGAATACGAGTACTATTACGTATAACTCAGTACACGAGATACGAGATACGAGAAATTCATACGAGTAAAGTTTCGCATCTCTCAACTCCCTTCCCTCGATGTATTGCAATGTATTATCCTCCCACTGTCTTAAGCCTTGCAAACTTACGAGTATGACCCGCAACCTAGTCTCCTTCCCCGCCTCAAACAGCCCGTTCCAGGCCGTCGGGATGGGCGACAAACCCAGGATTCAAGCCATTGCTAGCGAGGGCTCCGCTCCCCGAGACCAATCTCGACCGCAAGTACTCGTACTCGTACGTTTCTGATATAAGGAGTATTACGGTGAATAGTGCTGTCTTGTATTACGTCGTAATACAAAGTACAGAGCTTCAGCTAGTGTGGAGCAGCACGTTTTCCTCCCTCTTCAGCAGCCTCCTTTCTTTTTTCTCTTTTCTTTTTCCACTGCCTGTCTCAGTTTCCGACGTCCATGCCACAGGGACGGTCGAAAGCGCTCTAGGATGGCATGGTTGAGGCGAATTGTCATGGCTCAGCTCTTGTTTAATGCTGCAGCCAGCTCGACTAGGCTCAATTGAGCTTTCCATGCCTCCTGAAGCCATGCCTATTGTTCGATAGTCCTAAGCATTCCAAGCCAGGCTTTGTTTTGGTTTTTGTGGGATCGGGTTGTGCGAGAAGAGCCAGCCACGAGTGCGTCAATGGAACAGAGTCCCTTTCCCCAACTTACTGGTATACGAGCATTCGAACCGACTGACAGTTGTTGACCGGAGCAAGTCCACGGGCTGCGTTGCATTCCCGGATCTCGCCAGCTGCGCTTGCTCCGTAATAATCTGCTCTCGATACGAGAGACAAAGCAGATCCACTTCCCGCACGGGCAGCCGATGGTACCGTCGTGTCCTTTTTTTTGCAGAACGGAGCACCATTACGACGTTGCAGAGAGGGGGAGAGCGGTGCAAGTTATCAATCAGAGAAATACTCATACTCACAGCGGCATTCGCGCGTCGTGCTTTCGAAACTCTTGGGTGCCTGCAACGCGGCCTAAGCATCTTCATCTGGGTCCGGGGGGGGGGGGGAGGACTCGTCGTCAAATGTCGCGTCAACAGCATCCCTTACCCGTTGGCTTGTTTAGGACGAAAACTGCGCTTTTTTAAACCCTGCAATACACGACGATAGCGCAAGTTGCAGACTTGCCGAGCACGTGTAATATTACCGAAGTCTTGCCTCGAGCGCCCGTCCCTTAGCTCGCTCACCAAAACAAGCAAGCGAGTGACAGAAAAAAATTCCTCTCCAGACATGAGACCACTCGGCTTCATTTTACTTTGTCAGTTTGTGCTGTCAGTCGTCGTCGCCGATCGCCGTGACCGCCAAGCACTGCACAGACCAAATGCTCGTGCAAAATGTATTTGCGGCGTAAAAAGGAGAAAGAGCAACCGCTGTCTTCCTTCCATTTCCCCGACGCTGGTCGCTACTTCCAGAGTATGAGAGATGGGAAGGAACGGTATTACAGCTCTCTCCCTCCTAGCTTACTCGTATTTGTCTGGCAGCTGCGGTAATCCATCCTGACCAGAACTGGCCTCGACAGGCGACACGGTGTGCTCGTAGCAGTTTTCAAGGGTTTGCATGTGTCCATAAAATTAAGAACGTTTCTGAAGGAAAGTTGGCAGGAGATGCTAGATCGAATAACAAAGTTCAGCTGCCACGCGACTTTTTCTTGGAAGGACCCTAGTCTGGCCATCGTCATTTTCTTCCTTGTTAAGATTAGCTGTATGCGACTACGACCGTAGACAAAGGGTCTTAACTGCCGTTATGGGTTCTTCCCCTGTATTACGATGTATCACTTCCAGCATAATCCTGCGCCCCTTCTTTTTGGAAATTCCCTCTCTTTTGCTAACTGGCAGGAGCACCCTGGCTGGCGGCGACATCCATCTTGGTGTCCTACAGTACGGGGTAATAATACATAGCCCATGCACGTGGTTAGGCTGCTAGTTTGGTAATTTTCGCTCTTGCCCATCCTTTTAATTTTCGTCTTTGGACACTTTCCTTTGCATTTCCTTCCCCCTTTCGTCCTTTTTCTTTTCTTCCTGGTCCGAGAAAATATCCTGCTCGAGTCGTCAAAAATCTGAAAACCACACTCATCCATCTTCCTCCCCATCCCAGAATATCCTCACCCTGTGTTTTGCTGTCCAAATTCGGCCACTTCCATCCATAGGGCGGCACATTATACAGCTGGGCGCGTTTGCTCCTCTCTAGCTCCACGCAAGACATTCTGCACTCGCAGTTCCTTTCCCCCGCCACACCGGCGCCACCGAGAAGAGTATCCATAGTTCGTTGCAGGGCGCATGTGCACGCACTCCGACATACGTGAGCAGACTCGCTCTGAAACATCTTGAAGCACCCCTAGCGTTTAGCTTTATTGTCAAGAGCGCGCACGCCACCTTCTCCGTACTTACGTATGCGAAGTAAGGGAGTGAAGAGGAGAGAAAAAAACAGCCAGTCAGACCACACGAACCAGCCAAACTCAGAGAGGGGCGAACCACAACTTGGCGAACCAAGTATCAAACGACCATCCAACGCCATACGAGTATATCCATTACATACGAGTACAGACATTACGTACGATACGTATTAGGAGTTTATTGCGGGATACGACCGTTAATTCATACGGGGTGCACGCCAAAGCTTCACCGAGTAATACCGCAGTGATATCACCAGGAAGCGCGAAAGCAGAGGAGAGATCTGGTGGAAAAAGAGAAACCGTCGCGCGGCCGGACAAGAGAAACTCTGTACAAAGAAGAGGCACATTCTGGCGGAAGCGGGCAACAGGCACAAGAACCGACCAACCGGAAAACGAGGCGAATTGAGAGAGAGCCAGCAAAAGGGCGGGCGATCGCAAAAACCAAAACAAATCTCGCTGCCTCCAAGTTCGCTGATTGCTGGCATCATCCGACCGTGCCTCTCTATTCCTAGAGTTCTTGAAACACAAGGCCCCGTCCATCCCACCCAGAAGAACATTTTTTTAGAGACGGAGGTGGCGATCGAATGTTCGGTTGCTTTGGGTGGTCCAGCTTCCAGTCTCGATCATTCCAAAAGTGTGGCCTGTTGTCTTTCTTCAAGACGCCGGAGACTTTTGGCTTCTTTTTTTTGTCTCTTGGCTTGCTTGCCTCGCGTGGCTTTCTGTGGGGAGAAGCACGCACTACCTCTTTTCTCTCTCTTTCCCCCTTCTCTTCTCAGTCTGCTTCTCTCTTCTTCTCATTTCTCCAACACACCCCTCTCGCCTATACCCACCCCCTTTTCTGACCCTTGCACCGTCCTTTTTCCACAGACGAGTGAGGCATTCCTGCGGTCCTTTTGGCCTTTTGGTTTCTTTCTCTACTTGCACCCGCCTGTTGTTCTTCGTAAGACTAGCTTGGTCTTCGAGTAGCCTTCCGTGAATATTGGGACCACGTTAAACGACCACGTTTTTGTCGTTCTTCATTTCTTGGTTTTGTTTTCGCTTTCCCCTTCGCTGTATCTTTTCCTCTTCTTTTTTACACAGCTTTGTTTCTGTTTTCTCCCCCCTTCTCCCACGCCTCCTCCACGACGCACATTCTGGGCCTTGGAGTTGCCGTCCTCGTACTCGTCATTCTTCACTGTTTTCTTCTTCTCATCATACGAGGTACAATTGGTTTTTTTTTTTTTTTTTTTTTTTTCCTACGCCGCTTGCATATGTAAGACGCCCCTTTCGGATCTTCTTGCGAAAGAACTGAGTAAACTACACAGGACATCTCCGCGTTACATTCTTTTGTACTCGTACCCCCCCCCACCCCCCTCCTCCCTTTACCGGTGTTTGTCCTACCCCCTTCCTCCTCTTATCCTTGTACTCTTGTGTTCTATCATCCTCGTCTTTCTCCTCCCCCCCCGGTCTATTCCTCCAACATTACTTAAAGGGGTAGTCCCGCCTTGTTTCGCGATCTGCTTTCCCTCCTCTCTTCCTTTTCTCCTTTACCATGTCACAGTCAGAAGCACAAGAAGAATTTCGACGTTTTGTGGAAAAGAACAACCAGGCAGACGACTATCACCTTCATCCAGAGGATCGTGTTACACAGCAACGTGAGGGCGCCGCTGATCTCGACGGCGACGACTTGGAGAGTCTCGACGAAGACGACCAATACCGAAACAACCAAATCAACGCAGCCATGCGGTTGCCCACTTTAGATCAAGCCGCGCCCAACGGCTTTGACGGCATCAAGCTGCCGCCAGCATCGTTTGATTGCGGACGGGCCACTGGCGTCAAGGGCGTGATTGCCGATGCTCGCAGCTATGAAATGGCCCGCAAGCAGACGTTTATGAGCCGCATGCGGCAGGCTCGCCGCAGCGTGTTTGGGCTCAGCGACGTGCCAGACGTCTCTCAACAAAACCAACACAGCAAAAACCTCTCGGAAGACGACCAAGACGACGAAGAAAGCTTCCTGGCACAGTGGCGCGAGTCGCGCCGGCGGGAGCTGGAAAGCGAGACTCGTGCTGGAGCCTCGATTCGCACGCGCCGGACATCACCTAGCGCACGGGTCTATGGCCGATTCGATGTCGTCGATGCTCTGGGCTATTTGGACGCTATTGAGAAGGTGGGCCGCGAGACGGTCGTGGTCGTGTTCGTGTACGATGATGAGGTGAGCCTAAGTTTGTCTTTTATCATATCGGGCCAGGTGCTCAGGCGGCGCCCAAGCGTCAAGGCACCTTGGCCCCCAGGTCCCCAAGCAATTTGCAAAGCCTGCTAACTCTCTCTTACTGCAGTGCCCAGTATCACACGCAGTCGAGGCGGCCCTGACACCGTTGGTGGGTGCCAACCCAACTGTGCATTTCGTCAAGGTTCACTACGAGGACATTGAGTTTGACAATGCCGCCGTGCCTGCCATTCTGGCCTATCGCAACCAAGGCGATTTGTTTGCGAATCTCACCGGTCTGATTGAGATGCTGCCTTCGGACGACGAAGATTCTCTAACCAGCGAGGCTCTGCGCAAATTTTTGCAATCTAGGAGCATTCTGTAATGTGAATTTTGCGACGTCGTACCTTCTTTTGAGGTCCCTTCAGACACCAGTGCGAAGGTTTAATGGTTCTTTTTTTGGTTTTTTGGCACGAAGGTTTAATTGGCTTTTTTTTACTTTTTTTCTTTCTTGAAATTTGGGATTCAAGTTGTGGCAGCCAGGCCATCTGGCTCTTGGCATTATGCCTCTAGGCGTTGGACTTTACATTTTGGCCCTCTGTGACGCTTTGTTCTCTTGAATTTGCGTCTTTCGGTCTTTCGGTTCTTCTGGCCTCTTTACGCGCTTTGCATTTTGTGTCTGGATAGGATTTGTTTGGAGTATTTTGCTTTCATAGACTCGGCTTTTTTTGGGAGGCATTATCTTCCTGCGGGAAGAGATGTCTACCGTGCTACGATATCTTTTTTTTTAATGTCATATGACATGAGATAGACTCTCAACATACCAGGTTATTCAAATTCGGGTTTGCTTGCCTCATCTTTTTTTTTTGGGGGGGGGGGGGGGGGGGTTGAGTAAATGTTAGTTGGTTGTGCATGGCAGTGGAGAAGAAGCAGATACTTTTTTTTTGCTGCCAAGACGCGTTCCTGCCTCGCTGCTTAACCCAACCCAGCATGTATCCATCGTGACGCACGACTCCGAATGGCTGATAATGCATTCGCTGATTAGAGCACCTAGCACCCGCATAGGACACACAAGAATACGCAAGATAAGCTTTTGCCAAGACCGAGTCCGGGGTTGAAGAAGCAAACGGGTGTGACAACGGGCAAAAAAAAAAAAGGAAGACAAGCTGTCTTTTGTCGTCGGGTATCTGGCTACAAGATAACGTCTCAGCTACGGAAATTTTTTTATTTACAGACTTAAGGGGAGGTGGTTCAGTGTGATACGACCGCATTAGCCAGCAAGCCAGGCCCGTCTTGTAGAAACAAAAGAGAAGGCAGATATCTTGCAGACTTCACAAAGCGATGGACCTTTTTGGAGATTTTGCGGCAATTTTATCAAATCTTAGAAAGACAGGGTGGTATTACGCAGTAGATTGTGGCCCAATTGTTCGTTTTCTGAACCTTTTCTTTCACGATGCGCCGACTAATATTAATTGCAAGTATGCTTCACAGATAATGACAGACTGGCGTCTTCCCCATTCAGTAAGCTTGGCTTTACTCACGAGTACAAAAAGTGACAGTGTATCTTCGAAAAGGGAAGAGAAACATCAGTCCGCACTACGCAGAAGAAAAAAGGGAGATAGAAAAAGAAAACTCCAAGGCAGAACAAATTGGTAAAGGTGATAAAAACTTGAAAGGCCTTATGAGCTCCCCCCACGCACTCGTCGTAGTAGTAATATTCTTTTCTTTCATCGCATTTCCTCTCGTGCTCTGGCCCGTTAGAAAAGCATGTCAGCCCCCGCCCCCTCTACTTTTGTTGGCGTACTCCAAACTGATATTTCTGTACTCGTATTTCACTTCTGGCCGTTCTTGTAGCAATACGAGTACAAAGCAGGCGTTTTGCGCAGACGCTCCAGACTTTCGTTTTTTGAACTATGGATAGAACCCACACAGTGCCCCGCCCCATCTTACGTACAATCGAGTTTCCTCGCCTAGGTGGCCTTTTTTGGTATTTGGAGGATACACGAGCAATACTCCACAGTACTTTTGCTTTTTTTGATTCTGCTCCGCAAGAAATTATGCCTATTCTGTCTCCCAAGTGCAGCATGAGACGGCGCGCAGCGCATCAAGAGCTCATTTTTTCTTTGTACGAGTGCGGTAAATTTGTAAAATTTTTATGGGAGGGTATTTGACAAGGGAAGGAAACCTGCCAAACAGGCGTACACTTTGTGTTGCGTAAATACGAGTAGGAGGAGCACAGAGCACTCAGGACTCGGCAGTATTATTGCTTTCTTGCAAAACAAAGAACAGACAGAGTATTACCAGTATGGTGTATTACGGAGTTCTGTAATACTCGGTGCGTCGTAAAACAGTTCAGAGTACAAAGTACAGAAAAGTATTACTCCGTACAGTAGCGGTAAAAGCTCCCCATTTTCCTGCGCTATCCTCTTTAGGGGAGGGGCACACATCGATGTACCAGTGCAATATAGATCGCTACGCACGGTCTGCAGTAGGATCTGCTGCTGGCGCATTACCACCATGGTTTATCGCACCTTTCCCCCCCCGGAGAAATGCCAGAAAAGGAGGAGGAGGGAAAGGGGACTGCTGAGGATTATGGAAGGTGCGCCCCGCCGGATATTACTTCCTTCCCATAAAGGTGGTCGTAGTGCGATAATACGAGTTTGTGGCTGCTTTTTTTCTGCCCCAGGAGTTTCGTACAAAAAGTACTTCCTAGTAATACTCTTTCATATCCATACAATCAACTCCCGTAAACCCTACGAGTACGCGATCTCACCGCTGCATTGCTTCTCGTAGCTATTTTGCTTCTTTCTATATCAAACCTTGAACCTTTTTTGCTGTTGTCGAAGCGCGAAAAAAAGAGACGACTCGACAAAGCTCATCGAAGGCGACAGTTTCCCTTTCAAGAAAATACTGACCTATTGAAGCGCCGACGGTCAAACACATTCGAGACGAGGAGATCATTGCCGGCTTTTGCTCGAATTGTGCGAAAAAAAGGGAAAAGAGTTTGAAACAAGACAGAAAAGGCGAAAGAACCAAAGGGGGAGATTTTATAATAAAGAAAGAAAACACCCGATCACGTCTCTCCTCGGCGTGCCGATCAACTTGCCAAGAGACTGCTCCGTCGTCGCAGATTATTGTTTCGAAGCCCTGGCCTCGGACGGCCTTGCCCCCTCCCCCAGAAAAGCATATGCGACACATTTATTCTCAAGTGTTTTGAGCCTGCTCTTGTCTGTTGTCTTCTTTTGTCGCCCGGGGCTCTTGCGCTGTCTGGAAAAGGCCAAGACCAATCCCATTCCCTTTGTCTTTTTCTCTGCCTTTTTTGCTCTTCCTTTTCTGCTCCGTAGCTGTCTCGCGTGTCTTCGGCGGCAGTTTTTTATTTCTTGGAAGCTCCCTTGGAAAGAATTGAAACATTGGAACATTCTCGGTCCTCTCTTCCTGTCTCTGCTCAGCCTCTTCCCCGACAACGAATTCTTGGCTTCAGCACCGTTTTTCTTGTTTAGTCACGTTTTTGACTCTTTTTGGGGGCTTGGGTGCGTCGGCATTGGAAGCCCGTGACCTTTTTTTTTCTGTCTCGCTCTCGCCCTCTTCTTCGGACTGCTTCAACCACAAGGAAGTCGATCCCGACCGCCAAGAAAGCTTCTCTTTTTTTTCTTGGTTTTCCTCTATCGAACATTGGTCCATTTTGAGTGACTCGACTCGCTCTCCTTCTTGCTGGAACGGTCTGTTTCATCCTCTACTTCGCGGCCACCATCTCCATGCGCTGACGACCTGACGACACCGACGACGTGCCGACGACGTGCCGACGACCTGATCCAACGACCCTGGGAAACACCGACGACGACTGCCGCCCTTGCTCGCAGCATCCGCTCTTCCCTCCATGGCGATTCAACCATAGAAGTCTTCCGACCTTCCTTCCTCCCCAGTCTTGGTTCCATCGCAAAGTGCCGGCGTCCCCAAAGCGCGTGCGCGCGCAGCACCCTCCCTTTGCGCCTCTTGGATGGCCCCCGGTGCAACCAGCTAGAGGGCCATTGTGCCGCCATGATGGAAGTGCGCGATGTGGTTGTGGCGTCGACCGGGTCGGCTTCGGCTCCGACGCCTACCGTAACCACCATCAGCCTCCAAGGCCTGTCCAAAGCAACGCTGAAACATTGCAGCGAATCTTACAACCTGCCAGCCGGCGGCGTTCTCATCATTCCCGGCAGCGACCCCGTCACCCTCACTGCCGCCGCTGCCTTCCGGCCTCTCTGCACGCCCACAGGCGCGCCGGCCATCATTGCTGCTGGCAGCGGCACCAGCAGCGGCACCACCAACAACGACCTCACGGGCACCGGCAGCAGCAGCACTGGTGCACAGGTCTCGGATGCCTCGGCCGCTGGTACGACCGGCAGTCCCGGCCTTGGCCTCGACGAGGCCGCCACCGACTCCAGCCCCAAAATATCCGACTTTCGCGATCCCTTCTATGCGTCGACCTTTCCCCAGTGCTATGCCCTTGCCGCCAACACCGTCATAGCCTATACCCTGGTCATCATGCTCTTCATCACGCCGCGGTCGTTCTTGGACGGCGGCGTGGTTGTTCTCGGCCGCCGCGGCTTTACCGCCGGCGGCACCGGCGGCAAAAACATTGGCGGGCGCCCGTGGCTGCAGAAAGTCGCTGCCTTGACCGTGGCCATCTCGCTCACCATTGCCACTGCCGACACCTTTCGCGTGGCCGAGAACCAGTATTCGTGGGGCATCCAGAACGCCAAGGAAATGCAGGAAGAAGTGCTTGACGGCACCGAGCTCAAGGTCATTCGCATCATCTCCGACACCTTTTTGTGGCTTGCCCAGGCACAGACGCTGATCCGCCTGTTTCCGCGTCAGCGCGAAAAGGTCATTATCAAATGGACGGCCTTTTCGCTCATCACGCTGGACCTCATCTTCGATTCTCTCAACAGCTTCCTGTACACGTCGTCTGGCCGCACCTTTACCGACGCCGTGCCCGCCCTGAGCTATCTCTTCCAGCTTGCCCTTGGCGTGTTGTATGCGGCCTGGGTCATCTACTACGCTCTTACCAAGAAGCGCTACGCCTTTTATCACCGCCACATGCGCAACATTTGTCTCGTGGCCGTGCTCTCGCTTTTGGCCATTCTGGTGCCTGTCGTCTTCTTTGTGCTGGACATCTCGAAGCCAGACTTTACCGGCTGGGGCGACTATGTCCTGTGGGTTGGCGCGGCCGCTGCCAGCGTCATTGTGTGGGAGTGGGTGGAGCGCATAGAGGCACTGGAGCGGGAGGAGAAGAAAGACGGGATTTTGGGGAGAGAGGTGTTTGACGGCGACGAGATGCTAGACATTATGCCAGCCGACTTTTCGTGGCCGCGCCGCCGGCGGAAAGGCCGACCAGACGGCAAGGGCGGCGGTGACACCGAGAGCGTCAGTTCAACAAGCCGGCGTTCAGGAGGCCGCCGTGGCGGATCGCATGGCCGCCATGATAGCGCCAGACCCAGCTCACTGTGGCCCCGCCTATGGACATTGGCCGAACGATACCGATTGCGATGGCCAAGACAAGAGCTGGCCAAAAACTCCAGCAGCAAGGATGTCGCGACATCAGGTAGTGCCCCAGGCGATTTGGAGAGTGCGAACGCCAGTGCAAATGGCATTGCCGACAGCCAGCCAACGGCAGCAGCGGCAGCAGCGGCGGCGGCGGCGGCGGCGGCGGCGGCATCTTCAGGTGCCTCGGCGGCATCAACTCGACGTCGACAGCCGCCCTTGTGGCCAGCACGGCCCCCCCCTGCGGCCACGCCGGTGAGCCGTACCGACACGGCCAGCGCGGATAGCACGGTGTATGCATTGCGTTACCACCCGGTCATTGATAGCCAAAGCGCCAGTGCCTCTCCCGTGGCATTTGAGGCGGCACCGTCGACGACTCTCGCTTCGCCGAATGCGCAGCAGAGGTTGTCTGGCCCGTTGTCTCGCAGCAACAGTGCCAGCACAGACCGCTCGTCTAGCGACGGGCAAGGCGGCGCGGCTGCGGCTGGGTCGTTTGTCGACTCGCAGAGCCCGTCGCCAACATGGCCACCATCAGCACCTGACCACACTGCGGCTGGCCGAGATTCCGCACAGGACGACACGGCAACCGCTGTCAGCGCCAATGCCCACTCTGCAAAGCGTTGGCGCGCGTTGGCGCAAGTGTTGCCATTTCGGCGTGGAGGAGGCGACACAGCCGGGCAGTCGGACGACAACGGCCGACTCTCGACTGCGAATGCCAATCGCGACGACGCTCGGAGTCGCCAACTGCAGCAGCAGCAGCAGCAGCAGCAGCAGCAGCAGCACGAGGAACCAAGCCGCTGGGACATCCGTGGACGGCTGGAGGAGTTTGCTGTCACACAGGCCGAGAAGTTGCGCGAGCGCATTCGGCCCACGATCGATACGACGGGCCTGCCGGTGATGGTCATCCCTGCACCCGAGCGGCACGGCGCAGCGCTTGCGCGCGTTCTGGAAGAGGAAGACCTGCATCAGCACCAGCAGGAGGAACAGCGGCAGCGCCAACAACAAGAGCTCGAGCTACAGTATCACCAGCGACAGCTGCAGTTACAGCAACAGCAGCAGCAGCAACAGCAACAACAACAGCAGCAGCAACAGCAGCAACAGCAGCAGCAGCCGCAAAACCCCGTTCTTGGGACTTGGATAGGCAACGAGGCTCGTCCATCAGCCGGATCTGGCGTTTGGCGAAGCGACAGCGGAGCATCGGGCTCTTCGTCAAGCCCGCCCCGGTCACGGTCGGGCTATCGGCCTGCACCACACGCTGAAGCCGACGGACCGCCTGCTGTCATTGTGGCTGCTCTGTCGCGTGCTAGCTCCAGCCGAGACCCAAGCTCGCCTGTTCTTCGGGATGTCCGGTAGCGTTGGTCCTGATGCGGGTCGGTAATGGTTTAAAGCTGGAAAGCTGGGAAGTTTCTCTCCGCAGTGACAGGAGAAGAAGTGGCAGCCCTAAACCCAAAACCTGTCATCTCAGCTCGTGGTTTCTCTCTCTCTCTCTCTCTCTCTCTCTCTCTCTTCTCTCCCCTAATCTCCTCTTGTTTATATGCATTCTTTGGGCTTGCGAGCATTTGGGCTGGCGCATTTATGACAGTTGAAACACACAACCGCAACGTTGTATGGCAACATTATTGGCGAACACTAACCTGCTTATTTTCTGTTTCTGTTTGTTTTTGAATCTGGTACGATATCAGGGACAATAGACTGTGCTTTCTAGGTGCTTTTCCGGGAGGATTTCCTTCTGCATAGTTTTTATCTTACGGGGGGCATGTTCTTTTTTTTTGTTTTCCTGTTTCGATGTATATCTCTCTTTGATTGTCCCTCCCCCAGGAATCATGATTTTTTGTCTCTATCTCCTCTGTCATTTACGTACGACCCATGTTAGATCCGCTTTTGAAAAAAAAAAGGCACAGCAACGTATTTTCTTGTCTTCTGTTCTGTCTTGTCCAGTTGCGTATCCTCTTTTCTCTTCTGTTTTCTCTTTTGCAGTTCAAGATTGAGCCTTCAACCATCACAGCAGCGGACGTGAGAAAGAACGAGCGACAGACGCAGGCTATTCGTCTTTACACTGCTGCAGTAGTCTCTGTACATGTGACAATGTCTAAAAAAGTGAAATATATTAGTCGATGCAAGTTGCCGTCTTCAACTACGAGCAATGTGGTGTGTCCGGATGGCACGGAAGGAGCAGAGTGCGGTCCTTGGCCAGTCAGGCGGCGAGCGGCAAATGCAACAAACTGAGGCGAAGAGCAAAACTTGAGAGCACCTGACCTGGCCGGCGCCGGTTTTCGCCGGGATGGCAATGGATACCGTGCCAGTAAGATTGTAACGGTGCGAAGTGATTTTTACAAGGCTTATCTAACGGCGGTTGCGCTTAGATAAGTCTTGGACAGTGGGGGCGGCGGCGGTAAAACGCTGCTACAGAGCACAAAGTATCCATATTACGAGACGAGTAACAGGGAGAAATAGGGAGCAGCACTCGTACTCCGTACTCCGCAGCAATACATTCCAGCACTGTTCTGTAAAATTATTCCATGCGCCGTATTATGCCTCCCGTATTGCAGACTATCACCCGCTGAGCGTCGTAATGCGACAACATTAGTCCACAGGCCCCATGCTCCGAGAGGCAAACCACGAAAAGTAAAATTAAACAACGGCGCCAGTTTGCAGGGCTACCCACAGGGGGGAGCGAGAGAGAATTCAGCACCAGTAAAAACGCAATGAGGGGGAAAACGGGGCTGGAACGGACGAGAGAATACGAGTACGGAGCACGGAGTAATAGAATTCATCCATTACTGGGTAGAATAGGGGGGGAAGGACACTAGTCGAAAAAATCCCCAAAGGAGAATGGCCAATGGCCGGGGCTGACGGTAGCCAACAAAGGGCGATTGGCTATTTGGTATTACGGAGATGAGAGAGGGGGGACAAGGCAAAAAAAAAAAAAAAAGAGACAATTTACGGGTAAGGGGACAATTGAAGAGCGCCGGCTGCACGTGTCGCGCTTTCCCTTTTTTTTTTTCCCTCTCAAGTCGACGACGGGGATTTTTTATTTTCATCTACAAGTAGTTTCCGTCAATCCTCTCTCTCTCTCTCTTTTTTTTTCTGTCGTGTCACTACAAAATATTCCTTTTTTTTTCTTCTTGATTTTTTGTTGCCCTCTTTTTTTTTCTTGTTGACATTCCCTACCCTCTTTGTTCCCTCTCCTTGTATGAAGTTTCTCGAATCGTGTTCGTCTCGCCCCGACCTGATCCAGGTCGATCCCTCAATTTGTCTCCTCTCTCTCTCGACAAAAGGGCTGCTGCCTCTTCCTCGTTCTGGGCACGTCTCTCGCGTTGTCGCAACAGCTTTGCGATCCGGCTCGAAGCGCGCCCATCTCTTCCCGACACCTAACAGGAGTGGCGCGCAGTTCACTGCTGTGAATTGCTGGTTGACAATACCGGCCCAACAGCGTTATTCTACACCACAGTAGTGAGATCTCCTCGAACGGACCAGAGGAGGAAATATACAAGGAACAAGGGGGGGAAGGGCAGAAGAACAGTGAGCAAGAAAGCACAATAGACGAGCCCTCCTAAAAAAACAAGATGCCGAAGAACACGCGACCGGCATCGGCCTCGGGCAAAGAGCCCTTTCCACTGCTCAATCTCGGACCGGCCGACGGCGCATCTGCGACGACGACGTCTTCGTCCGCGTCGGCAGCACCGCATGGGCCGGCAAATGGCAGCGCAACGCGGCGGAGAGGCAAGTCCAGCGAGGGCAGCGGCAACGCCATTTCCACGAGCCTGGCCCACCTGAATGGGGTGGACGCCAATGCGATGCACAGCAAGGTGAGTGGCAGGAATCTGTGTTTTGGCGATACAGGGTGGCTGGCAGGAATATGTGTTTGGCGGGTGGCTGTCTGCTATGGCTTCAAGACTGACTGTGAAGTTTGACCAGTCGCGGGAGAAGCGGCTGTCGCGGCGGCCCAAGTCGCGGTCGCTGGTGCGCCGGGTGAAGCACTACGCTGCGCGCCACCTGTGGGTGGTGCCGCTGGCCATTCTCGTGGCTGTTCTGTCGGCCTACATTGTCTATCCGAGCGAAGCCAACCCGGTGTCGCACTTCATCTTCCTCTCCTACCGCCTGCCGCCGGCCCCCGACGCCGCCGGCGCCGACTCGCCCGTCCTGTACGGCAAGGGCGTCTGGGACATTGCCTTTGTCAGCTTCTACACCGTCGTGCTCACCTTCACGCGCGAATTCATCATGCAGGAGCTCCTTCGTCCGCTCGCCCGCTTCGCCGGCCTGCGCTCGCGCTCCAAGCAGGCCCGCTTCATGGAGCAGATGTACACGGCCCTCTACTTTGCCGTGCTCGGCCCCGCCGGCGTCTACGTCATGTCCCGCACCCCCGTCTGGTTCTTCAACACCCGCGGCATGTACGAGAACTTCCCCCACAAGACCCAGGAGGCCCCGCTCAAGTTCTACTACCTCTTCCAGGCCGCCTACTGGGCCCAGCAGGCCATCGTCCTCGTCCTCGGCATGGAGAAGCCGCGCAAGGACTTTAAGGAGCTTGTCGGCCACCACATCGTCTCGCTCTCCCTCATTGCCCTGAGCTACCGCTTCCACTTCACCTACATCGGCCTGGCTGTCTACATCACCCACGACATCAGCGACTTTTTCCTAGCGGTAAGCATTGGTGCCCCCTTTTTGGCCTTTTTGGCATTTCTGGCCTTTCTGGCTTGTCTGGCTTTTCTGATTATGACACCCCCCCAAAGCGTCTGTGTGCTAACTCTTGGCTGGGCCTGCGCAGACTTCCAAATCTCTCAACTACGTTGATGGCCCGTTGATGGGACCGTACTACTTTTTATTTATGGTGGTATGGGTGTACTTGCGTCACTACCTCAACCTGCGCATCATCTACAGCCTCTTCACCGAGTTCAAGACTGTCGGCCCCTACGAGCTCGACTGGGCCGCCGAACAGTACAAGTGCCCGCTTTCCTTTGTCATCACCCTCAGCTTGCTCTCCGCCCTGCAGGCCCTCAACATCTTCTGGCTCTTCTTTATCGTGCGTATTGCGTACCGCTTCGTCGTCCACAACGTTGCCAAGGACGAGCGCAGTGACGGCGAGGACGACACCGAGGTCGACGAAACACCAGGCGACGCCAAGGATGCGTTGCCCGCTTCCGACAAGACCACGCCCCTCCTTGCCCACACTGCAAACGGCGTTGCTGCTCATTGACAGTCGCGTTGAGGTCGCACTGGGTGAATGCTCTTTTTTCTTTTCACATGTAGACATCCGCGATGCCTGCATCGAGAAAGCATTTTTGGTGTCACGTTTTTGACGAGGATCTCCCTGTCTTTTTACAGTTTTCCATCCTCCCCCCCTTCACCCCTATTTTTATTAATTTGATTTTCATTGTTTCATTTCTTATTTACATCGAGGCGTTTCACTTTGGGAAGCGGTTTCTTGCATTCGTGGCATGGTTTTTGGCCTTTTTATAAGCGCACGAGAGACGTCTTGTTGAGGTAGAGAGAGAGAGAGAGAGAGGGAGGGAGAGCAGGAGGGAAAGAGGGAAAGAAAAGAGCACAATTCATACAAGACTGGGCCGCACCGTCGCTGGCGGAAGATAGGAAAGGGTTTTGCCTTATTTTTTCTTGTCACCCTCTGTTTTGCCCTCTTGGCGACTCTTGGTCGACTTGTCCTAGGTAATCTCATTAGCCCCGGCCCAGTTTCTTTTTTCCTTATTTTATTTTTATTTTTATTTTTATTTTTTTTCATGCTCTTCCTAATGTCAATTTTTTTCTTTTTCATGCATTCACTTTACATTTTTTTTTTTTTTTTTTTGGCCATTTTCACCTTCAGCCCTCTTTTCACCCTTCTTTCTCCTACTCTCTATAGCTTTTTAATATTGTATTTTTTTGTATTCTTTTTTTGCTTAGTGCTAAATAGGAGGCTGCCTTGCTTCTTCTTCTCTCGACACCACAGCAAATGTTCAGGAAAAAAGGTGACTTGCAGGCTTGATCAAACCTTTGACCCTCTTAGACCTTCTGCTTCCGTTTTGCACAATCCTTTTTAATTCTTTATATATATATATATATATCACCTTGGTCTGAAAGGGCACGCGGGCTCTGTTTTGCCTCTTGCCCTTCCATGTTCCATGTTTTTCTCTTCTTTTCTACACTTTTGTCTTCCTTGTCTCGCTTGAAAGGCTTTTGCTATTAAACGCCATCAACCCCCTCCCTAAGCTCCTTTATTCTAGCTTGTTTTTGATTTTTGATTTTTGATTTTTTATGTGGCTGCCTGCGTTTATTAATGGAGCGAAAGCCAGAGTTTCTGTCATTGCCGAGAGCATTTCAAAAGAATGTCTAATAAATCACAACCACCACGATCGTGTAGTCGTCTTTCCAGCTCTATGGTAACGCTGCATTATTTCACCTGCTTGCAGTGCGGCTACCGAGGTGAGACATCCCCGTCCCAGCTCATCAATCAAGCAATGGCGGCATATCACGTGCTGAATCAAACTCTGATCTATATCTTTTGCATCTGGCTATTTTTTTACGTATATTCGAAGAAAAGCCACTTTTTATTTTGATCCTTACCTTTCCCTGTCTAGAAACAAGTGAAAGCATAAGCTAGCAGATTGGAAGACATGGTTGAAAAAGCAAAGAACATTGAAATCGGCGTATATCGCAAACCCATTCGAAAAGAGGAAATAAATCACCGACGGAAACAATCACGAAAAGTCCAAACAAAAGTCGACCTGGTAAAGAGGTTAAAAAAAGGAGAACTCGAATCATTGTCGTGAACCCATTTGCATAAACCGTTTCTCTGTAAGCGCCTGCCATCACATGGCCAAATGAAATAGAGGGGGAAAACAAACAAAAGCCGGCAAGAGCCGGCGAGAAAGTCGAAGAAGAAAAAAAAGTGAAAATTTCGTTAACATAAACATCATAAAGTCCAAAGCGAAGCACACATATAGTCGGAAATAGAGAAAAAAAATCCACCTGTGGCTCCGCTTCCTCCTTCTTAAATCACCAGTGCCGTTCACCTCCGTCCTTCGAATCCTATCCGTTACTTTTTCTAACCATTTCACTGGCAGACCACCACCAGAGCCTTACCGTCCTTTCCGTTCCCCCCTTCCCAGGCACTGCGCCCTTGACCGCTTCTACCAGCCGTTGCTACTGGCCATAGCTTTCTTTTTTTTTTTTTAAGGTCGTCCCTGGCCTAACCGTCCACAGGCAACCAAACGCCGGCCTCATGCGACATAGACTTCATAATCGCTTCGTTTTTCTCATCCCGACTGAGCTCTTGGTTAACGAAGGAAAGAAGGAAACCGAAAAAATCAGGAAAAAAAGATAGAATGACAAAGGCAAAAGGCGGAAAGGAAACGAATAGGAAACCGTAGCCCATAACTGGTAAGAAGGTTTGCAAAACGACATGTTCGAAAAAAGAAAAAAGAAAAAAAGAAAACGCTTCGAAGCTCGCAACACGGCTGGCTGCTCTTATAATAGCTAGCTGGCCATGGGTGCGCTTCATGATTAAGAGAAAACAACAAAAAATTCACACGTCATGTGAAACATTTGTATGTTTGGGGTATAGAAAAAAAAAGCAAACGGCGTGCATATGCTAGCAATGCAAATGCAATGGGCCTCAACTAAGAATCAGATCAAATCATGAAAAGATGTGGTCATAAAAGCGAAAAAAAAAAAAATCTTGAGGAAGAGTAGATGACGTAACAGAAAAAAAAAGTAGAGAACCAGCATATGCTGAAACTGTCAACGAGCTCATTAGAAAGGTTGAAAGAGGGATAATATTAAAGCTTGACTTTGGAATTTCGCCGGTCATCATCGGAAGACTCGTCGTTGGCAAAGCTTCCAGGACGCGTAGTGGAGTGTGTGTTCGGCAAGATCGTGGATGAAGACAAGCTGGTATAGCCGTCAGAAGTATCGTCGGCAACCCGGGGCCTCGTAGGGCTGTTGCTGATATGTGCCTGTCGCATAAGCTGCTTCGCCCGGGCTGTAGCGTTGCGAGCCGCAACCGCAGCCTGCTCCGCCTGAGATTGCTGTTCCCACATTGAAGCGTAGCGACCCTTCAAAGCAAGTAGCTCGTTGTGCGTGCCCTTTTCAACAATGGCTCCCGCGTGAAGCACAATGATCTGATCAGCATGAGTGATGGTGGACAGCCGGTGACTAGATTGTCTGTTAGTAAGTGGTTCGCGAAAACAAACGCCACACCTTGCGTGATAAAAAAAAAAAAAAAAGGAAGCGAGAGAAGAGAACGGTAACGTACGCAATGATCAAGAGGGTACGATCTTGGCCAAGGCTGCCGCCACGGATCAGCTTCGCCTGAATATGCTGCTCGGTTTCACTGTCAAGGGCAGACGTTGCCTCGTCCAACATAATGATCCTGGGGTTCTTGAGAATCGCACGTGCAATGGCAACGCGTTGCTTCTCGCCGCCGCTCAACCGAGTACCACGGTCTCCGACCTTCGTGTTGTAGCCGTCGGTGAAGGACAAGATGCGATCGTGGATGCTTGCAACTCGGCAGGCTTCGAATACTTCTTCATCCGACACTGAGGGGTTGGCATACTTGAGATTATACATTATGGTTTCGTTGAATAAGATGGTGTCTTGCGGAACAACGCCAATATGTCGACGAACAGAATCGATAGTGACATCCTTTACGTCATGGCCATCGATCTCGATGTTACCGCCTTGGCAGTTATAGTATCGGAACATGAGCCGAAAGATGGTCGACTTTCCCCCGCCCGACTCGCCAACAAAAGCAGTTGTTGTACCAGGCCAGCAGTCAAAAGACAGGTCTTTCAAGGCTGGACGCTTCTTGTCGTACCAGAACTTGACATTGTTCCAGCGTATATGGCCGCGGCACGTAGTCAAGGGACTAACACCAGGACGGTCAACCACAGATGGCTGAATCTTGAACAGTTCCAACATCCGTTCTCCCGAAATCATCGCTTGCTGTACAGTTCGGTAAAAGGTGCCAAAGAAATTCAGCGGACCTTGGAGCTGCCCGAGGTATGTGATCATGGCGACGAAATCACCAATGGAACGCAATCCTTGATTGACCTCGACAGCAGCAACCATAAGCATGACAAGAATGCCGCACATAAAGACAACCGACTGATATATAGTCATATTGTTCATGCCCCACGTGACTTTGGCCTCGGCGGTCTGAAAGTTGAGAATCGCCTCGCGGTGACGATTGAACTCAAACGCTTCAGCATTGAAATATTTGACGGTTTCGTAGCTCGTTATCGAATCGTTTTTGAGGGCCTGTTCTTCACGGTCTGCATTGACCATGTCTCGGCGCATGTCGGCCCAGGCAGAGGCCATTTTGACGGTTATGTGTAGATAGAAAACCGTGATAACGGCTGCGATGGTCGCATAGATAGCACCAAACCGGATCAAGAAATAGACAATGGCCACAAAGAGATCAACCAACATAGGGAAGACCTGGAAAGTAACCTGTTCTAAAAATGAGTTGATCGCAGTGCCTTTATTGAGGGCTGACAACACCTCGCCGGTGCGCTTGTCAAGGTGGAAATCGAGCGATAGCGAGTGCACATGTTCGAATGCTGCAGTTGCAAGAGCGCGGTACGAATATTGAGAGACTGGAATCCACATGAGAGATCGTATCGACCCCAGCAAACCGGACTGCCCCTGGAGAATCTTGTAAAAAATCAAGAGAAGAATTTCCACCCAAGGCAACCCCGAGCCTGCTTCAAACGCATCCGTAATGTTACCAATTTGATTGGGAACAAGAAAGTTGACAACGCGTTGGATGATCAGAATGAAGAAGCACAGCGAAACAATACACTGCAGTTTGGGCGAATCCCTTGGCCAGAGGTAAGGGAAGAACAAAGAATAACTCGTCAGGTACTCCCACCAGGTCTTGTGTGGGAGTTTGCGCGGTCTATAGAACGCTGTGCCGCCTTCGACGTCATTAACATCTGCGCAGCCACCGTTACTGCCAACGGATCCAGTTGCAGGCGCGGAGCCGTCAGTCGAGCTGTCGGCTAGGTCGTTCGAAGCTGCATGAGCAGATTCGCTGTCGGATGAGGCGAGCCGCGTTAGAACTCTCGGCTTGCTGTGCTTGCTATTGGTAGAAGAAGCGGCATCGTAGGCAATTTGACTTTCATTGTCGCCACTCATCAACGGTGTGCTTTCGTTAACCACATCAATCGTCGTATCGCTAGCCACGCTGGCCTCATCAACCTCGCGCAAACGGCTTTTCCGATCCAGATTTTCTCGGCCTTTGTAGCTCCGGGACAAGTGAGCGGACATGTACAGAGTGACGAGGAGAAAATTGAGCGTGATCCTCAGGCAAGCAATGTCCATATCGATATAATCCCATTGATCGGGCCCAGTGGCAATAGCCCAATCATCGTGTGCGATACTTCGCAGGACATGGTGGCGGCCGGTAACTCGCAGGGCGTTGGTGACAAATATGGCAATCTCATAAAAAAGAGAGAGCGACCAGAAAATGAAAACGGGTTTGTTGGGAACCCACTTGGCATCAATAAGATACATCATGACGTAGATATGAATGAACAAGCCTGACACGAGGTAAACCTGACGCGGCGTATTAGCAGATACTCTCAAAAACAGCTTTGATGGGGGAATCCATGTAAAAAAAAAAAAAAGAAAAAAGGAAAAAAGGAAAAAAACTTACAATAAAGTCCTCACCACACCACCAGCCGAAATCGTTTTCCACATTTTTGGACTCTGAAACTAAGTGGATGGTGACGTTGATAAAATTAAGGAGAAATGTCACAATCATGCAGCAGCAGGTGCAAAAGAAAGCTCGCCTGAGAGACAAGTTGAACGTCACCAAGTCGGTGCACCCTGCACTCTCGGCATCCTGCAGCTTTCGGCGGGAAACGGGCAACGGGCGCCCGCCAGGACCGGTGGCCTTGGGGCGAATGACTTGAGCCCGACGCCGGGAACCCCAAATACTGTTCGCCGCAATGCAAAACACGAAAACGACCAACATCACGAGGCCGTGGCATAGTTCCAGCTGGTGGAGGACAGCCTCCGGCCAAGTCTTGGCCACTGGTAAAACCATCTCGTGCGAAAGTCGCAGGTTGGCGATAGCAGAGACGAAGCGTTTAGATACTTGATATCTGGTGAAAGGTCGCACAGAAGCAGATGTTAGCCGCTGAATGGCCAGAAAGCAACAAACAAGTATATGCTTTGGCTATGGTAAGCCTGCGGTGAATGCAGGATGAAAATGGTAACATCTAACCTCCCCCCGGCAAAACCACCTCCCAGCCCGGAAAGGGTGCGCGTGGGGTGTTAAAAATATGTCCGAAATGTAGTGATGCAGTGCATTTTAAAGATGCACGAAAGAGAGAGAGAAGGGAGGACAGTAAACGAGAGACGAGAGAACGCTAGACAGGGTTTCAAAACCACTTTAAAGACAGGCAGGACATGAGAAGAGCGAGGTAAAGAGAGAGACAGCAGAAGCAAGAGGGGCGGATGGAAAAGGAAGGGAGGGGAGAGAGGAATGGGGAGGGGCTTAAACAGGAAATATGAGAGGGCAAAAAAAAAAGAGGATCACGAAAGTAGAGTTATAAGGTGAGGGAGAGGTCGGGATGAAGGAAATTCACAACTGGAGATGGAAAGAAGACAGTTTTAAAGGAATTGGGAGATAGACAGCTGTGAAAGCTGTCTTCCCGGAAATCTTCTTACTCAACAGAAGTGGCAATTGGATAGGACAAAACCTAGAAGGAAGAACAGGTGCGGAGGTTAGCCAGAACTATGACTTTTTTCATGGCCCATTCCCGAAAGCCAGTCAGAACACGAAAAAGAAAAAGAGGGCCCAGCGACAGAAGCCCCAAAGGGCCCTGTGAAAATGATCGGCTACCGGGTTCCCAACGAGAAAATAAAGCGGCGGCCAGCAAGCCAGATTGGTGGTGGGGCAGGTGACAGAACAATACGCACCAAGTGGCGAAAGCCCACTTTCTCCAAGGACTCGACTCTTAATTTTGTCTAGACCGCGTAAACAAAAAAAGCCAGTGAGGTCCAGCTCCGCCAGAGCCAGAAGACTAGACTTTTTGACGTTTCGGGGTTTATAAGGAGGGCGTGCTGGTTCTAGCGTGAACCTAAGGCCTAAATAGCGAAGCAAAAGAGGAGAAGGCGAGAAGAACGAGTAAAGAGGAGGAGGAGGAGGGAAAGAAGATGACGGTCCCAAATTAGCCACGCCAAGTTAACCTTGTGATGGGGTCGATATTAGTTAAATTGGCGAACGGGCGACGATGCTTGCTTTCAGAGCCCACTTGGCCAACTTTGTGGCAGATGACGGCAAGCGGACCACGGGATGCGAAGCTTAAAAGGTATGATTTAGCAGGAAGCAGGAAGCAGGAAGCTGATCTGTATAAGTTAGAAAATGGGGACCGCGGAGGAGATACCAGTAGGGGGGAGGGGGGAGGAGAAGGGAAATAGAGAATGAGGAGATGTGGAGCTTGAGGATGGAACGACTTTGATGCAACGACAAAGTGGTGAGATGATGATATCTGACGAGATGTGGAGAGGAGGCATTTTCTAACTGTCGAGCAGGTGAGGATCAGATGAGAGAGGGTTTGAAGTGAGAATGTTCAGGAAAGCTTGAGCCAGTCGATATGCCAGCAAAGGGGGGTTGATTTATCAATTGTCTGCATTGCAAAGAAAATTTTCATGCTTGCCTTTTCTTTTACCACGTTCGCGAACAGCTTTTCTGGTTAGAAACTGTGCTTTTGGCGTCAAGAAGAGAGAAAAAAAAGAAGGAAGGTGAGAGAGTGAGAACGAGAGAGTTGGAAAGAGGTGCAGAGATGCGGTGACAAATTTAGGTATAGTAATATTGAGACCGGGGGGGGGGGGGGGGGGGGGTGGGAGATGGGGGAGAGGGAAAGAGGCGAGGGGTAAGGGGGGGGGGCGGGGAAAAAAAAAAGGAAGGAAACATAGGAGGAGTTTGCAAAATTTTATGGAAAGAACGAAGAGAGAGAGAAAAAAACAAGGAAAGCAAAAATAAAATAAAAAAATAGACACAGCTGGCTGTCTGAATAGCAAAAGAGGTCTGAGGTTTGTATAAAGAACAATAGGAGATTGTATTACACCGCAAATCAAGGGCCAAGAAACAGGCCAAGCCTAAAAAAAAGCAGAATTATAATAACATTTTTTGTTTTGTTTTGTTTTTTGTTTTTTTTAAAAATACAAGAGGAGCTCTAACAGAAACTTCCCCAAGGAGATAAAGGATCAGATTCAACATTAAGATAAATTAAAAATTGGCACTATAAGACGAAGCCAGTCAAGTACGGGAGCAACCCAGAATGCTCTGTGGAAGCCACAGAAATCAAGAGATGAATTTCCTGATCAGTACACAGCAGCCCAAAAGAAGCAATTGTTACGTGGTAATACAAATAAGACGCAACTCTACAGAGAGGGCATTGTTGTTCACGACAAAGGAAATAAAGAAATGCTGCTGCTGGGGCACGGGCGTGGACCTATCCAAAGTCCTGACAGGGACACAAAGCCTAATGAGTGCTTTCCGAGGAAATGATGTGTTGGTTCCAGCGAAGTCAGACGGCGGAAGCAAACACAAATGACGGCATATGTAGCTCACGAGTTTGAAGCACAGAGTCCGGAGCTATGCTCGATGGGAGGGAAGGAGGGACGGAGAAAAGAGATGTGGTGGGGGGGGGGGGTGCATGTGAACATGGCGGCGCAGGACTGGCGACAGGTCCAAACATTCCAGTCTTCCAATGGCAATTGAGCAAAAGACAAGAGAATAACATCTTGCGGTCTGGGAAAAGACAAGACGTACGAGTAAGTATAGTGAACCCCGTTCAATACGAGAGACATTCCGAGCCCTCGTACTTTCGAGGAAAAGGAGCAGGAGGGGTGGGAAAAGGAAGGAGGGGGGGAGGGTGTATGCAGGGAAGGCAACGGAAGGAGAAAGGTGAAAGAACAAAAAAAAAGGAAGGAACAACCATGAACAATGCAATCTACTCGTAAATGAGGGATAAGAAGCAGGCAGCACGATTCAAAAATGGCAATCACGTTGAAGGAGCGGTGGAAAAGAAAAAAGAGCGAGACAGGGCCCGGGGGTAGAAAAGAAGGAAGGTTCAGGCGTGACCTATTCACAATGTGGTACGGTGTAGTAATACGACATATTACGGAGTACTCGTATTTCCATGCTGGAAAGCAGCAGCTGGGGAAGAGGGGGGGATGGCTGGGGTTTGCAGCTTTCTTTGTCTGTTGAGATATGATTGATTGATATGTCGGGTTCTTTCTTTACAAAGAAGAATGACAAAATTCGGGAACGTGCATTCGGCTTTCCAGGAAAGTCAAGGCCTGGCTCTTCTTTTTTTCCCCAAACCCTCCACCAAGCATGGAGTAGGGGACATACGCAAAAGGCACACACGAGGACAGAAAAACGTGCTTTCCATCCGCTTAAAGCCCCCCAATTTCTGCCCCCCAAAACGCCCCCCAACCCCCAACTCTCTCAAAGCCAGCCGGGCCTGCATTTTTTTTGCATTTTTGCAGCTTCTCCATGGCTTTCTCTCCTCCATCGTCAAAACGTCAATCGCGCTTTCTGGGGCCTCCTTTTTGGTCGATCTCAGCCGGCCGGCTAGCTGGCTGTTGTTTCTCAGTGGCATCTGCATCACGGAACGGACTCAAAGGATGGGGCCCGATTGTCGCCCCTGGTCCTTTTTTTCGTGTAATAAAATGCCACTACCCAAACGAATGATGTGTACAGCAGCAGTGTTTGTGGAGGCTGGAGCAACCGCCGCGGCCGCAAGAATGGGCCGCTCTGTTTTTTTTTTCGTTTTTTTTTCGTTTTTTTCCTTTTTAGATGCTTACGAGACGAGCTGACACGAGCGCACGAGAAGAGCCTAAAACCTATACGAACAAGTAAGCGCTCGAATCATACTCTCTCTCTCTCTCTCACGTACTGATACTTTGTCTTTGTACAGGCAGCTGTCGCGAATTGTTCCCGATCTAGGTTTTACGCATCATGGGCGGGTCACAACAGGCGTTGGTAGGGTGAGGTCGAGCCACCACTACGCAAAAGTAAACGACATCTCGGTCTGACAAAATATGGTACAAAGCAGCCGCTTTGGTGCTTGAACCAAAAGAGGAAAAACCGACTACGGATGATACTACGGGTTGTCGCCCCTCCCCGCTCCCAAGTTAACGACGCAGGCGCCAGACAGGAGCAGACAGCGTCCATCCTCAGTTAAAAGGGTTGTTGGTGCTATGGATGTTTTTCCGCCTCTGGTTGGACCGTTGGCCGGATGGGCCGTGAGCGGACCCCCCTCCTATCCTCCATAGAAGCACTTCGCACCAACCCCATTGCTTAATTTTTCTCCCTAGCGCTTGTCTCCCCCCCCTGTCGGTCAGTTGTCGTCTCCATTTACCCCCCGAAACCAGCCAAACGGGAGGCTCCCAAGCCCTTTAGACAAAGTGGGTATTTGCCGCATGTCGCTCTTGTCTTCGCCTGGCCAGGCGGTGAGGGACATACTGCATCCAACACACATCACCTGTCTGCAGGTGCAAAGTGCAAAAGTGCAAAAGATACGGAGTACTTTTACGAGTACGGGGTATACTTGTGTTGCATGGTGAGCCGGCGACGCTGGGTGGCAAGGAAGGCGAGAGGAGGTAAAAAAAAACGCCTCGCGCAGAGAAGACGACGGCGACGAACAAGCATCTACGAGAAGAAGAGAGGACAGCACAAAAAGAGAGCGCGCAACGCAACGCACGGAGCATATGGAATAGACTACGGAGTAATACGACGTACGGAGTACGAGTACGAGTATGGATACATGACCAGAGAGGATAGCGGCCAGACCACACCTAATAAGGTGTACGAGCAGGTCAAAACGCTGATTCCGCGGGCTAGCACTGCGTCCCGGCTCCTTGCCGTCCGGCTTCTCGGCTGGTCCAGTGCAGAAGCGTTTTTGTCCCCATTTCCTACGCTTTTTTCATGATGGCCTAGTTCTAACGGCGGCAGCCAAGGAAGCAACGAAAAATACAAACCACAACCAAATACGACGACGTATCACCTCGCGCTTTGTTCAGACATCCAGGCAACAAAAACTGCCATCAGACCGAGCAAACAGCTGGCTGCCTTTACTCTCTACTGGTCCATGACGACGCTTCTCAATCTATAGATACGTATATCATACACCGTAGAACAAAGTCACTCACGCCCTTTCGTACCGAATTGCTCCTTACATGGAGTATAGAGTACGCCTTGCTTCGTATTACTCAAAGGCAGCCGGTGCAAACACAAAATCTCTCAATGGCATCCTTGCTGCATGTGGCCTTTTGGTGTTGTGCTACTAACCCCCCACCCCACACACACCCGAACATTCGACAAATCTGTTCACCTTTGTTTCCCCCCCACCACCGCCCCTCTAAATGGCAGAGGGGGTCTTCTTCAGAGTACTCGTACGGAGGTGGACAAACCACGTACGATGTCGACGTACGGAGTACAAAAACCCTGGTCTGATAAAGTGGCTGTTGGTAATACGGTGCACTTGCCTGGTCGATGCGAATTGCGTGCTCTTTGCGACACGGCGTGGGCTTCAAAAGTGATATTGTACTCGACTCGTCATTCTCAACTTTTTCCAGCATTTCCCGGCCTCTTTCTACTTCGTACGATTCCCCTCCACTGTCCCATTTTGGGAAGCTGGCCGACTGGAACGGAGAAAGGACGGCGGAAAGCGGTGTCGTTAGCGAAAAAGGCAGCACAGCACATGGCCGGCATGCTTAATGCAGTGGGCTACCGAGCCCGCAGCCGCTGGGTTATGGAGGGGGGTGGTGCTGTAGTGGTGCCGACCAGCCCCCCCGGCAGGGTTCTTTTTTTTTGTTCTTTTTTTTTTTTTTTTTAGGCTTATGTCCTCTGCTGTGCTCTTTCCCTTCTCGACCAAACGGGTCAAGTTCTCTCCGACGGCCTTGACCGACTCGACGTAACGATAAGGGTCAGCGGAAGGGGCGAGGAGAGCGGTCTGCAAGGAAAGAGGAGCGGGAACGGGCCAGAAAGAACGAGAGAAACACAGCGGCAGATCGAACGCAAGAGCAGCTGCGTGTACCCCGTACTCCGTACTCCGTACTCCGTAGTAATAGCATTCGTTGCTTTGTATTGATACTCTGCGAATTGCAAAACAAATGGGTGGGGCCCAACGTCTTTGCAAAATGATACTCCATACTGGTTCTCTTCCTTGTTTTTTTTTCTTTTCATGTCTTGCCTCGCGATCTGGGCGTGCACAAAGCAACTCGGCGCACAGAGTATGAATGATTCAATGAAGCCGGCGTGAGAGGCTTGAGAGCTTGTCTAGATCACATACCGGCCGCGTAACAGGAGTGACAGCCATTCACCCAACGACGTAGGCAAAGGAAAGAAAAATAGCTATCTTGCAACAGACGCAGTCTATTTCGGGCTCTTACTTTTGTTTTTGCGTTTTATTTTTTCCTTTTTTTTCTTCTTTTGTTTACCGCCTTTTCAAAAAGATCGGAAAAGTCCAACCGGACAGAGCAACGTGTCCCTCGTTCACAGCTGCCCTGGTCATTCGTCTCTTTTGCGGTCTCTAGTCTTCATATCTTCCGGTCTTTGTTTTTCCTTTTTTCTGTCTTATGTCTTTTCGTTGCCCGTGGCCAACTGGATAGCGTCTGTTTATGCCCCCTCCCCTTTTTTCTTTTTTTTTGTCTTTTCTACCTTTTTTCCTTTTTTCTCTTTTTTTTCCTCTTTTTTTTTTCTCATTTTTTTCATTTTTTCATAGTTTTTTACTCGTAGACTCTCTTCTGATGTTAGGCTTCCTCATTTCGATCCCAACTTTTGCCTCGCAGCCCTCTTTTTTCTGTCTGTTTCTGTGGCTTCTGCTTCCCTTGACTAAAAGTGATAAGACCTGATGACAATGTGAAGAAGTCGTAATGGCTACGCAATGGCAGACACGTATTGTCTCGCTAAACATGGCCACGCACTCATGGGGTGGCAGCGGCATCAGATAAGGCTTCCTTGCTGCCCTTTTCCCGTTCCTTTGTTTTCTCTTTTTTGTATTCTGCTCGCTTTGGGTACATATGCAGGAAGAAAAAGAAAAAGGGGGGAAAATGGGTTATAACTGCAGCTTTGTAACTTTGCAGCTTGCATGCGCAGCGTTCTTTCTCCATCCAATCATCCCCCCCTCTCCTTCTTCCAGTCATCTTCCCTCAACTCTCTCTCTCTCTGTCTGTCTCTTGTCCGTCTTTCCCCGCCTCTTTCTTGCCCTTGTCCCCTTCATCTCTCTCCCATCTCCCGGTACCATTGGGGATGCTTGCCACTGCATGACCGGCACAAGTTGCCTTGTACTGATTATGTTTTGGTTTGGTTTGCATTTTGTCATATTTCAGCTTTGGCTGTATGTTTATTTCTGATTTGTTGTCGGTTGGGTTGCTTATCAGACCGGAACCGATCTCGCATAATGCTCGTCCTTCAATTATTGAATTTTTTTTGGCCTTTTTTTCCAGTTTTTTTGCTCCAAGAAGAGAGGATTGGGCGAAAAAAAGGAAAAAAAGGAAAAAAAGGGGGGTTGGGTGGGCAGAATGCATCATCAGTCTACCAATCGGGATCACGTCCTCTGGTTATGATTGTCTTGACCGGTCAATGAGGACGTGTCGCTTCGGGTTGACGGCCCAGAGCTGAATTTTTCCTCTTGACACATCGGCAGTGATGGTCGCTTTTGGACATCTCGGCCGCCTCGCTGGGTTTGTATTGATACATGTCCTGGCCAAGAAGAACATGCTCGGATTGCCGTTGTCTCTGGCGGCAAATCAGATTTGACTATTTTTCATTTTTCTTCTTCTCATTTTCAGTCTGATGGGAGCTGGGAAGGTTGCAAAGGCTTTGAGTGGGAAGGGCAAAAAAAAAAAAAAAAACTTATCTAACTGGGGCCCATCATTGCTGCCTTTTATTCTACTTGTGATTTTTCATTTCTTTCCTGTTGTGCCCTTTCTCTCTTTCTTTTTCCCTTACAGACAATTTTTCGTTTTTTCTTTCGTTTTCTTTCTCTTTTCCTGGCTGCCTCTTCCATCCTCACATCTTTCAGCACTCTTCTTGCATTTCGTCCTGTCCGTCGTGCATGAGCTGGGTTTTTGCTCTCCCACCAGGTCGGAAGCGATCTGAGATGAATTCCTTTTTTTACCATCGTCCCAGCACATGCACCGTCTGATTCAGACGTTGGGGCCAAAAAAAAAATAGTGTGGGGGAAGAGGAGCGTACGGGGTTTCGTGTGTGTGTGTGTTTGTGTGTGTGTGGTTTGCGAGACGCCATCGTGACCCCTTCCCTGGTCCCCCCCCCGCCAAAAGTTCACGATGATTTTTCTTTTTCCTCTTTCCCCACGCCCGCGTCCCTGTTCCAGCCGCGAGCTGCTATAAAAAAAATAAAAGAAACAACTTAAAACGGCCAACACACACAGGAGAGTAGGGCCATGCGCGGCAATCTATCGACGTGGGAGCGGCCCATCTCGTTTAGTCTCTGCCTACTATGCTGACTATATCATGCTGCGATCGTGAGAATGCAACGATATATATATTTATATATTTATACATAATAGGCATGCGTCCCAAGTCGGCATTGTTCCAGAAAAGAACAGAGAAAAAAGAGGATGAAGTTTGCTAGGCAGAGGGGTAATGCCACCACAGTAAAGGAAAAAACACCCCCGAAAAAGATAAAAAACAAGGAGATAATAGCTTGCAGTATTACAGCGAAAAAGACAAGATATGCTGCCAGATGCACACACTTGCGAATATATACACATATACTCTATTTGTAGAATGTTACAGGTCTCTTTTGTCGTTATTGATCCACTCTGTTTTGGTGCCCTTTTTGAGGTTTAATAAAGTGCAGCGGAGCATTAATTACTCGTACTGTCACAATTCACATTTTGCGACAAAACCCCACGACTCTTTCCAGAATCTCCTTGAAGAGAAAATCAGTGCTGGAATTAAGCCGGCGACCGTGGTTCGGGTATTATATTTACCTTCGCCAAAAGGCTGTGTGTAACAACAAACCATCGTAACATTCTTTGCTATGCTGTGCTCTGTTCTCGGCTTTCGCTCTTTCAAATTGAAAGACGGTTGCAAATGGCGGTTACGGCGGCCATGCAAAACTGCACATCTATTATTTGTTGGCTTCGCAAAAAGCTACATGATATGTGATGCGTCAACGTGCATCGTCTATATGTCGAAGACCAGCTTCGCTTTTTGCTGTGCCATTTCACACAAGCTCCCTCCTACTCCTCCGTCCAAAGCTTCCAATTCCAATGTACAGGGCTTGACCTCTTCAGAGTCCCCTCCTGCTTGATCAACTCACCCTGAAGTCTGATTTGGCTTTCGTCTATTTCTCGCGCCGACCCTTGCTCGACTCTATCCGAAACTGCAATGTTCTCAAAGCAACCATCAACCACAACTGGGGCAGTGCCGCTTCCCCGGACAACTCAATCTGAGCAATCGTATTGTCTGTTATCTGGACGGGGGAAAGACATGCTTCAGCTGGCGGGCCACCCGGGCTCTTTCTTCCTCCCTTCTTCCTCCCTTCTTCCTCACCTCCCCCCCCAGTAGCGTCCTCTCCTCATCTACTCATTTGCAGGCTCTCCTTTTCACGCTTCCGATAGGCCTCAATTATCAACGCATTTTCAGGACTATATTTGCAAGGGCTTGTCGTACATGTGCCGTAGTTTGTCTTTTCCAAATACACGGGCACGTGCATCGTCATCTCAACAATGGCCTTCTTCCTGCTGCTTGCCGCTAGCCTTGCTCTCTCGTCTTTGCCGGAGCCGTTTCCTCATTTGCCTCGCGTCCTCGATCTCCCAACATTTGCCATTTGCCCTTTTCCCTTCGCCCTTTTCCCTTTGCCATACCCTTTGCCCTTTGCCATGCCCTTTGCCCTTTGCCATGAGGACCGAAAGCCTGCATACAAGACGCTGCATGTAGCATGCTGTGTAGCCACCCGAAAAAAACCAGGGTAGGGCGAGTGAGACGTACAAAGAAAAAAAGAAAAACAAATGGTGAAGAGCGAGCGGCCACGGCAACCTGCTTTTGGCGCCTCGTTCTTCCGTCTGCTCCTCTCAATTTCCTCGTCGTAGCCCACGTGGCTTCCACTGGCAAGTCCCGCACGTGGAGCCGTACGTGGACTTGTTTGTCTGTGGTCCTTGTTGGCGCCGAGAAGGAGAAGAGGTGGAGGTCAGAGGTGGACTGCAAAAAGAAACAAAGCACCGTCTGCGTGGTTGAAGCGAAACGGCCCAGACCGGGCTTCAAACTGGCCGAGGAGGCACCACCGGCGTCACTATGACCACCATCGTCACTATGACCACCATCAGTGCTCGTGCCTTTGTTGTCGCCAGAGTTTTCGGCTGTTGGACGACAGAACACGCCACAGCGAGACACGAAAAAGACAGAGCAACATAGGCGGGCGGAATTGAATGATGTTATACAGGTGGGCACTTTGCGGTTTGGTATTATGTTGCACATAATTCTTCTAAATGAAACTTGATGTTTCTTTGTTTTTTTTTTCTGTGCTGCACATATGCCTCCCTCATTCTTCATAGTCCCTATATCTTGTACAAAGCTTGAGGCTTACTTTCCAATGCACGGAATTGAAGCATCAACACGAAAACGCTTCATATCAAACCCAGGGCAAAGGAAGGGCGCCCTGCCGGACAGAAGTCGCCCCCGGAACAGCCGTAGACATGGAGCGCCACATACAATAAGATATCCTGTATTACTTCTCGTTATTTTGGTCACCCGATCATCTGTGTCACGCAGCCCTGTCCGATTGTGTCACATGGCTCGGGTGTTCTTGCTTGGTTTGCGTCAGGTCTATGCAGAGTTTTCCGTCTTGGTTGTGGCCAAAGGTGATAGGGCTTCACAAAAGATAAAAGAGGAATACAGTACGACGCGGCAAAAGAGAAAGAAGAGATTCAGAGGATGACGAGAAACAACAGACACACAGCCCGACAGACAGACCGTGTAGCCTATCCCAGTCAAGGGTAGCCCTGTCCTCGTTTTAATCTGTGTGGAAAGGCTTCGTACAGATGACTGGGACATCGCACAACCCCCATCTGTGGAGAGAGGAAAAAAGAGATTAACTGTTTCAGGATATATGCGATAGTAAGTTGGGGGCGCTTTTTCCATGTCGTGTCAGATGCACATCAAAAGTAAAAGGAGACACAAAAAGACAAAAAAAAAAACACTACAATGGCTCTCTTGTTTCTCGGAGTATGTTGGGGGCCGACTTTTTCATGTCGTGTCAGATGCACCTCCAAGTAAAAGAGACCAAAAAAAACACTAGTATTGTTGTTTCTCCTTTCTCTTCGTTTTCAACAGAACTGCTTCCTTGTAATACCAAGCGACGACAACTGTCCCCCACCCTTCTCCAGCATTGTAGGACCAACCTTTTCAGATTTCTGGCCTTGAACCTCACTGGTTTTTGCAAACACCATGTGTTCACATGGCGGATGGAGTGCACGATTGGACTCGAACCGTCGCTAACCGAAAGCGCAACCTCACACTTGCTGGGGTGACTCCAAGGACTAGGTTTCTGCATAAGAGAGAACCCCAAGAAAGAAAAAGCAAGTGAAATAAGTAAAATAAGTAAAATATACACATCTTCTGGTGCCTCTGTGCGGCCTCCTTGGTCAAATATGAGAAGTAATAAGCCGCAAAATACCAGTCTTCTATACCTGTCTTCTTGTGTGAGACCGGAAGAAACCTGGCGCGCAATATAACTGATGGAAAGCTGGAATGATATACCAGGCTGCCATGGCACTTCAAGATAGCAGTCCAAGAAGGGGGGTGGAGGTTTCTTCAAGTGACACCGCATTTCAGCCAGAAAAAAAAAACAAAAAAACAGGGGGCATTTAGCAAATCCATCTTGAATGCCATCCAACAAGAGAACCGAGTATTTATGGTGTGTGTGTGTGTGTGTGTGAGCTCTGCCGGCCCGAGGCCCGCTCTATTGTTGTATCCTGGTCGTCTGCTCGGCTTCCCGGCTTCCTGCATTCGGTATGTCTCCACGGGCCGAAGAGAGGGAGACATACCGAGAGCAAGAGAGGAAGGAAAGAGGACAGAGAGAAACGCAACCTAGGCAGGAGGCTGTAGAACGGAGACGGAATTCCTATTTCAGTGAAAGCTTGATGCAACAGCTTAGTGACGGGTGTAACAACCGGGTCCTGTTTCCTCCCTTGTAAAATTTGCAACTGCAAGCCACATGGCGGAAGAAAACTAACACGGGAGATGGAATGGGAAGAGGGATGGGCACGGCGAAATAGCCTCGGAGATCAAGGGAACAGCATGGGGGGGGAACAAGGCAGTTGAGCTTGGAAAAAAAAAAAAAAAAAAAAAAAAAAAAAAAAAAAAAAAAAAAAAAAAAAGACAGAGAGAAAGACAAACAGGATAGAGGAGTTGCAAAAGGGAGAGCTGAAAAGGAAGCGGAACAAAAGGAGTGCACAGCTTCTAAATGATATTGCGCTTTTTATGAGCTTTGGTTTTAATGTGGAATGAAGAAGGGAGGGTAAGAGAGTAGTGAAGGCGGCAAACGTCCGATGTTTTATAGAGGCGAGAGAGCTTTGAAGAGGTTATACTATTATCTTTACTGCCGGTGCTGTAACATGACGAATGCATTCTTTCAAAGCCTTTAAAAAAAAAAAAAAAATACTAGACGGGCGTGAGATAAAAAGGCCTCCCCTTCCCTCTGCCTCCCTTCGTCCCTACGATGAGACGAGAGGGGAAAACGCTGCCAACTGTCTGTGACAACTTGGCCCCGAAGAGAGTCAGAGCGGGCCGGAAAACATTCAAACTCGCAAGAATCTCTCAAGGCCAACTGGTGGATAGGCACACTGATGCAGACCATTGAAGGACTGTGGGAGTTAGGGTAGGGCCCATTCAGCTTATTCTCCCGCCGTTTTATTGCCTCGTTTCAACTGACAATCGATGGCGAGGAAAGAGCAAGACAACGGCTGAGCTGTTCGTCCAAGCATGGGAACGCCAATCTCGAACGTTCTGCAAGCCAGGACAGCAGCAGCAGATACGCAGATTTAAGCCAGAGCGTTTGATACTGTGGGCTCTGATATGTGTGCAAATGCCGCCATTGTGGCTCATGCTGAGACTTTTGTTTCGGCTCCGTCTTCCTCATGTATTACCTCTCCTCCTCGTTTTCTTGTGCTCATGGCTCTCTTGATAACACTCTCAGTCAAATGAGGCTCGGTCAGGAAAGCACTTGGCATTCCCTTTCACACACGCGCGTGCAGAGCAAGAGAGCAAAAAAAACAAAAAAAGTTCAGCTACGCCAAGGCAGTGGACTCTAATAAACAAAGATAAGACAAACCAACAGAGACGGAGAACCCCGGCGGGTTCATTGTCATCTCTTGGCTCCGCTCGTCAAACGGATCAAAGGCCCCAAGGCTGTGGGGGGTGAGCTCCTCGAAGCTTTTGTTTGCGAATTCTCGGGCCTAGCTAGGCCTGGGACGCAAGGGCTGGCCGACGGATGCCGAGCCGATGGCCTCGATGGCTGTGGCGTCTTTGGCTTTCGAGTGCCATTTGTTGTTGTGTTTCTGGCCGTGTCTTGGAGAGGAAGAAGAAAGCAGATCGAAAGTCAACTTGAAAGTCAAACCAACGAACGGCAACCAAAGATGCACGCCTGGGTCCAGAAACAAGTCCGGCCCAGCCAAAAGACCCTTACCAAGCTGGGACACAGAGAGCAAGTACGTCGTAATATAGAGTAATGCGAAGTCCCCGCCGCGTCAGGCTCTGTCTCTTCCACTTCCCCACGTCTCTCTCTCACTCGACTCTCTCTGAGTGGGATGCTCAGGCAATGGCCCGCCAGCCCATCCCCAAAGCAATACGACATGCAACGCTCGACGTACTCGTACAGGGTATTACGGCTGAAGCAGAAAGAACAGAGGAATAATGCCAAATAGGGCAAAGCTCGACCCTCTCCCTCTGCTGGAGTCAGGAGATATATCAGCTTGATGATGGGCTGCGTCGTATACGAGTACGAGTACGGGGAGAAGCCAGCTCAAGAAGAAAGGGAAAAGGAGACAATGGAAAAAAGGGAAAAAAGGACAAAAAGGACAAACAAAAGCAAAGGGAGCCCCCTCTCCGAACAGAGGCTGAGCTGCTACGTCGCAGTAGCAAGAGTCGAGTTGCAGGGTCATTTTCCCCTTTTTAGTGTTGGCTTCCAATTCGTACATTGTTGGACCGTCACGCCTTTCCGCTTTCGGGGAAAACCAAGAAAAAGGAGCGGAGGAGCGGACAGCTTGCAACAGCAGCTCACAAAGCCTGCCTGTGCTTTGGGGGGAACCTGCTGAGGGATTCGAAAACTGACAAAGAGAACGAAAAGCCACTAATGGCCAGCCCAAATCGCCCGGTGCTATAATTAGAGCGGCTGGCCTAGTTGACAAATGACCAACGAACCAACGCATGAAAAGGGCAAATAAGAGCTGTGCGCCGAAAAGCTTTGGTCGGGTAAGCCAGACTTGGAGAGCTAAGGGGAGGGGAGGAAAAAGAAAAAAAACCAAAAAAAAACAGAGGACAAAATGAACAAACATACAAGGAAAGAGAACAATCGTCAGATTTGGTGGTAAAGACTTGGCCGGAAGGCGCGACTGTTGAAGAAGCAAAGCATCATGGAGCAAGCACGAGTACGAGTAAGCCTTGCGGCGTGCCTGAGATGAGAAGGCGCGGTGGGGCAGAGGAGATAATTTGGCGCGATGTCTCCTGCAAGAGCGCCATTTTGGGCAGGAGTCAATGTACGGAGTAGGAGTACGGAGTAGATACGGAGAGTATCCAGGGTGCAATTACTGGCACAACGGAAAGACGGCTTTGGAGGAAACCCGTCTTCTGCAACAGCTATCCGTATTAATACAGAGTATTATTACTCCGTACGTCGTAAACTGTCTCTCTCTCGAGTTCGGTAGCTTATTGCCTCGCACGTCGTACAAAGTATATTTAAGGCTTCAAACACATAGTTGTACAATATGGACGTGCAACCCGGAGTATTAATCCATTTTGTGAATACGAGTCCTCTTCTTCTCAACAAAGCTTGCTCTGCGAAGCGTGCGATTTCTTACTAGTGCGGCTGCTTTTTGTCTGGCAGAAAAAAAGGATGACCTGCTGCTTAGCAACACCCACTGTCCCCTTTATTGGCCTACTTTGGTCGTAGTGCTCCAGCATCCCCACCAAATTGCAGCTGCACTGCCCCGCTGAACAGAGCAAGCTTGTCGCGGCACCCTTTTTTTTTCTTTTTTGTGTGTGTGAGTGAGGCGCTGGCACCCCTCCTCCTTTCTCCGAAGCAAAAGCCAAAAGGAAAAAAACGGCTTTTTTTTTCTCTTTGGCGCCGCACGACGCCAACATCCCCGGCCTCTGGCCGAGTCAAACTAGACCAATACGCCCAGCGGTTGATTGCTCTGTCGGGGCATACTCGCATACCCGTAGTGGACCGTTTTTTTGATGCTTCGTTTTTGTGCTTTTTTATCTCCTTGTTTCGGCAAACTTTCCTTTTTCCTCGCTCTCTCATTTGCTGTCTTTTTTTTCAACCACTCGGACTTTTGTCGTGTTCTTTCCCTCTTTGCCCCCCCAGACAAAGCGCAAATAAAAAAGAAATAAAAGAAGAAAAAATAAAAAAACATACTCGTCTGTGCCATTGACTCCTCTTCCTCTGCCGCGCTTTCAAGGTACGAGCTTTTTTTGCTGCGCCTGGACAGAAAGAGAGACAAGCCCAAGAAACCACCCCCCCCCTACCCCCCTCCCCACCTTTCCCCTTTTGCTTTTCTTGCTTGTCCCGCTCCCTTGGCCGTTTTGTTCTTTGTGGCTTCTCTTGGCTCGTGGCGTTTGTTGAGCTGAGGCCTTGTGTGCTTTGTCTGTCGTCTTCATCTTTTTCTCTCTCTCTCTCTCTCTCTCTAGCTCTAGCCCCCCCCCCTGTTGTTTCCTCTCGTCCTGCCCTCTCTCCTGCATCGTGTCTGTCTGACTTCTACGAGTATTCTTCAGCTTTCATTTGCTTGCACCCCTTCCCCTTCCCCCCCGTCATTCCTTCACCCCCCCTTACTCCCTCTCTCTCCTCTCCCCACCTGTCCCAGACGAGCTTTGGCCTGCATTATAATGCCTTCTTTTCTCTCTGGCAGACAAAGCAGTCGTTCTCAACATCAGGCTCCTCCGCAACAGCAGCAGCAGCAACAGCAACAGCAGCAATTGCCTTCGCATCCGCGGCAGCAGCGCCAGCCTCCTTTTATCGAAACCTCTGGCGGTGCAGGATCTGGCGGTCCAGCTTCCACCCCTACTTCCGGTATGCCATACCCGTCCTTGCCTTCTTCTGTTGTTTCTTGTCTGTTGTTTGCTTTTTGAGTGGTCACCTGCAGCTAATACGCGCGTCTGCTTTTTTTTCTTTTTTTTTGTTCTAGCTTCTCCCTTCTCGAGCAACGACGAGTCTGCATCGTACGAGCCTCTTCCACAAAAGCCGTTGTCTGCGCAGCAACAGCAACAGCAGCAACAGCAGCAGCAGCAGCAGTTTGTCAAGCACCAGCTTCAGCAGCAACAGCAGCAGCA
The DNA here is from genome assembly GCA_019925385.1 of Raffaelea deltoideospora. NCBI lineage: Eukaryota > Fungi > Ascomycota > Sordariomycetes > Ophiostomatales > Ophiostomataceae > Raffaelea > Raffaelea deltoideospora. The sequence goes on along the minus strand of JADHKP010000058.1, from coordinate 119,049 downwards.
GCAGCAACAGCAGCAGCAGCAGCAACAGCAGCAACAGCAGCCACCTCCTCTCGGCCGTCCGCCTTCCTTTGGACCGCCCGGCGGCAGCGGCCTAGCCAAGACCGACAGCCAAAGCAGCAGCAGCCGCCGCAGCGCCGGCAAGTTTTCGCCTGGCCCGGCCACCCCGACCGGCACGGTCTCGTCGTCCTCGCAGGGCTTTGTTGCTCGGCAGCCTTTGCCGTCGAGCGAGTTTCTCGACCAGGTGTCGCGGTCGCAGTCGCAGCGCTTTCCGGGCTCGCAGGCGCAGGTGCCGAGTCCGTTGCAGGGTGTCCAGTATTCGTCCTCGTCTCTCGGCACCGTGTCCGTCGACGATCTGAGCTCGACATTGGCTGTCTCGTCTCCGCTCAGCGCCCAGCCTCCGTCTCTCGACCCGTATCTCCAGCAGCAGCAGCAGCAGCAGCAGCGCTCGGCAAGACAGCAACAGCAAGCAAACGCGCCACTGCCGCCGACGCCGCAGGCCCCCGAGGGTCGCCGGACCACCCGCAAGTTGTTTAAGAGCTTTCTCGGCGTCGGATCCGGGTCCAGCCGGGGCGCCGAAGCGCACTCTCGCTCGCAGTCGCAGGTGCAGCCGCTGCCCAACCCGCCAACGCCAGGCATCCCCCACAGCGCCCACAACAATCTTTCGGGACTCGGCCGACGTCCGTCCAAGCGGCTGAGCCAGCAGCAGCCGCCGCCACCCGCCCTGCGCACCGGCGCATCGCAAGTGCCGGTCTTGGATCAGTCTCCCGAGGATTGGCCGCCGCAGCCGCCGCCGCCGCCGCCGTCGCAGCAGCAGCAGCAGCAGCAGCAGCAGCAGTTTAGACCAGGCTATACCGTTTCAGAGACGGCCGACGACCACCTTGTTCTGGACCCGCAGCAACAGCCGCCGCCTCCACAGTCTTCGCAACCTTCCCACTCTCCCTCGATCCGCCGCGTGCCGACGGGCGATCTAGAGCAGCCAGACAGCTTTGGGCCAGGCAACAACAACAGCCGTCGCGGCAGCAGCCATCTACCGCCGCCACCGCCTGGAACCTACGTTCAGCAATTGCCGGGTCTGTCATCGTCTGAGCAAGAGGAGCAACAGCAGCAACAATACAGTGCTGTTCAGTATCACCAGCAGCAGCAGCAGCAGCAGCAGCAGCAGCAGCCTGGCGGTCCTCAACAAGTCTACCTTGGCGCCATAAACACGGTGAGCCCGCAGCCTCAGTATCTGCACCAATTGCAGTATTCGCAGTTTCAGCAGCAAGCCAATCCCGAAACCGTTTCGCAGGTGTCGCGCGAATCGCTGGTGGGCGACTTGGACCAGCCGCTTTCAGCGCACACTTCGCCTGTAGTGGGTAGCGCGGCCGCCTATTCGCCGCAGCATTTGCAGCCCCAGCAGCAGCCCCAGCAGCAGCCCCAGCAGCAGCAGCAGCAGCAGCAGCAGCAGCAGCAGGCACTACAAGCGCCGACCCCGCCCCCGCCTCAACAGCAACAGCACCAACAGCACCAACAGCACCAGCAGCACCAGCAGCAGCCACCGCCGCTTCAGACTCAGCCGCAGCTGCCAACTCCACAACCGCCACAAAATACACAGCCCCAATTCATTTCGTCTCCTGTTGGTCCCCAAGACCCAAAACAAGCGCGACCATCACAGAGGTCTCCGTCGCCGCCTGCACACCCGCACCAGCAGCAGCAACAGCAGCACCAGCAGCACCAGCAGCACCAGCAACAGCAGCACCAGCAACAGCAACAGCACCAGCAGCAGGCGCCGCAATCACAGACGTCCCAGCAGACCATGCCGCCGCCGGCTGGAGCGCCGTCTACCCGGCGACCGCAGGAGGCCGGCGAGAGAGGTTCTGCTGGAGGTGTTCAGCCGCCCTTGGGGGTAGCAGGCATGGCGCCGCCGCCGTCGTATCGTCTGAGCCAAGCCACGGCAGCAGCAGCAGCAGCAGCTGGCGCCGTGGCTGGCGGTGGACCCGGAAGCAACACGCAGGGCGGTCTCAGTCCTTTGCCTTCTCAGGCCGGCGGAGGCTCGTCCAATCCAGCCTACCGACCGGGTGCCGATCAGCGCCAGTACGAGGCCATTCTCTCCGAGGGTCGGACCAGCCCCCAACCGCCCGTGGGCGAAGGAGTCGTGGCAGACCAAGACAAGGCGTTTAAAGATTTGGGTATGTTTTTTGGTTTTTTTTTCACTTTTTTTTTTCTTTTTTTTTTCTTTTTTTTTTTCTTTCTTCTTTCTTTGTGCCCTCTCTAACAAGGACAAGCGGCCAAATACAAAAACGTGAAGCGGCTGTACTTTGAGGGCAAGGCGCAGATCGACCAGCTGTCGGGCCAGATCGAGCATCTGCAGAACGCGATTGCCAACCAGCGGCTGTCGCAGTCGCGCACGTCGCTGGACGACAGCGAGTACGCGACGCGCTTCCACCGCATGAACGGGGCGATTACGAACATGGCCTTCAACATCCGCAAGAACTGGGTGTCGCTGCCGGCGTGGATCCAGCCGTTTGTGAGCCCGGAGGCGCTGACGACGGGCAAGCAGGAGATCATTGCGGCGGGGCGGTCCATCATCACGCGGTGGCTGATGGAGGTCATTTTCAACCAGTGCTTCCACCCGGGCCTGGACCCGGACCTCAGCCGCCACCTCAAGGAGATCGAGCGCAACATCCGGGCCTTTTCCTACACCCGCAGCAGCCCCGAGGAGCAGGACGCGCTGACGTACAAGATTGTCAGCTGGCGCATGGCCACGCTGGAGGGCCTGCAGGCCGTGCTGGCCAGCCCCGAGAGCGAGCAGAACCGGGTCGAGTACATCCAGCACGCCACCGCCGGCCTGACCGCCTATCTGTGCCAGTACCTGTCCGATCCGCCGCCGCCGGGCGTCGACGGCAGCGCCAACATGATCGTCGAGCTGGCCGTCGGCATCGCCTTCCACCTGCCGATGGAGAGCCGCGATGTCGCGATCCGCTTCCCCATGCCGCTCGACCCCGTCGCCCCACAGCTGATGGACACCGAGAAGGGCAGCCTGCCGTCGCTGGACACGAAGCCGCCCGACGACAGCGGCGGCAGCGGCGGCGGCGGCGGCGGCCCCGAAGGCGGCCCCGGCGACGGCGACGACAACAACAAGGCGCTCAACGACGAGGACAGCAATGCCAAGGGCGGCGGGCGCCGCAGCGGCGAGGACGAAGACAAAGGGGGGCACCGGAGCGGTGAGTTCTTTTTAGGTTATTTTTTTTTTTTTTTTTTTTTTGTTTTGTTTTAATTGTGAGCCATTTGCGCTGACTTCAAATAGGCCACGCGTCCAACGAGGCTGCGAAAGTGCGCTTTGCCGGCTTTTTGGCCGTCGAAGTGCGCGGCCGTCAGATTCTGATCAAGGCACCCGTGTGGGTACTATGAGAGAGCCAGAGGTCGGGCCTGTATAGAGGGTCGTGCAGAGATGGCACGCAGAGACTGTACACGGAGACTGTAGACAGAGACTGTAGACAGAAACTGTCACAGAAACTGTACACAGAGTTTGCACAGAGACTGCCACAGACTGCCACAGACTGCCACAGACTGCCACAGACTGCCACAGACTGTCAGAAACTGTACACAGAAACTGTAAGCAGACCCTTCAGGCCAAAATACAGCCTTCTCTGTGCAGAAACACAATTCTGTTTTGCCAAAGAGAGGGCCGTGAATAATGTTTTTTCCCCATCTTTTATGTGTCGTTCATACGTCTTTTCATGTCTATCCCATATGTCTCTCATGTGTTTTTTTTTCATGCGCCATTTCATTTTTTGCCATCATTCTGATATGTCTTGACGTCGATCCGTCTTCGTTTTTTCTTTTGCTTTGTCTTTTTGTTGGGTGTGGCGAGGGAGAAGGGCCGTCAAGCTTTGCACTGCTTCGGGGGTCTCTTTTCTTCCCATTTGCCTACTTATTGCGTTGTGTCTTTTTAATTGCCTATTTTTGTCATGACTGAGAGCGAAAAAAAAAGAAAAGAAAAAAAACTGCACACAGCTTAAGAGCCTGTAAATAGAGACTTGACAGCGAGTGATTTGAAAGTTTTGAGAGCGAAAAGAGGCCGACATTGAGTTATGAAAGTCTTGAGGGCGAAAGCTTAAGCCTGATATGAGCGCTGTTCTATGCACTGAAGACGAGGTCAATGTTTAGGGCCTGAGTCTGAGATTGAAAAATTGCAGCAATCATGATTGCCAGTGGGGCGTTCTCGAAAATGAGTGGGTACCTTAAAAATCTACAATTAGGTACTAAATAACCAACGTCTGAAAGTACACTTTCATTGTTATTTTTCACCGCTTTCATAATAGTTATAGTCACGTGTGTAATCTTGGTCACGTGTAATCACGTGTAATAGCTTTAGTCACTAAGTAAATTAATCACGTGTGTTAGTTAAAGCCACGTGATAAAAAAACTACTGATAAAAAAAAGGCCTTAACTGATGAATTACTTGACTGTTTGATTGATCGGTTAATTGATTGATTGGTTAATTGATTGGTTGATTGGTTGACTGACTGAGAGGTTGGCTGGTTGACTGGTTGACTGACTGGTTGACTGACTGGTTGACTGACTGGTTGACTGACTGGTTGACTGACTGGTTGACTGACTGGTTGACTGACTGGTTAACTGACTGGTTGACTGACTAGTTGACTGACTGGTTAACTGGCTGGTCAGCTGGCCGGCCCCCAATAGGCATATACCCCCTTTTTGATAGACATATACCCCTACCCACTTTTTTTTAGCGCACGTGACTTATTTTCCAGCCAAAGCCCCGAATTCGGCCAAATTCAGGACCCAAATTCAAGGGGACTAATTCAGTCAAATTATCACGAAACTTCACTAAAAACAAAAGCAAAAACAACGAAAAAATGGCCTCAGACGACGACAGCCTTCCTCCTGAAGTCTTATACGAATCCCAAATTGCCTTAGACGACGGCAGCCTTCCTCCTGACCTCCCTCCTAACCCCCCTCCTAACCTCCCTCCCGAAGCCTTTTACGAATCCCGTGAGGCCCTTTTTCAGTCGATTAATGCTTAGGCTGCACCGTTGGGCTATGCTTTTATTACCAAGGCCTTAAAAGTGAAATTAAATAAACGGACTGTTGTTTTTATTTATAATAAGTTCGGTAATTAACCAAGTTTAACGAGAGTACGGTAAAGATTAACGGTAATAATGTTAAAGTTAGTTAATGAAGTAAGTGAAATCACGTAAAAGGATCATAGGTAATACTAAAGGTAAGGGGGCATTCGTGATAAGACTAAGTCTTGTCTTTCTCAATTATTCAAGGGATTCGATGGCCTCTCTTATAGCCACTCGTTGACTAGTAACGTAACCTTAATTACATAAGATGCTTTACGCCTTGACTTACGTGCCCTTCGTTCCTTAAAGTCACGTAACCATAATTTGACGATGCGCATTACATTTATAGCTCGTATTATAATAATTATTCCCCTTCTTTATAACTCTTACCCTTAAAAGCTTTACGTTGTTTATAATTAGTCTTTAAATGATTAACGTAATCGTAAATAACGAAATTAAGACTTTTTTATTAAATGACGATTATTTATATTATTTAAATTTTATTTATAAAGTTATATATATAAATATAGTCTTTTATTATATTTATTTAATCGTTTTTTTTTTATTTATTTATTAAATAACGTACGCCTTTTTAACGTATATTAAGTATACACTATTTAAAGGGGCCTTTTAACTCACTTAAAGAGCACGTGGTTTTATAACACGTGATTTTTACTTTGTTTTACTCTTAACATTTATAATTAAAAGCACGTGCCTTAACGTGCGTCGCCTTTATTTAGTCATAAGGAATTTTATCTTTAAAAAAGAGTAGACTTCTTTATGAAATTAAGTAATTAAACAACGATTAGCTTTGTTTAAAGATTGTCTTTTCGTTCTTCGTTTTAATCGGTCTTTTCGAGATCGATTATAAACTTTATTTTATTTATTATTTAAGTTATAAAGTGTAAACGTGTGAAAGTTTTTACCTTTTTTTAATCACTCTTTATTACGTATGTAATAATAAAGATTGGTTACGTTAATCTTTACTTTAGTTATATATATAATTTAATTTAATTAATTAAGTGTTTAATTTAATACGCTTTTATTAATAAATAATTAAAGACTTTAACTTTTATAGTTATAACGAAAAAAATAATAAAAAACGTTATTTACGTTATTTTTAATTTAATTATAAAGTTAAAGTTTAATAACGCGAATTCGATAATTATTTACGCGTTAAAATAAACGATTATATAAAAATAATATAAAAAAATAAAGCTTAATTAACTCTTAACGTTTATAAAGTAATTATTTAAAGTTAAAACATAAAAGGAAGTGTTAATCGTCATTTTAAAACGGTTAAAGTATTAAAAGAGAAGTTATTTATTTACTTATTTTATTATTTAAGTTTATAATTTTACTTTTATTTATTTTTTATTTACGAAGTTATACGTGTTTAACGAATTTAAAGATTAAAATAAAGGTAATATAAACCGAATCTTAATGAAAAGTCGTTAAAATCATTACCTCACTTAAGAATTAACGCCTTTTTAACTTTATAAAAAGTTAAAGAGCGAAACGACGGATGGTTCGACGAGTATTTTAACTTTAAGAGTGAAGTTTAAGTAATAACGTAAATAACGAAAGCGTTTATAAAGTCGTAAAAAATAAAGGTTTATATATATTATAAAAACGACTCGTTATATAATATAGTTTTTTTAAGGTCGTTGAAAACGGTTATAATTAAACGATTGAATAAGTGTTTAAACTATGACGAAGAGTTAAAACGATGTATAAATAAATATAAATATAACTTAAAAGTAAATAAAATTTAAACGATAAATAAAAGCCGTTTTAATAAGTTAAATTAAATATAAAAATTATTAAAATAAATTAAACGTTTTATATATTACTTTATTTTTAAAAAAGGTTAATATAAAATATAATTACGTAATTAATTAATTTATTAAACATTTTATAACTTAAAAAGATTTATTAAAGAAATAAAATGAATATTAAAGAGTCTTTAATTATTAAGGCTTAAAAGTAAGCCGAAATAAGTTTTAACGAACGGATAAAAGGTAATTAAAACTTTTATCACTGTTTTAATTAAAGGCTTTAATTAATCGTTAAAGTAAAAACTTTTTAAAGTTTTACGTATTATTTTAATTAAAATATTACTTTATGTTAAAAAGAGTTAAATGTCACTTTAACGAATTATTAATAATAATTATAAAAAGAAAAGTTATAAAAAAGGTGAAAGCTTAACGTTAAGAAATACGGTTATTTAATCCGTAAATAACGGTTAATAAAAGTAAATTATAACTATGTTAAAATTAAAAATGTTTAATAAAAGTTATACTTTTTTATTTATTAAAACGATAAATAAAGCCTTAAAAAACTATTAATATAATAAAATTATAAATTATTAAATTATAAACTTTAACGTATAAAATAACGATAAAAAAAATTAAGGTTTAAGCCTTAACGATAAAGACTTTAATTATAAAAGGTTTAAACGTCGTAATATATTAATAATAACTTATTTAAAAATGTTTATATTTATTAACTTCGTAAAGTAAAAAGTTATTTCGTAACTTACTTTAAAAAGTTAAAAAGTAAAAAGTATTTAATAAAGATATATAATAATACTTTTAATTAAACGATTTTTATAAAAATTTACGTTTTTTTTATTTTATTACGAATTTTATTTTAATTCTTATTATAAATTTTTATCTCTTTTCGTTTTTAAAAGTATTATATTATTTTTATTTACACTTTAACATTAAATTCACCTTTTTACATTAATAATTACTTCGACGTCTTGTATAAATTAAAAAATTACATTAAAAGGTTACGAAAAAGAATCGTTAACATTTAACATTAATTATTAATTAAAAACTTAATTATTTAAATAAAGCTCGTTTAATAATAATTATAATATTAAAAGTGTTATTAAAAGATAACGACGCGTAACTTTTAAAGATAATAATAATATAATTACTTTTACGGATTCGGTTACCTTTAATGGTCTTTTAAGATTTAATGATCGAGGCATCCGTTTCATCGAAAACCCGTGTAATAATTTTATATTCGAAGATAAATAAAAAGTGCCTTTATTTAATAACTATAACGCCTTTAAACTTTTAATTAAATAACTTATTATAAGTCTTTTTTAATACAAAAGCTTAACTTAAAGTGTTTATTAAAGTAAAGATTAATAAGTTAATATGTTTTATTAATACTTCGTAAAACTTAAAGTAAATAAAAGAGTTTAAAACATTTCGACGGTAGTTTTTTAACGTGAATTAAGTAAACGATGAGAATTTTTAAAGAAATCACTTTAAACGATATATCGTGATTAAAACATAGACGATTAATTTATAGTTAAACATCGTTTAAATGTTTAACTTTAAAATTAACGTTAAAAACGAAAGAGAGAGTTATTAATTATATTATATTAATTTTAAACGAACGTTATTTGTAGTAATAAAAGTTTTAAAGATAATAGTTTTACGCGACGCTTTTATAAAGTATTACTTTAAAATATTTTTATTGTCGTAATTATTAAGTTAAAAATGACATTATTAAAACTATATAAAAAACTTTACGAAAACATTTTTAATATAACCGTTAAAGTGATTAAAGACGTTTAAGTTAAAAAATCGAAGTAACCTTATAATTAACATTATGTTTTTACTTCGTTTATAAAGGCGTAAACTACGTTACCTTTATAATTAAATCTATTAATAATATTAATAATTAAAACCTTTAACATTTTATAATAGCTTAATTAAAACCTTTTTTCGTTAAATGTTATTGTAAAACTCACGAAATCCTTTACGAAGCTTAACGTTCTTTAACGTACATTATTTCTTTCCTTCTTTAATTAAATATAAAGTTAAAAAGACTTAAAGAAAAATTAACTCTTTTATATTATAAACACTTTAAAAGTTATTTTCGAAAACGAAGACGAAGATTAATTTATAATATTAACTTAATAAAGATTTAAAACTTAATAAAAACGATTTATTAATATATACTTTTATTATAATTATTTAAAGTATAAAATTTTATAATGTAATAACTTTAAACGCGATAAAAAGGTTAATATTATACATTTTAATTATAAAGATTAATAATTTTACGTAAATAAGTTTAATAATTAATATTTAATCTCGTTTACTTTAATAAATTATTATAAATAGATTAATTATATATAAAATATTATATAGTCTTATTTAACGTATTATAATACGCTTTTTAAGGGTAAAGAAGTGTAAAAATAATTAACTTTCGGTTATAGACACGCTTTAAATTCACGATGGTTAAGCTTTTTAATAAACGATTAAAATAAAGATATTTATTTTTACGATACCTTATTAAATATTAAAGTTTTAATATTATATACGAACTTAATATAAGTTTAATTTATAAACGAAAATAACGATAATAATAAAGATTAATTAACGTCGTTTACGTAAGTTATAAATTAACGACGTAAATGACTTTAATAAAATAAACATAATTATAATTAAACTTTTTATACGTAAGTTATAAATGATTTATAATTATAACCTTTTATTAATTAAACCTTTATCGTTGTTTAAAATGTCGATACGAAAAACGAAAGAAATAATAAACAACTTTAGTTTAAATAAACGTAACGATTAAACATCTTAAAATTTAATACGTTTAAACTTAAGAATTTTATATTAAAGATTTCGACAGTTGTCTTAAACTCGTAAATTATTTAAACCACGTTAATTCGATTTATTTTTTAAAGTTAAGTTAAAATCTTAATTAAACAATTTATAATTATTTCTTTTAAATGTAATGCTTTAATCATTTAATACGTCGAAAACTTAATTAATCGTATAGCTTAAACTATTATCTTTTCTTTAAACGAAATACTTTAACCTTATTCTTTAAATGTTTTATTAATAAAACTTTATTATGACAAAGGGTTATCTCTTTTATTTTTAAGTTTATAATAAATAAAAAAAGATAAATTCGATTACGTTTATTTTAAAGATTTAAAACTTAACGATTTAATCATTAATTTAAATTTTATATTCGTATTTATTATTAACGCTTTAATGTTAAAGTTAATAATTATTTATAAAAAGCGTAAAAAGTTATTAATACGTTTTAAATCTTTATTAAAAATATAAATATATATTAAATTAAAAGATATTAAGCCTTTTTTTATTATTATTTTAAACATAAGCTTTAAGATTAATACTATTAATCTTAATTATATACGTTAATTAAAGTTATTTATAATAGTTATTATTATCACTTTTCGTAGTTTTTATAACACTTAAATTAAATTAATTAAAAAAGTTAATATATAAATATAAATTAAAAGATATAATTTCTTTATTCGTTTTTTCGTCTCCCTTTAAGAAATGTTTATTAAAAGGTTACTTTTTAAATTACCGTTTATACTTAACGTAAATATTATTTTATTATATAACGATAAAACATTTAAAATGTTTATTAATATACTTTTTAATAATACTCGTTTTATCGTTTCTTTAAAAAAGGATTAATCGAATATGATTAAAAGTGTTAAGGTTATTTCTTTAAATTAAAATAAAAGAAGCTTTTAAGTTTACTTCCTTCTTAACATTTTTAACTTGTATAAGGTATTTAAAAAGGTAAGTAACTTTTAAGTGTTATTTTATCTTTTCGCGTTTATAACATATTATAAGTTATAATATTATACACTTTATTATTTATCGTTTTTAAGACGTAACGTCATTTCGTTAAATAATAATTAATAAATAACATCGTGCCTTTTACGTTAAAAAAGAATTTTATAATAAATTAAACTCGTGTTTTTTATTACGGAAATAATAAGTAAGAAGTTTTTAAGATAAACACCTTTTATAAACGTAAAAATTAAAAGGTGCTTTTAATAAATAACATTCTTTTAAACGGCTTAACTTTAAAAAAGGACATTAATTAAAGAAAAACGAAATAAGCCTTCGTTTAATAATATTTTTAATTAAAAAATTTTAAGTTTAATACACTTTATACGTCGAAGTTTTTTTTTTTATTACGTAAAACGTAATTTACTTTTAATCGGTTAAATAACATTTTATTATAATATAATAATACTTTAACTTTAAAAAAGACAAAGTTTTTCTTTTATATATTTTTAAATCGTAAATAAACACTTATTTAATCTTTTTTTAATATTAAACGATTAAATAATAAAGTTACACCTTTTTAACGTATTTAAATAATTTTTTATAAAGTTTATTAAATTAAAAGCATTTTAATCTTTAAACCTTTAATTAATAAAGTTATTAACCTTTTTAAAGATTAATTTAATAAAAGTGTTATTAAAAAAAGTTATATTATTTATAAAAATCTTTAATTTTTAATTAAAAAAAAAAACGAAAGGTTACGTTTTATAAATAACGCGTAACATTATAACCGTTATACGTTATATAACGCTTATACTTCGTTTAATATTAAAGATTTTTTTAAAGAATTTAATATATATAAGCTTATTTCTTTAATTAACCTCCTTTTTAAATACGATTAAGTGTTTTTTTATATAAATAATAAGGATTTTACGACTTTCGTTACTCCTTTAAAACTTATATATATAATAACTTTACTTTAAAGAGTTATAAACTTAATTACGTAATTTTAAAGAGTTATAATACGCCTTCTTTATAGGTTAATGTTAAACGTTTATAAGTTTTTTATTAATAATATTATTATTAAAAGGCTTACTTTTTATTACGACTTTAAAAAGATCACGTTAAACCTTTAACGTTACGTAATAAAACATATTTAAAATATTAATAAAGTGTTTATAAACTATAAGTTTATTAAAGTGATAATATTCGTTATAAAATCTTAATAATGTCATACCTTTATAATTATAATAAACTTCGTTTATAACATTTATAAACGATCCCTTAAAAAATATAAAGTTTAAAAAATCCTTAATTAAAAATAAACGCGTAACTTTTACGATGTTTAACGTTTTTTAAACTTAATAAACGTATACCGTTTATAAATTTTAAACTATGTTATTATTATTAAACCTTTAATTAACTTAATAAAAAAAAACGCTTTTTTTAAATAAATAATTAATTATATAAAAGTCATTTAAACACTTTAAAAAGTTATCACTTAAACTTTTATTCTTATTACGTTAAATTATAGTGAGACAGTTAAACTAATCATTTTATAATATAACGACAGCCTTATTAAATAAGGTGTTATACTACTTTAAAAGATTTTTAAAGACCGTAAACTTATCCGTTTTAAGTTTAATATTTAAAACGATGTAAAGTCTCGTTATAACGTAATAAAACAAAAATATCACGTTATGTTTTTTACTTTTAAACGTTTACGTAATTACCTTTACGACATTCACTTCGTTTTAAAAATCGACGCCGAAGTGTTACGTAATCAATTAAATAACGCACTTTTTAAAGTGTTTAATACCTTATTTATACGATAAGTTATTTAAATTTAAAATTTTAACTTTAAAGTTAAATATATTAATAAAATAAAAAATATAATTACGAATACGTTATCTTAACGACATTTCACGAAGGAAGATCGAAGAGAAAAAGAATTAAAAAACGATTTAAAAGATTTTATAAATATTAATATTTATTATTAAACTGTTATCTTTATATATATTATTAAGCTTTTAAAAGTTAATTGGTTTAAACGACATTAATAAATCGTAGTTTTTTTTTATTATTTTATTATTTCGTTACACTTAACGGGTTATAATCGATAAAATTTTTTAAATTCTTATAAATAATATATTTTACGTAACGACATTCTTTTTAAAATTCTTAAAAATTTTACTTTATCACCCTTAAGGGTTATTAATAATATAAAAGAACGAAAGATTTTTATTTATTTAATGTATTATATTATAAAACACCGTCGTCGTTAAAGGACTTATGGTTAACTACGATAACTTTATTAATGAAAAGGTATATATAATAATGTATAATAAGCCATGGTTATTTATTTTAATTATATTAAATAAAATACGTAAAAGTTTTTAAACGTTGTTATAATATAAAAGGCTTTAACACGTTTATTTATAAAAATCTATATTAACATCGCGTATATACCTTCGTTTAATAACTTTAATTACTTTATAAAAACACGTTACGCGTTTATAAGTTACGTAAAAGTAATACTTTTATAAAAAGTAAATTTAAAAGCGATTTAACACTTTATTTTATATTATATTATTATTAACCATAGTCTCCTTTTTATAATCGTTAAAGATAAAGGTACTTTTTTTAAAACGATTATAAAAACTATGTATTAAAAATATAATATTTCTTTTATTTTTATTTTAAAATATAATACGTAAGTTAATAAATTAATAAAAGTCGATTATTACTTTATTATCTCTTTCTTTATTAAACTTACTTAAGGTATAAATAAGTTATAATATAAACATTTATTATTAATGCTTTTAATAAATTATATAAACATCCGTCGTTTTTATAGTCTTACTTCATTCTTTTTAATCTATAGTTATAATATTATATTATTAATCGAAATTAAAGTCTTAACTTAATAAATATTACCGTAAAAGAAAGACATAAACCTTAAAAAATTATTACGCCTTCGTATTTAATTATTATAACGAAAAGAAAAAGATTAAGTTTTAACGAAGTAAAAAGTTAATGCGTTTCGTTAAAAGTTAACTTATAAACGTAACGAAATTAATAAACATCGCTTTCGCTTTTTCGATCGTATTCTTTAAATAAAAGATTTAATGTTAATTTAAAATAATCGTTAATAAATTAATATATTAATTTTAATGAAGTTAACTTACCGTTGATTAAGGCCGTATAAGATTATTCGAAAAACGAATAAAAGAGTTTATATACTTATTTAACTTAATAACATACCCCTTTTAAAAATATACACGCTTTAATATTTTAAAAAGTTTTTTTTTAATAATAAAGGTATTTAAGCATTAATTAATAATTTTAACACTTACGATTTTTAATAATTTAAAGTTTAACTTAATTTAATATAATAATATTAATCTTTAATAATTAATCGAATTCTTCGTTTTATTATATAAACGATAATTAAAATAAACTTTATTACGTCGGTTAACTTTAAGGAAAAAGGGGAAGAAAATAAAGAAAAAGAATAGTTAATAAACATTAACGTAAATAAAGTAAAATGTATAAATAACTTAAACGAGTTATTATATAAAGGCTTAATAATAAAGATTCTTTTATTATAATTAACTTTTAATTTAATAAAAAGAATAAAAAAAACTTTATTTTTTAAACGTTAAGGCCTTCGTTTTTAATCGTAAATATAATTATTTAACCTCTTTTTTTTTATTTCTTTAATCTTTAAACCTTAATCTTTATATATAATTATTACTCTTTTTTTTTTTCTTTTTTATTTTTAATATTGTTTTTATATTTTATCACTTTTTTTTACTTTCTTTTTTATTAATCACTTTATTATACTTTTCGTTAACATCTTTAACGAAGTTAATATTATCGTCGTTTTTTTTAATGTCGTTATAAAACTTACTTTTTTTCGTTTTATTATAAACGACTTAAGGGTTACTTTAACGATAATAGACGTATTAAATATAAGACTTATAGTTTTAACCGAATCGAAAGTTAAAATAATAATCGATGTTATTATCGTTATTAATATTATTATTAAACCGAGAGTTATAACACTTTCGAAATTAAAAGTTATCGCTTTATTTTACGACGTTATAAGGTTTACTTTATTCGATTTTATTATTAACGACCTAAGGGTTACTTTAACGGTAATAAGCGTATTAAGTAAAAGACTTATAATATTAATCGAATTAAGAGTTAAGATAACGGTTAATATTATTATCGTTATCGATGTTAAGGTTATTATCGAACTCAGAGTTATCGTCGTTTTACTTTACGACTTCTTTATTCGTTTAAGCCTTAACTTTAAAATAAGTCCATTTATTATAAAAGAAATTAATTTAATTTTCGTTTACTTTAATAACTCTTAAGTAGTTAAGAACACGGTAACCGTAATTTAATTAATTAATAAATCGAACGAAGCCTCTTTTTTAATTAAATACTTTTTATAAGATTCGACGCGTTTTTTAACAGCCTTTAACTTTTAAACTTAATATTTACACACGTTAAAGAAATCTTAACGCTTAATTAAATTTAACTTAATGTTAAAGACTACTTTATCGTTAAACGAATAATCTTCTTAAAACGGACGAAGAGCGATTATTATTATTTATATTATAAACGTATTTCGAAGCTTTAAATCAACGTAAAAGTAACGCCTCTCTTTTATATAATAAAAGTAATTGTTATATATATTAAAGTAAGTTAAAAACGAAACGTATTAAGTGTGCACTAATCAAAGGGGCCTCTTAACTCACTTAAAGAGCACGTGGTTTTACAACACGTAATTTTTACTTTATTTTACTTTTAATATTTATAATCAAAAGCACGTGCCTTAACGCACGTCGCCCTTATTTAATCGTAAAGAATTCTATCTTTAAAAAAGAGTAAACTTCTTTATAAAATCAAGCAATTAAACAACGATTAACTTTATTAAAAGATTGTCTTTTCATTCTTCGTTTCGATTAATCTCTTTAAAGTTAATTATAAACTTTATTTCATTTATTATTTGTTTATTTGTTTGTTTGTATTGTTTAAACGCCACAGTGTACTATGTACCGTTATTTATATAACATAAAGGCGGGCATAAGGCCTATCACAAGTATAATGAAATACAGTATTTGACAAATCAGACGTTATGTAAAAGCCTCCAGTCGCTTCCATGTACGATGTAAGACTCACGTGATAGTCACGTGACAAATCCCGTGACCCCCACCACGTAACAGGTCACGTGACATATCACGTGAGTCTATGTCGTGCCTTATGAAAGAGGGTCTTAAAAAGCGTTGACAACTTCCATAGGGTGTCGAAATACTAAGAAGAAAGAATCATTCAATTGGCGGTTATTGTTATGTCGGGCCGTCTTGCGGTAGCGACAATTGTCGTACACTTCTTTGAAAAGCGTGTGTGTCGGCGCCTTTAAAAAAAGGCGATTTGTTTTTGTCACGCGTGGGAATCGAACCCGTGTCTTTGGGTTGAAAATTTCACGCTGTGCCCCTTAGGCCTTTTTACGTCTTGCCCGGGACCTTCATTTATTATTTAAGTTATAAAATGTAAACGTATAAAGGTTTTTACTCCTTTTTAATTACTTTTTATTACGTATATAATAATAAAGACTAATTACGTTAATCTTTACTTTAATTATATATATAATTTGATTTAATTAATTAAGTGTTTAATTCGACACGCTTTTATTAATAAATAATTAAAGACTTTAACTTTTATAACTATAACGAAAAGAATAATAAAAAACGTTATTTATATTATCTTTAGTTTAATTATAAGGTTAAAGTTTAACGACGCGAATCCGATAATTACTTACGCGTTAAAATAAACGATTATATAAAAATAATATAAAAAAATAAAGTTTAATCAACTCTTAACGTTTATAAAGTAATCATTTAAAGTTAAAATATAAGAAAAAGTGTTAATCGTTATTTTAAAACGGTTAAAGCATTAAAAAAAAAGTTATTTATTTACTTATTTTATTATTTAAGTTTATAATTTTACTTTTATTTATTTTTTACTTACGAAGTTATACGTGTTTAACGGATTCAAGGATTAAAATGAAAGTAATATAAACCGAATCTTAATAAGAAGTCGTTAAAACCATTACCTTATTTAAAAACTAACGCCTCTTCGACTTCGTAAAGAGTTAAAGAGCGAAACGACGGGTGGCTCGACGAGTATTTTAACTTTAAGAGTGAAGTTTAAGTAATAACGCGAATAACGAAAGCGTTTATAAAGTCGTAAAGAATAAAGGTTTACGTATATCGTAAAAACGACTCGTTATATAATATAGTTTTTTTAAGGTCGTTAAAAACGGTTATAATTAAACGATTAAATAAGTGTTTAAATTATGACGAAGAGTTAAAGCGATGTGTGAATAAATATAAATATAACTTAAGAGTAAATAAAATTTAAACGATAAATAAAAGTCGTTTTAATAAATTAACTTAAATATAAAGATTATTAAAATAAGTTAAACGTTTTATATATTACTTTATTTTTAAAAAAGGTTAATGTAAAATATAATTACGTAATTAATTAATTCATTAAACATTTTATAACTTAAAAAGATTTATTAAAAAAACGAAATAAGTATTAAAAAGTCTTTAAATATTAAAGCTTAAAAGTAAGTTAAAATAAGTTTTAACGAACGAATAAAGGGTAATTAAAACTTTTATTATTGTTTTAATTAAAAGCTTTAATTAATCGTTAAAGTAAAAACTTTTTAAAGCTTTACGTATTATTTTAATTAAAATATTATTTTATATTAAAAAAGGTTAAGTGTTACTTTAACGAATTATTAATAATAATTATAAAAAGAAAAGTTATAAAGGAGATGAAAGTTTAACGTTAAAAAATACGATTATTTAATCCGTAAATAACGATTAATAAAAGTAAATTATAATTATATTAAAATTAAAAATGTTTAATAAAAGCTATACCTTTTTATTTATTAAAACGATAAATAAAACCTTAAAAAATTATTAATGTAATAAAATCATAAATTATTAAATTATAAACCTTAACACGTAAAGTAATAATAAAGAAAATTAAAATTTAAGCTTTAACGATAAAGACTTTAATTATAAAAGGTTTAAACGTTATAATGTATTAATAATAGTTTATTTAAAAATGTTTATATTTATTAACTTCGTAAAGTAAAAAGTTGTTTTATAACTCACTTTAAAAAGTCGAAAAGTAAAAAGTATTTAATAAAGATGTATAATAATACTTTTAATTAAACGATTTTTATAAGAATTTACGTTTTCTTTATTTTATTACGAGTTTTATTTTAATTTTTATTATAAATTTTTATCTTTTTTCGTTTTTAAAAATATTATATTATTTTTATTTACACCTTAACATTAAATTCACTTTTTTATATTAATAATTACTTTAACGTTTTATATAAATTAAAAAATTATATTAAAAGGTTATAAAAAAGAATCGTTAACATTTAATATTAATTATTAATTAAAAACTTAATCGTTTAAATAAAGCCTGTTTAATAATAATTATAATATTAAAAGCGTTATTAAAAGATAATAATATATAACTTTTAAAGATAATAATAATATAATTACTTTTATGGGCTTTATTACCTTTAATGATCTTTTAAGATTTAATAATCGAAGTATTCGTTTTATTAAAGACTTACGTAATAATCTCACATTTGAAAACGAATGAAAGGTACTTTCGTTTAATGATTATAACGCCTTTAAACTTTTAATTAAATAACTTATTATAAGTTTTTTTTAATACGAAGGCTTAACTTAAAGTGTTTATTAAAGTAAAGATTAATAAATTAATATACTTTATTAATACTTTATAAAACTTAAAGTAAGTAAAAGAGTTTAAAACATTTCGACGATAACTTTTTAACGTGAATTAAATAAACGATAAAAATTTTTAAAGAAATCACTTTAAACGATATATTAAGATTATAACATAAACGATTAATTTATAATTAAACATCGTTTAAATATTTAACTTTAAAATTAACGTTAAAAACGAAAAAAAAAGTTATTAATTATATTATATTAATTTTAAACGAACGTTATTCGTAATAATAAAAGCCTTAAAAATAATAGTCTTATATAACGCTTTTATAAAGTATTACTTTAAAATATTTTTATCGCCGTAATCATTAAGTTAAAAATAACATTATCGAAATTATATAAAGAACCTTATAAAAACATTTTTAATATAACCGTTAAAGTGATTAAAGACGTTTAAGTTAAAAAATTAAAGTAACCTTATAATTAACATTATATTTTTACTTCGTTTATAAAAACGTAAACTATATTACCTTCGTAATCGAATTTATTAATAACATTAACGTTTAAAGCCTTTAATATTTTATAACAGTTTAATTAAAACCCTTTTTCGTTAAATGTTATTATAAAACTTACGGAATCCTTTACGAAGCTTAACGCTCTTTAACACGCATTACTTTTCCCCCTTTTTAATTAAATATAAAGTTAAAAAGACTTAAAGAGAAACTAACTTCTTTATATTATAAACACCTTAAAAGTTATTTTCGAAAATAAAAATAAAGATTAGTTTATAGTGTTAACTTAATAAAAATTTAAAGTTTAATAAAAGCGATTTATTAATATATACTTTTATTATAATTATTTAAAGTATAAAATCTTATAATACGATAACTTTAAACGTAATAAAAAGGTTAATATTATACATTTTAATTATAAAAATCGATAATTTTACGTAAATAAGTTTAATAATTAATACTCGATCTCGTTTACTTTAATAAATTATTATAAATAAATTAATTATATATAAAATATTATATAGTCTTATTTAACGTATTATAATACGCTTTTTAAAGGTAAAGAAGTGTAAAAACAATTAACTTTCGGTTATGGACACGCTTTAAATTTACGATGGTTAAGCTTTTTAACGAACGATTAAAATAAAAACATTTATTTTTATAATGCCTTATTAAATATTAAAGCTTTAATATTATAAACGAACACGATATAAGTTTAATTTATAAACGAAAATAATAACGATAATAAAAATTAATTAATATCGTTTATATGAATTATAAATTAACGACGTAAATAACTTTAATAAAATAAACGTAATTATAATTAAACTTTTTATGTGTAAGTTATAAATGATTTATAATCATAACCTTTTATTAATTAAACCTTTATCGTTATTTAAGATACCGATACGAAAGACAAAAGAAATAATAAATAACTCCGGCTTAAATAAACGTAACGATTAAATATTACGAAATTTAATACGTTTAAACTTAAGAATTTTATATTAAAGATTTCGATAACTGTCTTAAACTCGTAAACTGTTTAAACCGCGTTAACTCGATTTATTTTTTAAAACTAAGTTAAAATCTTAATCGAATAACTTATAGTTATTTCTTTTAAATGTAATACTTTAATTATTTAATACGTCGAAAACTTAATTAATTATATAATTTAAACTATTATTTTCTCTTTAAACGAAACACCTCGACTTTATCCTTTAAATGTTTTATTAATAAAACTTTATTATAATAAAGGATTATCTTTTTTATTTTTAAGTTTATAATAAATAAAGGGAAACGGTTTTAATTACGTTTACTTTAAGGATTTAAAACTCGACGATTTAATTATTAATTTAAATTTTATATTCGTATTCATTATTAACGCTTTAATGTTAAGGTTAATAATTACTTATAAAAAGCGTAAAAAGTTATTAATACGTTTTAAATCTTTATTAAAAATATAAATACGTATTAAATTAAAAGATATTAAGCCTTTTTTTATTATTATTTTAAATATAAGCTTTAAAATTAATATTATTAATTTTAATTATATACGTTAATTAAAGTTATTTATAATAATTATTATTATTACTTTTCGTAATTTTTATAACACTTAAGTTAAATTAATTAAAGAAGTTAATACGTAAATATAAATTAAAGAATATAATTTCTTTATTCGTTTTTTCGTCTCCCTTTAAAAAATATTTATTAAAAGGTTATTTCTTAAGTTATCGTTTATACTTAACGTAAATGTTACTTTATTATATAATAATAAAACATTAAAAATGTTTATTAACATACTTTTCGATAACACTCGCTTTATCGTTCTTTTAAAAAAAGACCGATTAAACATAATTAAAAGTGTTAAAGTTATTTTTTTAAATTAAAATAAAAGAAGCTTTTAAGTTTACTTCTTCTTTAATATCTTTAACTTATATAAGGCATTTAAAAAGGTAAATAACTTTTAAATGTTATTTTATCTTTTCGCGTTTATAACATATTATAAGTTATAACATCGTACACCTTATTATTTACCGTTTTTAAAACGTAACGTCATTTTATTAAATAATAATTAATAAATAATATCGTGTCTTTTACGTTAAAAAAGAATCTTATAATAAATTAAACTTATGTTTTTTATTATAAAAATAATAAGTAAAAAGTTTTTAAAATAAACACTCTTTATAAACGTAAAAATTAAAAAGTGCTTTTAATAAATAACATCCCTTTCGACGGTTTAACCTTAAAAAGGAACATTAATTAAAGAAAAACGAAATAAGCCTTCGTTTAATAACATCTTTAATTAAAAAACCTTAAGTTTAACACGCTTTACACATTAAAGTTTTCTTTTTTATCACGTAAAACACGGTTTACTCTTAATCGGTTAAATAACATTTTATTATAATATAATAATACTTTAACTTTAAAAAAGACGAAGTTTTTTTTTTATATACTTTTAAATCGTAAATAAACGTTTATTTTTTATTCCGGACAAGACGTAAAAAGGCTTAAAGGGTATAACGTGAAATTTTTAACTTAAAGACATGGGTTCGATTCTCACGCGTAACAAAAACAAATCGCCTTTTTTCAAAGACGTCGACACACACGTTTTTTAAGGAAGTGTACGACAATTGTCGCTATCGTAAGACGGCCCGACATAACAATAACCGCCAATTGAATGATTCTTTCATCTTAGTATTTCGACACCCTATGGAAGTTGTCAACGCTTTTTAAGACCCTCGTTTATAAGGCACGACATAGACTCACGTGACATGTCACGTGACCTATTACGTGATGAGGGTTACGGGATTTGTTACGTGACTATTACGTGAGTCTTATATCGTACATGGAAGCGACTGAAGGCTTTTACATAACGTCTGATTTGTCAAATATTATATTTCATTATACTTATGATAGGCCTTATGTCCGCCCTTATGTTATATAAATAACGGTACATAGTACACTATAGCGTTTAAATATAACAAATAAACAAATAAATAAACGTTTATTTAATTTTTCTTTAACATTAAATGATTAAACGATAAAGTTACACCTTTTTAACGTATTTAAATAATCCTTTATAAAGTTTATTAAGTTAAAAGTATTTTAATCCTTAAACCTTTAATTAATAAAGTTATTAACCTTTTTAAAGATCGACTTAATAAAAGTGTTATTAAAAAGAGTTATATCGTTTATAAAAATCTTTAATTTTTAATTAAAAAAAAAGACGAAGGGTTACGTTTTATAAATAATATATAATATTATAACCGTTATACGTTACGTAACGTTTATACTTTATTTAATGTTAAAGATTTTTTTAAAGAATTCGGTATATATAAACTTATTTCTTTAACTGACCTCTTTTTCGAATACGATTAAGTGCTTTTTTATATAAACAATAAGGATCTTATAACTTTCGTTACTCCTTTAAAACTTATACGTATAATAACTCTGCCTTAAAGAGTTATAAACTTAGTCACGTAATTTTAAAAAGTTATAATACGCTTTCTTTATGGGTTAATGTTAAACGTTTATAAATTTTTTATTAATAATATTATTATTAAAAGGTTTACCTTTTATTACGACTTTAAAAAAATCACGTTAAACCTTTAACGTTACGTAATAAAACACATTTAAAATATTAATAAAGTGTTTATAAATTATAAGTTTATTAAAGTGACAATCTTTATTATAAAATCTTAATAATGTCGTATTTTTATAATTGTAATAAGCTTTATTTATAACATTTATAAACGATCCCTTAAAGAGTATAAAGTTTAAAAAATCTTTAATTAAAAATAAACATATAACCTTTATAATATTCGGCGTTTTTTAAGTTTAATAAACGTATATCGTTTATAAATTTTAAATTATATTATTATTATTAAACCTTTAATTAATTTAATAAAGAAAAACGCTCTTTTTAAATAAATAATTAATTATATAAAAGTTATTTAAAAACTTTAAAAAGCTATCACTTAAACTTTCATTCTTATTACGTTAAACTATAATAAAACAACCGGACTGATCATTTTATAATATAATAACAGTTTTATTGAATAAAGGGTTATATTACTTTAAGAGATTCTTAAAAATTATAAACTTATTCGTTTTAAATTCGATATTTAAAACGATATAAAGTCTCGTTATAACGTAATAAAACGAAAATATTACGTTATACTTTTTACTCTTAAACGTTTACGTAATTACCTTTATAACATTCACTTCGTTTTAAAAATCAACGTTAAAGTATTACGTAATTAATTAAATAACGCACTTTTTAAAATACTTAATACTTTATTTATATAATAAGTTATTTAAATTTAAAATTTCGACTTTAAAGTTAAACACATTAATGAAATAAAGAATGTAATTACGAATACGTTATTTTAATAACATTTTACGAAAGAAAATCGAAAAGAAAAAGAGTTAAAAGACGATTTAAAGGAATTTATAAATGTTAATATTTATTATTAAATTATTATCTTTATATATATTATTAAGCTTTTAAAAGTTAATTAATTTAAACGACATTAATAAATCGTAACTTTTCTTTATTATTTTATTATTTTATTACACTTAACGGATTACGATCGATGAAATTTTTTAAATTTTTATAAATAATATATCTTACGTAACGACATTCTTTTTAAAATTCTTAAAAATTTTACCTTATCACTTTTAAAGGTTATTAATAATATAAAAGAACGAAAGATCTTTATTCACTTAATGTATTATATTATAAAACATCGTTGTCGTTAAAAAATTTATAATCAATTACGGTAACTTTATTAATAAAAAGGTATATATAATAATATATAATAAATTATAATTATTTACTTTAATTATATTAAATAAAATACGTAAAAGTTTTTAAACGTTATTATAATATAAAAGGCTTTAACACACTTATTTATAAAAATTTACATTGATATTACGTATATACTTTCGTTTAATAACTTTAATTACTTTATAAAAGTACGTTACGCGTTTATAAACTATATAAAAGTAACACCTTTACGAAAAACAAACTTAAAAGCGGTTTAACACTTTATTTTATATTACATTATTATTAATCACGGCCTCTCTTTTATAATCGTTAAAAACGAAAGTACTTCTTTTAAAACGATCGTAAAAACTATATATTAAAAATATAATATTCTTTTTATTTTTATTTTAAAATATAATGTATAAGTTAATAGATTAATAAAAGCCGACCATTACTTTATTATCTCCTTCTTTATTAAACTTACTTAAGGTATAAATAAACTATAATATAAACATTTATTATTAATGCTTTTAACAAACCACACGAACATCCGTCGCTTTTATAAATTCACTTTATTCTTTTTAATTTATAATTATAATGTTATGTTATCGATTAAAATTAAAGTCTTAACTTAACGTATATTACTTTAAAAAAAAGACATAAACTTTAAAAAATTATTACGTCTTCGCATTCGATTATTATAACGAAAAGAAAAAGATTAAAACTTAACGAAGTAAAAAGTTAACGTATTTCGTTAAAAGTTAACTCGTAAACGTAACGAAATTAATAAACATTATTTTCGTCCTTTTAATCACACTTTTTAAATAAAAGATTTAATATTAATTTAAAATAGCCGTTAATAAATTAATATATTAATTTTAATAAAGTTAACTTATTATTAATTAAGACCGTATAAGATTATTTAAAAAATAAATAAAGAAGTTTATATACTTATTTAACTTAATAACATACCCCTTTTAAAAACATACACGCCTTAACATTTTAAAAAGTTTCTTTTTAATAATAAAGGCATTTAAGCATTAATAAATAGTCTTAACACTTACGATCTTTAATAACTTAAAGTTTAACTTAACTTAACATTATAATATTAACCTTTTATAATTAATTAAGTTTTTCGTTTTACCGCGTAAATAAAGACTAAGACAAACTTTAACACGTCGATTAACTTTAAGGATAAAAAAAAAAAAAAAAAAGAAAAAAAAAGACAATTAATAAACATTAACGCGAATAAAACAAAATGTATTTATTTATTTGTTTATTATATTTAAACGCCACAGTGTACTATATACCGTTATTTATATAACATAAAGGCGGGCATAAGGCCTATCACAAATATAATAAAATACAATATTTGACAAATCAAACGTTATGTAAAAGCCTCCAGTCGCTTCCATATACGATGTAAGACTCACGTGATAGTCACGTGACAAATCCCGTGACCCCCACCACGTAACAGGTCACGTGACATGTTACGTAAGTTTATGTTATACCTTATAAACGAAGGTCTTAAAAAGCGTTGACAACTTCTATAAGGTGTCGAAATACTAAGATGAAAGAATCATTCAATTGACGGTTATTGTTATGTCGGGCCGTCTTACGATAGCGACAATTGTCGTACACTTCCTTAAAAAGCGTGTGTGTCGACGCCTTTGAAAAAAGGCGATTTGTTTTTGTCACGCGTGAGAATCGAACCCGTGTCTTTGGGTTAAAAATTTCACGCTATGCCCCTTAGGCCTTTTTACGTCTTGCCCGAAACAAAAACAAAATGTATAAATAACTTAAACGAATCATTACATAAAGGCTTAATAATAAAAATTCTTTTACTATAATTATCTTTTAATTTAATAAAAAGGATAAAAGAAACTTTATTTTTTAAAAATTAAAGCTTTTATTTTTAATTATATTAATAAATATTTACCCTTTTTATACCTTTTTTATCGCTCTCTCCTCTTTCTTTCTCCTTACTCATCATTATCTTTACATTTTACGTCGGTTCCTTACCTCCTCTTTTATTAATCTTTTCACCGCACTCCTCGTTATCACCCCTTTTAAAGTTATTATTAAAGTCGCCCTTTTTTACTTAATAAACGTCGTCGATGACTTTAACGTTAACGTTATCGCGGTTTATCGTCTTCCTTTATTAATCTTTTCGTCACACTCTTCGTTATCACCCTTTTCGAGGTTATTATCGAAGTCGCCCTCTTTTACTCGATAAACGTCGTCGATAACTTTAACACTGACGTCATCATAATTTATCGTTACGTTAATATTATTATTAACATTTACGACGTAAACGTTATTATTATAAACGTTACGGCCTTTATTATTATTATTAACATAACGGTAAACGCGTTTATAAAAAAGATAATAACACCGATAACACCTTATTATCCTCGCTTCACTTTAACTAATAAAACGATTATAACGTTAAACACACGTTCGTTTAATATAACGACGACCCGCTTCGTTAACATAAAGGCACTTAACGTCTTTCGGTCTTATTATTAAGCACTCGACGACTTTAACGTTAATAATTTTACTACCGTATACCGTCGTCGTAAAGCCTTCCGTTTTAATAACACTTTTAACTACGTTATTTACTACACACACTTCGTTAAAAAATTAATACAAAAGATTAAGTCTAGCCTAATCTTTAACGTCACCCGTTTATTTAAAAAGTGGTCGTTTTAAACCGATCGCGACGTAGTTAACAAAACTCACATCGTTAACGCGGTTAATAACTTTACGTCGATAAACGAACACCGCCTCTCTTTTATATAATAAAAGTAATTGTCGTAAGCTTTAAAGTACTTTAATAAAGAAACGTAATCGAAAAACGATAATATAATATATATTATAATAATAGTTATTAAATTAAATTATATCACGTTTTATAAATAACGTTATTCGTAATATTCACACGAAATAAGATTTAACGTTTTATATATTTACACGAATAAACCCTTAAAACGACGTGACTTAACGGTTAAAGACGTAAAGTATTACTTAAATAATAACTCGTTTCTCCTCTTTATATAAATTAAATAAAAGGTAACGGACATTATTATCGTATTAACTTTAATAAACCGCTTTAACCTTTCGTCGACGAATAACGTCACTTATAATCGAAAATCATAACTTACGTTTTAAACGAATTAAATAACGTATTCTTTAACGTTAACGCCTTTATTCTCCTTTATAACTATAAAAAAGGTTAACTCTTTATAGTTAACGTGTTAAAACCGATAATCGACGGCCTTTATTAAAGACTTAAAGAATTAAACGTAAACGTTACGTTTATATACTTTAATATATATATTTATCGTTAACATTAACTCGACGATAATTGTTTTAATTATTATATTTCATTTAAATTTTAAATTTTATAATTAATATATAAAATATTTATAACGAAGCTTTTACTTTCTTTTAATAATTTAATTTTATTAATAAAAATAAACTTTAAAACGACGTCGTAAATACGTTTATATTTTATATTTTTATTTTATTTTTATTTTTTTATTTTTTTTTAATCGTTTATTTTTATTATTAACTTTTTTTTTTTATTAAAAAGACTTATTTCTTTATACGATTTTATTATTTTTTTTTACTTTTTATACGTTATTACTTTATTTTATATTATATTAAAAAATTTAATCTTAAAGAATTAATGGTTTTATTAAGTAATAAAACTTTTTTAATCCCTTTATTTATATTTAATATTCTTCCTTTATTCTCCTTTAATCTTTTTACTTTCTTTATTAAACGATTCCGTTATTTAAAGTAATAAAAGTTAAAATAACGTTAAAAAAGCATTATCGTTATATAAAACATTAAGATTTCTTTTTAAAAATTACCTTTTTAATAATAGTTAAATTATTTATATTTTATTTTATATATGTTATTCTTTTATTTAATTTTATCTTTATTTACTTTAAAGAATGTTTAAATTATAAAAGTAGTTTTTAATTATTTTATTTTAAGTTTATTTTATTTTTATTTTTTCGATTTATAAGTTAAACTTTTTACCTTTTTTCGTTTATTTCGTTTTATTTATTTCTTTTTAATAAAGTTTATCTTTTATTCTTTTATTATACCTTCGTGAAAGCCTTTACTTATGACTTAATCGTCGTTAACGTTAAAGGTTATTCATTCGTTTTTATAAAGATTAAAGCGTATAAAGTAAAAACGTAAAAAGTATAAACGTAAGTAATAAAAATAATAAGAGTAGTAAAAGTAATAAAAGTAAAAAGTTAAACGTAAAAAACCAAAGTTTATAAAACGATAATAATAAAAAACGTAATAATCGACGTCGTTATTAAAGTAATAACGTACGTAATTATACGTCTTAACTTCGTTAACAATTCTTTTAACTTAAACTCTTATTCCCTTTACCTTTGTGTTTTTAAGTTTTTTTTCCCTTTTTTCTTTTTTTACGCCTTCGTCCCTTTAATAATTTATAATAAAGTTATTATATAATCTTTCTTTTTTATTATTGTTATTCACTTTATAACTCATTTAAACTTTAATTACGTTATCGATTAAATCGATTGTCTTCTTTTTCGTTATCTTTAACTTCTTTATTAACGTATAAGTCATGTTAATTTAAATCACGTTTATCGTTTTTAAAGTGTTTAAAGTGAAAGAAAAGTGAGATTAAAATAAAACTTTTAAAGTAACGAACTAAGTTTATAACGTTCTTTTCGATAATGTTAAATGGCCTTTTCGTTATCGGTCATTCGATTAAGTCTTTAAATAAGTAAGTTTACGATTAACTTATTCGTTACTCGTTTATAACGATTTAAAAATCGTAAAACGATCGACGTTTTTTAACACTTTAATGAATGTTAATAATAACATTTATTAAAAAGATTTCTTTTTAAGGTTAATTAACTATAACGAATACACGTATAATAACATCTTTAATATAAATATTAACCGTTACCTTTTTAATCTTTATAATTTTAAAGGCGTCCTTTTATAAAAGGATTAAACGAACGAAGATATAATCTTTATAATATTATACTTTATATTATAAAACTATTAATCGTTCGTTTACGTAATAACGATCACGCTTTAATAATAAGGATTAAATACGATGATCGAACGATATATAATTATAACGATAATGAAAAAACGGTTCGTTATTATATTATTATATAAAAAGGTTTATTAAAGCTTAAGTGTTTTAAACCGATAATATAACGTCTTTTTCGTCGTTAATTTAATAAAGATCGTAACGAATTCGTTAAAATACCGCTTTTTAATAAATTAATTATTAAAATGTAATTTAATCATCGTTTTAACATCGTTAATTATACGTATAATATTAAATATATAATAATTAAATGAATAATAGTGTGGCCTTTTCGTAATAAAAAGTGTATAAACTTTCTTTTAAAAGTTAAACTCGGTTTTTAACGTAATTTTCATAGCTTAATAACACTTTTACGTTTACGTAAAAATAAAACCGATTATAAGGCCGTTTAATATAACCGTTAAATTAACGGATTAAATACGGTTTATTTAACTCGGTTTTATTTAAGTTAAACTTAAGCACTTAACGTATTAACTTATACGTACGTCGACTTAATCGGTCGTAAAGTACGTATAAAGAGCGACGACACTTAATTAATTAATGTTAAACTCCTTATACTCTCTTTTAACATCGACGTTAAAGTATAAAAACAATCGATAAGTCTTAGTCTTTTAAGCGTAAATGCCCGTCTTCGCTTCGACGTTTATTATAACGGCTTACATCGTTATATAAATTAATAACCGTCATTTAATTCTTTTAATAAATTAATAATTAACTTAAAAGGTTAACGCTTTTAATAAATTCGACCTTATTTAATATCGACGGATAAAAAAAGGCGTTGTTACATTAACTTTACCCTTAATAGTTTTAACGAGCCTCGCTTTCGCGTCCGTAATAGTAATCGTCGCATTATTTATAACGTTACCGTCGTCCGTCTTAATAATTACCTTAACGTCGATTAAACCTTCGTTAATTAAACTCACATTTAATAACGTCATTAACATCACCTTTTCGTCGTTACTTAACCCGTCGTTGCCCTTAAACGTATTATCAACTTCGTTCACAGTCTTTACGTAAGCTTTTATTATAAACGTTAAAAATTAAACCGTATAATTTATTATACCCCTTTACGTTACCGCCCTTATGTTACTTAATGGTTTTTTAACGTCTTATTACTTTAACCCTTTAAAGGTCACGGAATCGATGTCGTTACACTAACCCGGTTAAGCCGGTTAAATCGCCTTACACGTCCGTGTCGATACGGACGCGTAAACCGTAATAACATAGGTTAATAATAATATAATAATAACACGCATATAACACGTAATTAAAAGGGCGCGAATCGCTTTAATAAAAGTATTAAAGTAAATAAATAACGTCGATCGGTCCTTATGTTTTAATAAGTTTTTATACTTAAAGTTTACCTTTTAAAAGGGTTATTTTTAACGTGGGTTTTAACCGAGTTTTAATCGGTTTATTAATTTAAGTTTAAATTTTTTATATTTTTACTCCTTTTTAAATTTTTTTAATTTTTTTTTTATCTCTTTTTTTAATTTTTTTATCCCTTTTTTTATTTTTTTAATTTTTTTTTTTATCCTTTAACCTTTTTAAAGCCTTTAACTTTTTATTTTCTTTTTTTATTCTTTTTTTCTTTTTAACCTTCGTTTATCTTATTATTTAAAAGATTTATTACTCGACTTATAAATTAATCATTAAATCTTTAAAGGAGGTGTAAGTGTGTATTAATTAAAGGGGCCTTTTAACTCACTTAAAAAGCACGTAATTTTACAACACGTGATTTTTATTTTATTTTACTTTTAACATTTATAATTAAAAGCACATATTTTAACGCGCGTCGCCTTTATTTAATCGTAAAGAATTCTATCTTTAAAAAGGAGTAAACTTCTTCATAAAATTAAATAATTAAACAACGACCAACTCTATTAAAAGATTGTCTTTTCGTTCTCCGTTCCGATCGACCCCTTCGGGGCCGATTATAAACTTTATTTCATTCATTATTTAAGTTATAGGGTGTAAACGTGTGAAGGTTTTTGTCCCTTTTTAACTACTCCTTATTACGTGTGTAACAGTGAGGACTGATTACGTTAATCTTTACCTTAGTTATATATGTGGTTTAGTTTGATTGGTTAAGTGTTTAACTCGACACGCTTTTAATATTTAAAAAAAGGAATTATTATATAAGTTATAATTTATAACTCGACGTTTTTTTAAATTACACTTTTAATATATCGTTTTTCGTAACATTTATAAAAGTTTTAATTTAACATTTTATATATTTATATAAACAATTTATATAAACGCTTTAATTTAATAATAATTAACGTAAAGTATTATTTAAAAGGTAAACCGTTTACTCTTTTAATATAAATCGAATAATACGCCTTTATTAACTTAATTTAATAAAAGGTTAAGTATTATTTTAATCGTTTATCGATTAATAGTGCGGTTTATAACGTAAAGTTATTTTTTAACTCTTTTAAGGATTAAATTAAATATTTACTCGATTTTAAGCCTTCGTTTTTTTAAATTAACATTAAAGCCGTTAATCTTTTATGGTTAACGTATTAAAATTTCGTCTTTAACCCTTTTATTTATGACTTAAGTAATTACACGTAAAATTTATAATTTAATATTATAACTTAAGTGCCCTTTATCGTTATTAATTTAATTAATGTTATTATTATTATAATAAAATTTATACTTTATCGATTAATCGTTAATTAATTTTATCACTTTTTCCTCTTTTTTACTTAATCGGTTTTATTTATAATTAAAATAAGAATTTTAAATTATTAACGACGATAAAAAAAGTCTTAAATAAGTGCGACGTTATTATTAACTTAACGTATAACGAAACCTAAAGAAGTTATTAAACTTTATGTTTTTTTATTTATAACATTTTATCTTTTTTCTTTTAATTAAATGCTTTTTACGTTTTCTTTTTTTATTTTTTATTATCACTCACCTTTTTATATTACTTTAAGACTTTTTTTATTAATTATTATTATTTTAAATCATTATAATTAATAATAAAATTATTTATATTAAATAATTTACTTTTTTATTAAATAACCCCCTTTCTTTTTTTAATCCTTTATTTACCTTTTATATTTTCCTTTTTATTAAATCGCCTTTTAAACAAGTTTATTACGTTATTTTAAGTAATAATGTCTTAAACGATGTTAAAAGAGCTTTATTATTACACGGATTTTATTACATAAGTATTTTAATTATTATTTTATAAAGTAATTAAATTGTTTACATTTCGTTTTATATAAATTCTTCGTTTTTTTTAACTTTAAATTTCGTTTTTTTAAATACATCTCGATTAGTTTTTTACTTCTTATTAATTATTTAATATAATTTTTTTTTTTTTTTTTTTTTTAAGTTTTTACGCCTCCTTTCTTTTTACTTCTTTTTTATACACGTATACACCATGTCATTACGTAAAAGCCCTTCGTTTAGCCGCTTAAGTAAAAGAGTCACCTCACGACGAACACCGAAAAAGTAAGTCACTCTTAACACGCCTTAAACCTTAACGACATTAATGTTAAGCTCGATTAACATAACCAAGCCCGTGTTTACCGCTTTAAAGTCGTTTAACGTTATTTAAAGTGTATCGTCGTATAAAAAGCTTTCGACCGATCGTTTTAATAAAAAAGTTACTTTACGATAAACATCGAAAAAGACCGTTATTCTTTAACGAACTCTTAACACGCCTTAAACTATTACGACATCGACGTTAACCTCAATTAATACGATTAAGTCCGCGTTTATCGTTTTAAAATCGTCGATTATTATTTAAAACGTTTCTTTATTATTAAAGTTTATTATATTAAATACGAGTATTATTTTAATTAAAAGAAGTTAAAATAAAACCTTTAACGTCATAAACCGCGTTAATAACATTATTTTAAACGTAATTAAATAACCGTACCGTTATCGATTAAACGATCGCGTTTTTAAAAGAGTTAACTTATGTTTTACGTATCCTTCCTTTTAATATACGCCTTTAAAAATTATATAACGTTTCGTTTTTTTCGTTATACATTTAAATAACGTTAATAACGTTATACGTCGCGATTTTTTTTTAAGATTAACGAATCGTAATGGTTACGTATATAATAGATTATACGATATATTTTACGATCGTTATTTATTAAGTTTATTTAATTTTAAAGAAGTTTTATTATAATTTAATTAAGCGTTAAAAGATATAATCTTCGTTATAATATATTTTGTGTTATAAGATTATTAATCGTTTATACACGTTATAATTATAATAACGTAATAAAAAGGGTTATTTATAATAATCGAATAATAAATAACGTTAACCGTCGATAATAAACGTTTTATTATATTATTAATGTATTATTATAATTATTAAAGCCTTAATATTTTAAACCGATTACGACATATTCTTTTTACGTTAAACTTTATAAAAGTTTATAATCACTTTAATAAATATATGTCGTTTACGAATTAATTATACGTTAATAAATTATACTTACGCTTAACATTATTAACGATTACGACAGTTTCGTTAACACCGTAACCGAACGTATAATAGTACGAATTGTTCGTCGTCGAAAACGTAAAAGTCTTTTTTTACGAGACATCGTTAAATGTTAACGCGTCGTTTATAAACTAAAAGCGATCGTAAGTTTACATAAGTAATAAGCTTATAATCGAATTATTAAACTCGTTAAATAAATTAATCGATTAAATGCGATTAACGTAAATTAATTACCTTTATATAAAATTAAATTATTTTATAAAATAACTTATACGTTCTTTAAAGACGTTGTAATTAAATTATATAACGACGATCGATATTATAAAATAATTATATTTTAACAATTTATTATCGTTACTTTCGTTAATGTTTGTTTATATTAATGACCGTTAAGTGATAAACTTACGTAAAAAGTTTTTTAAACTTATCGTTACCTTCGCCTTAATCCGTCACTTCACCGTTACGTTAAATAACCGACGTGTTATCTTAACCTTTGATACTTAAATTATTAATTAAGTTAAATATTATAACGGATTAAAAGAAGCCGCTTTTACCGACATCCACGAAGGAATTACCGTTAAAAACTTGTCGAAATCTTAAGTGTTTTTTTTAATTAAAGTATAAACAACTGTTATTATTACTTTACCGTTAAACTTACTCGTAAACTTAAAACCTTTATAAAACCTTACGTCGTTTATCGTAACTCTTATAATATCACTGTCACCACGATCGGTCGTATTCGTATCCTTAGGCTTAAGTATGTCGTCGTTTTTACCCTTAAACGTATCCTTTATCTCGGTTATTATTTATACGTAAACTTTTATTATAAACGTTAAAAGTTAAGTTATATAATTAATTATATTTTTAATTATTACCTTTTTAATTTTATTAAACGGTCACTTAACGTCGTTTTATTTTAAATTAATTAAAAAGATCGGCTTAATTTTATTATATTAATTAAGTTAAACGAGTTAAACCGTTTTACGTATTTAAGTGAATATTAATATATAAACTATTATAATTAAAGTTAATAAAACAATAATAATAACACACGTATAACACGCGGTAAAAAGGGCGCGATTTACCCTCGTTAAAGTCTTAAAATAACTCGACGATAACAATCGGCCCTTAAACGTTAAACGGTCTTCGTTTTTCTTTTATTTTTTTTTCGGTTAAGTGAGTTTTTACTTAAGTTTTTAATTTCTTTAATAGAATTAACATTAAACTTTTTTTATTTCTTATTTCTTTTAAATTTTTTTAACCTTTTTTTATTTTTACTTTTATTTTTCTTTTTTTTTTATTTTCTTTAATTTTCTTTTTATCTTTAACCTTTTTAAAGCCTTTAACCTTTTTATTTTTTTATCTTCTTTTTATTTTCTTTTTTTTTATTTTTCTTTTAACCTTTAATTATTTTTTTATTTAAAAGATTTATTACTTAACTTATAAATCGATTATTAAATCTTTAAAGGAGATGTAAATATACACCATTTAAAAAGGCCTTTTAACTCACTTAAAGAACACGTAATTTTACAACACGTGATTTTTACTTTATTTTACTTTTAACATTTATAATTAAAAGCACGTGCTTTAACGTACGTCGCCTTTATTTAATCGTAAGGAATTCTGTCTTTAAAAAAAAGTAGACTTTTTTATGAAATTAAGTAATTAAACAACGACCAGCTTTGTTTAAAGATTGTCTTTTCGTTCTCCGTTTCAATCGGTCCCTTTAAGGCCGACTATAAACTTTATTTCATTCATTATTTAAGTTATAAAGTGTAAACGTGTAAAGGTTTTTACCCTTTTTTAATCACTCTTTATTACGTGTGTAATAGTAAGGACTGATTACGTCAATCTTTACCTTAATTATATATGTGATTTAATTTAATTAATTAAGTGTTTAGTTTAATACGCTTTTAATATAAAAGCGCGTTTCGCTTTTATGTTTATTTTAAAAATTTTTAAGCGAGTAATTAATAACTCTTTTTCTTCTCTTTTACTTAACACTTTTTTTAAAGATTTTTTTATATAACGAGTAATTAACGATTTATTTATTCTTCTCTTTCTTTATATATTTCTTAAGACTTTTATTAAGTAAATAATTACTACCTCTCTTTTTTTTTTATTATTTCACGTTTTATTTATTATTTTTCTTTTAACGAGTCGTTATTATCGTATATAATTATTATTTTCTTCTTTCTTTTTTTAATTAATTATAAACTCGTTATAAACGTTTAAGAAAAATCGACGTTAACGTCGTTAAAAGGCTCGTTAACGACGTGTTATAAAGTAAACGTCATCGACCTTTATAAATAAGTCGATTAATATTATTACCTTTTTTAAAATGTTTTATAAACGGTTAAACGCGTTACTCTTTCGCGTTACTTTAAAGTCTTTATAGTCGACTCTTTTCTTTTTAACCTATGGCTTCGTAGTGTTAACTACCGTAAAGATTATAACCGTATTCGTTACGTATCGCTTTTCGTTACGCCTTTAATAACAACTTAAAGTGAGTAATTAACGAAACGCGTATGCTTTTTTATTAATAAATAATACGTTATTTTTATTAATTATAATTAAAGTTAATATTATTATCGTTAATTAAAACGACGACGACGATAATGTTAATTATTATATAATTAACCGTATTAACGATAATAATAATAATAATAATAATAATAATAATAATAATAATAACGAAAGTAACGATAATAAAAATAACGACTATTTTATTATTATTAATTAAAATAATAAAAAGATATAAAAGGTTAAAGAAAAAAATAAAAAGGTAAAAGAGAAAGAGATAAAGTAATAAAAGGTTATATAAAAAGGCGAAGAAATAAAGAAAGAGATGAAAGAAGACGAGGTAAACGAAAACGAAATAAAAAGAGTAAAGTATAAAGATAAATTAATAAAGTTTAAAGATTAAGACGACGAAAAGACGATTATAATTAAGTCGAACTTCGTCGACTTTAAATAAATTTTTACGTATAACCCTTATTACGATGTATATATATTATATATTATCGTTACGTTAAACGTAAGTCGTAAAAAAATAACGTCGTAAACTATTACGTACACTTTAAGTGCTTTATTAAGGTATATTAAGTGTAAATAAAGATAAAAGTTTTATATTCCTTTTTTTATCTTTATAATTAAAAACGTATATAACGTGTTACGGACTATCGTTCGCATTAACGATTTCGTTAACGAAATCGTACGTAAAAAGGTAACGACATTTAAAGGTAACGACGATAATGTGTAGCTTTTAAAGGCGTATATTCTTCGTTTATTATCGGTTACTTTAATAAAAAAGGTAATACGTTTAACACGGCTTTATTAACGTAATTATAAGTTAATAAAAAATAAGTCATAAACTTAAGACGTTCGTTTTTAATATAAACGTTTTAAGTAAAACGCTTTATTAACTTATTAACGAAACGTAGTCTTAGCCGTAAATAATAAAGCCGCCTTCCTTTAATTAACGTTAATTAACGTGAAATTCTACGTTTAATTAAACACACGTTAAAAATTTTTAAACGTTATACACATCGTCTTCGTCGTTAAAGGGTTAATTAAAGTGAAAGTCTTTTATTATTTAAATGCTTTTAACCTTATTTTTATTAATTAATAAAACGCTTCGTTAAATACTTTTTATTATATCTTTATTAATGTTATTCTTTTTAAGTTTTTAATTTTTTAATCTTTTCTTTTATTATTTTATATCGGCTTTTTTAATAGTCACATTATAATTCTTTTCGTATAACCGTAATCATTCTTTTTTTCTTTTATCGTTATATAATGTAATAAAATTTTAACTTTTTACTTCGTTTTTCTTTTTTTTTTTAATACGTTTTTTAAACGCTTTAATTATATCTTATATATATATTATATTTTCTTTAATAACTTATTAATTGTATTCGTTAAGTCATTTAGTTTATTTAATAAAGTAAAAAGTCTTTTCTTTTTAAATCGACTTATCTTTAATAACTTTTATTTCTTATTTATTTAAGTTATCTTTTAATAATAACATTAACATTTACTTTTTATTATTTACTCACCCTTGTTATAGTTTTAAAAGTGTGATCGAAAACACATTATATAATTTATTATACTACTTTAATAATATAATTTTATATACTTATATGTTTATTTTCTTTAATACTTTAAATAGTTTTAAAAACTTTAATGTTAACTTTTTATATAATAGTTTTAACTTAATGTTTTAAGTCGATAAAAGGATAAGGTCTTTTTATTTAAGAGTTATTTCTTTATAATTTTTATTATAATATTTAACTTATATTTTTTATACTCTTTATTAATGTGTCTTTATCGTTTTTTTAACTTATCGTAGTTTTTTTAATTTATTTATAACTGTTAATACTCCCTTTTTATTAACGACGACCTTAACGTTAATGAAAGTATGTGAATAATAGTTATAATATATAAAAAAAAGTGTTTAATTTATAATAATATTAATTGTATTATTATATATAAATTTAACGTTTAATAATAACGTTAATTAATTTAATTAAGTGTTATTAATAAATGTACGTAAGTAATGTTTAAGTGTTTAATTTATACGTTTTATTTATTTATTTATTTATAAATGATATACGATAAATAATTTTCGTTAAATCGATAATAAGTGATAAAACTTCTTTTAAAAGTTATTAATAAACATAAAGCCTTTGTTTAATATAATACCTTTAAACACTTTATGTTATGTTTTAATTTATATATATAATAGTTATGTTAATATATTAAAGATGATTTTAATTATTATTAATATAAAGTATATTATCTTTGTGTATTTATTTACTATTATTAAAATAACATTAATTAATTGTTTTTAATGTTATACTTTTAATAAATTAATAATAAAGTTTATAAACAATTTTCGTTATAGTTTTTTTAAAATTAATAATAATTAAAGTTTTTTATATAACTTATACCTTTTAATTATAATTCTTTAATAAATCTTATAAAACGTTATAAAGTTGTTAACGTTTTAATTAAGACCTTTTTAATATATTTTCCTTTTTATAAGCTTTTTTATTTTACGTCGTTTAAAATAACTTATTATAAGCTTAACGTAATATTAACGGATAATTTCTCGTCGTATTATTTCGTTTTATAACATATAAATTTATTATTTATATTTAAAAAGACTATCTTTATTAACTTTTTAACAAAAATCTTTCGATGTTTCGATATATATAAAATTTCTCTTTTTTTAATATAATGGATCATTAGTTTATAAAACTAAGATTAATTTTTTTAATAATTTTAACACCTTAAGGGATTAAGCCTTTTTTTTTTATAATATCGTTTAAGTTATGATTAATGGTATAAATTACTTTAAGATTAAGTTTTTTTAAACTCGTCGTGTAATAAACGAGTCGTTTTATTATCGTCGATAAAGCACTTTTAAATGATAAACGTTAATTTATTAAATTTAAATAAACATTTTATTACGTTTATTACTTATTTATATTTTATACGTAGTAAATTAAAATATCTTTTTTAACCTTTATAAATGACCCTTTTTAATTATAACTTATTAAATACGAATTCTTTTAATTCGTTTTTATATAAAGATTAACACCTTTTACGTAAATATAAGTTTTTATTTTATTATTAATAATAAAACATTATTATTCATTTCTTTTAAATTAAATATATAATTTAATCGTTTTAACGACGCGTTTATTAAGTTTTTTTTATTAAGTTAATGTTTAATTTTAAAATTAAATGATATAAGGAATATATATTAACGTATTTATCTTTCGTTTAATTTTTATTATTATATAAATACTTAAAGGTTAATATAATTTAATAAAACTTTTACCTTTTTTTAATTGTCCTTTAAATATTACTTTTAATGTTTAAAGCATTTAATTATTATTATTATTTTTTAATTTAAGGTTTTATAATTTAATTTTAAACCCTTTCACTTTTTAAATTAAAATATAATTAAGTGATATCTCTTTTTTTTATTTAATTAAAATAATACATTAATATTAACTTCTTTTAATACATTAGTTTTAAGTCTTAAGTATTTTATAAAATCGTAATATTTTAATAACGAAGCTTACGTAAATTATTTTTTTAACGCTTTAAATACGCTTCGTTAAATAATAAACAATTATATTACTTTTAACTTTTAACCTTTTTTTATACTTTTAAACATTTCGTTTAACGACTTTATAATAATTAAATATTTATAAATAAACCTTTTATAAAAATTATAAAAGCTTAAGAAAACTTAAATATTTATATAACTCTTTAATTTTAACTATTCTTAAATGGTTCAAATCCTTTTAAGGTTTATTTTAACTCTTTTTATTATAAAGATGTATTCGATAAACTTTACTTCTTTTTAATAAAAACGACACTTTAATAAACTCGTATATAATTATATTAAACGAAGTCTCGTTAACACTTTATATAAGTGTTTTATATACTCCTTTTTTATTTTAAAAAATATAAAGACGTTATTTATATATATAACATATATTACATTTAATAATCCTCGTAAAGATATATAAATATAATGTTAAAATATAATTAAAGCATTTATAAACTTAAATAATAATACGACATACTTAAAATAATTATATTACGTATAAAACGTTGTTTTTTATTCATCTCTTTTTTTAATACGAATTCGATGATATACATCTTTAATGTTAAGCTTTAAAAAGAATTAAGCTTTATTAATACGGTTTAAAATCTTTAATATTAATAATAACGAATAACGGTTTTTTATCGTAACTTTATTAAGTCTTCGATAATCGACGTAAAGTCATAAAGTTTCATCCTTTTTAAAAACGAATAATATAAAGGCCTTTATTAAGCTTTTAAATAATCGAATTTTATTATTCGTTAAATTAATATTTATATAATTTTATAATTTTTATAACTCCTTTTTTAATAAAGAATAAATAACTTCGTATAATAATTACGTATTTAAAAGTAAATCGATTATATAATTCGTCTCTTTAACTTTTAAAAGTATAATAACCTTAATAATATTAAAAACGTTTATATATTTTTAAAGTTTTAATAATACATCGTCTTATTATCGACTTTTCGTCGACTCGTTAATTAATAAGTATTCTTTCGCTTTATTTATTATTAATACGAATAATATTATTATAACGATAAAAACGATAATATTATTTTAAAACTCTTTTATAAACTTTTTTAATAAATAAAGTTTTTTTCGTCCCGGGCAAAACGTAAAAAGGCCTAAGGGGCACAGCGTGAAATTTTCAACCCAAAGACACGGGTTCGATTCCCACGCGTGACAAAAACAAATCGCCTTTTTTCAAAGGCGCCGACACACACGCTTTTCAAGGAAGTGTACGACAATTGTCGCTACCGCAAGACGGCCCGACACAACAATAACCGCCAATTAAATGATTCTTTCTTCTTAGTATTTCGACACCCTATGGAAGTTGTCAACGCTTTTTAAAACCCTCTTTCATAAAGCACGACATAGACTCACGTGATATGTCACGTGACCTGTTACGTGATGAGGGTCACGGGATTTGTCACGTGACTATCACGTAAGTCTTACATCGTACATAAAAGCGACTAAAGGCTTCTACATAACGTCTGATTTGTCAAATACTGTATTTCATTATACTTGTGATAGGCCTTATGCCCGCCCTTATGTTATATAAATAACGGTACATAATACATTGTGGCGTTTAAACAATACAAACAAATATAAACAAACAAATAATAAATAAAGTTTAAAATCCTTTTAATTATAATTAAATTATTAATAATTATTAAAGTATAAGTTAATTCGAAAATGTTTAAGGTTAATAACTTTTAATAATATTAAGTTAACTTTAAGTTCTTTTAATTAATTTAAAGCGATATATTATTTAATCGTAAACTTTTTTTTACTCTTTTAATCTTTAAAGGTAATTAACACTTTTCACACTTTAAAACTGTTTAAATTATTTAAATTTATTAATCTTATTTTAAAAATATATATTTTCACTTTTTAAAGTTATACTCGTTTTACGAATTAAATGTTAATAATGTCATACTTTAAATTAATATTTAAGTTAATTATAATATTAAAGATTTTATTATCTTTTATTAATTTTATTATATATTTACGTTATTTAATAAATATCGTTTTATTTTATATAATAAACTCTTTATAAAACGAGTTTAATTTTTTAATTCCTTTTTTTATTTATCATTTTTTATAATATTAACGTTTTAACTTTTCACTTACTTATTACGATTAAAATAATTAAATAAAATATATTTTTTTTTATAATAAATATAATATTTAACCTTTAATATATCTTTATTTAATCGTTCGTTATTATTTTAATTAATTAAAGATTTTTTTATCGTTATAAAACGACGGTAATCTTTTTTTACACTTTTTACTCGTTTTAGTTTTTTTTCGTAAGTCGTCGTTAACTCCTTTTCGACTCTTTTTTTATTTTCGTTTTATTTTTATAAATTTTTTATCTTTAAAATAAAGTCATAAAAAGAAATAATATAATAATTAACTTTTATAAATAATAACTGTTTAAGTTAATTTTATAAATTAAAAAAGAAAGTCTTTTTTTAATGTTTTATAAAAAGCTTATATATTTTTAACTTTAAAGACCGTAAATATATAAAAAATTCGTTAAACGATTACCTTTTTCATTAATATACTCTTCGGTATACTTAATAAGTTTATAAAGACGGGTTATCGACGTTTAATATAAGTCTCGTCGTTTAAGTTTTAAATTCATTTTATGAATTTTTAACTTTTTTTTAACGTTTTTTCGGTTTTAATATATTAAAGTATTATTTTTATTAATTTTATAAAGTATAATTTATATTTAAAATCGCGATTAATACTTTTTATCGTAAAATTCGAAAGTATTTTAAAAAAGCTTTAAATATATACTTTATTATTTAAATTTAATTATCTTTATTTTAAAACGAAGTATTATTTATAAATTAAAAAAGTGCTTTTAATTTAAAATCACCTTTTATATAATCGAATTTATTAACGTTATAAATCGAAGTGATTACGCTTTTTATATCCTTTAAAGTGTTTAAATAATTCTTCGTTAAAGCGTTAAAACTTTAAACATTATTATTATTAAAGATAAACGTACGAAAGTTAAAAGCCCTTTCCTTTTCTTTTATTAATTAAGCATTAAAGAAAACGATGTCCTTTTTTAAACGTATCTTTCTTTTTAACGTTATTAATTTACGTTTTAATGTTATTTTTTTAAAGTCCTTTTTAACCTTTTTAAACATAATGGTTAACGTATTATTAATTTCTCTTTATCGAGTCTTTAACGACTCGTCTATAATAATTATTTTCTTTATATTAATTAAATCGATTACGTCGTTTATTTTAATCTCTATGATTTTTAATTCCTTAAGGATTTAAAGCGTTTTAATAAACTCTCCTTTTAACGCTTTTAATATGACTTGGCTTAAGCGCGTAACGCGCGGCTTAATAACTTTTCCTTTATTCATAACTTTAAGTACTTTAAGGTAAAAGACTTAGAATTGTTAAGGTTAATTAATGAAGTAGGTGAAATCACGTAAAAGGATTATAAGTAATATTAAAGGTAAGGGGGCATTTATAATAAGACTAAGTCTTGTCCTTCTTAATTATTTAAGGGATTCGGTGACCTTTTTTATAGTCACTCGTTGATTAATAACGTAGCCTTAATTATATAAGATGCCTTACGCCTTGGCTTACGTGCCCTTCGTTCCTTAGAGTCACGTGACCACAATCTGACGATGCGCATTGCATTTATAGCTCGCATTATAATAAATAAAAAAAACTGATTGTTTATTTTTTGTTTTAGTAAAGGAAGCTTTTAACGACATTTAAGCTTTACGTCACCGCTTTGATTTAAAGTATGTTATATATAATCACGAACTTAACGGTGATGCTTTAACATATTTAACTCACCGGTCTTTAACTGTTAAATAAAAGGTTAAAATATTCGATTCGTTATCTTTAAGGTTAATAGTAAAGGAGATTTAAACGGTGCTTTAAAATAAACATAATGTGTTAATAATAAGGTAGGATATATATAATTAAATTATTAAAATTCGACGTTAAGGTTATTAAAGCCAAAGTCTTATACGTGCTTTTATTATTAGCCTTAAAAAGGAGGGCTTTTAAAGCCGTATTTAAATAAAATTAAACGAACGAGTTTTAACCGTTTTTTTCGCTTATTTAAACTTATTAAATTATCTTCGTTTTTATTTAAATACGCTTTTATTAAACTGCACGTATAAAATTAATAAATATGGATTATCGTTGTTTAATTTCATTAGCGTTAATGTTTGTTAACGGTCTTTTTACATTGCTTTTACTTTTTTGTTTAAGGAGACTGAAGCTGACTACCTTTAGGCATTGAATCACTTAAAGGATTTATATAATATTTATAATATTTGACTTTCTTTAATTATTTTAATTGACCGTTATTACGTTTGTATAACGGCAGTTAAATTAACCTTTTCGTTAACGTATTTACTTTACCTTTAATACGTTAATAAAGTGATATTACGTCATTGTTGACTAACCTTTTTAAATGACGAAGATTGGTTTACTTTTTATAATTATTAACATTAAATTATTTAATTAAAGGATGAAAAAACGTACGAATAAAAGGTCGAAAGCTTTATATAATAATACAGTCTTTAACACGTTGTCGAAGTTGATTATATTAACCGAACTTGGTTGATTTATAAATTAAAGTTAATAAAAGCTTAAGTGAATTAACAGCCTCATTTTAACAACGTGGTGACCTCTCGTGTAAAAGGCATACACTCCCTTTTAAAAGGTTATTTACAGTTTTTTTAAAAAGACCTTTTTTAAGTTTAACAGTTAATAAAACGGACCTTAAACAATTAACTGACTGAATTAAAAGCTTATTAATATAATTAACAAAGTCGATTTTCACTCGAGTTATTTAAAGCGATTTATAATATAATTCGCGGCTTCGTCTTTTTTAAAGCTTTACGTTTAGTGAAAAAGCAAAGGAGATTAATTTAATAAAAGGAGGCTGAAAAGGAGGCCCTTTTACTATGCTCTAAATCTTTTTCAACCTCGTTTAACCTACCTTACGTGTATATAATTTAAAAGCTGTTATAAAACAACCAATCACTTCGTTTATTAGACTTTCACCAACACTGGTACCTTTAACGGCTTAGCCCTGGCCTTGGCCCTAACTTTAGCCGTGTTTTATTAAAACCACGGCAGCGTTTTAACTGAATTCGGTTTGACTCTCGAATACCGTAGGCTAATATAAGACGAGAGTCAAGTGCTTTTAAAGCAGTGAAGGCAACGGCTAAGCTAAAAGCATTACGACGATGCTCTCGGTGTAACGGTGTTAGGCATACGAGAGTATCTCGCTTTTGTCCCGAATTGGCCAACGAGTTGTTAACAATAAAGCCGGCAATAAGGCCGGCAACAAGGCCGGCAATAAGGCCGACAACA
Source organism: Raffaelea deltoideospora (assembly GCA_019925385.1). NCBI lineage: Eukaryota > Fungi > Ascomycota > Sordariomycetes > Ophiostomatales > Ophiostomataceae > Raffaelea > Raffaelea deltoideospora. The sequence continues at coordinate 74,205 of JADHKP010000058.1, read as the reverse complement.
GGATTAACAGCCGGGCTGACAACAAGGCTGATAACAGGGCTGACAGCCGGACTAATAACAAAGCCGGCAACTGAGCTGATAACTAAGTAAACAATAAGGTAGGTAACAAGGCCGACAACAGGGCTGACAGCCGGGCCAATAATAAGGCCGACCACTAAGTTAACAATAAGACTGACAGCCGGGCTAACAATAGGGCTGACAACAAGGCTAACAGCTAAACCAATAACAAGGCCGGTAACTGGGTTAATAATTAGACAGGCAACAAGGCCGGCAACAAGACTGACAGCCGGGCCAATAACAAGGCCGACTATTAAGTCAACAATAAGACTGACAGCCGGGTTGATAACAAGGCTAACAATAGGGTTGATAGCCGGACTAATAATAAAGCCAATAATTAAGCTAATAATTAAACAAGCAACAAAGTAAGTAATAAGGTCAACAATAAGGTTAATAACCAAATTAATAATAAGACCGATAATTAAATTAACAATAAGGCCAATAAAAAGGTTAATAATAAAAGAATCAAATCAATTATTAAGATAAACATGAATAACATTAATAACTGATATTTTAAAAGACGAAGAAGAAAAAGTATCGTTGGTAACATCGTCGGCAATACCGTCGGTAACATCGTTTATAACATCGTCGACAACACCGTCGATAACACCGCTTACAACACCGTCGACAACACCGCTTATAACACCGTCGACAGCACCGTCTGTAACACTGTCGGTAACACCGCCGACAGCGTCACCGAAAACACCGTTAACAACGTAAATATCGATATCGGTAGTCACGTCGATAGTCTTATCGGCAGTCACGTCGATAATCACGCCGGCAGTCACGTCGGCAACCTTGTCGGCAACTTCGCCGATAGTCACGTCGATAGCCTCGTCGATAACCTCGTCGATAACACCGTCGACAACACCGTCGTTATGGTATAACGACTTACTTTTTATATATGACCGGTATAAAAGTGTACGGTAGGCTTAGTACGAAAGCCAGCCGTGCGGCGCCGTTTTAACCAATCAAGCTTACCGAAACGTTTAAAACTTATAAACGGAGTATAGCCTTGAAACGTATCGTTGACATTCAGATTGAAGAAGGATAGGCTTTACTCCGGCCGGCCGGCAGTGGACTACGGAGGAAGTTACGGCCTTTATTGATTGGGAAAAGGAGGAGGACCGCCGGGTATTCGGTTGGGTATCGGCGTTGACGGAGGCCGAAAGGCGGAAGGCCCGGAGGGCCGGCCGGCCGGAGCCTATAGGGTTAAATTTGACCCGACGGAAGTAAGAAAGGCTTATAGAGGAAGACACGGCTGAACAACAGCGTTTGTATAGTAATTAGCAGTGTTATTTGCTTTCGTTGAATGGTCTTTGCTTTTTACGTTTTGTTATTTTTGCTTTTGTTTTTGCTTTTGTTTTTGCTTTTGTTCGTGATAATTAGTCCCCCTGAATTTGGGTCCTGAATTTGGCCGAATTCGGGGCTTTGGCTGGAAAATAAGTCACGTGCGCTAAAAAAAAGTGGGTAGGGGTATATGTCTATCAAAAAGGGGGTATATGCCTATTGGGGGCCAGCTGGCCAACTAGCTGACTAACTAACAACTGACTGATTGATTGACTGGCTGGCTGGCTGGCTGACTAACTGACAACTGACTGGCTGGCTGGCTGGCTGGCTGACTGGCTGACTAACTGACTGGCTGGTCTGGATTTTTCTGCCGACCAACGTATACTTATTTTTTTTGAAGTGAAGTATCCATACGAGTGACTTTGTATTTCATGAATTTTATTAACCAAATAAGGTATAGCTCATGGCTCGCCCCACTGGCAATCATGATTGCTGCAATTTTTCAATCTCAGACTCAGGCCCTTAGTCAGGATTCTGAACACCGTATTGGGACACCAGTCCCCCCCCCCATACACCGCCTTTGAGACTAAGCAGATTCTGCTACGTCAAAGCAAGAGAGAACGACCGGCCTTCAGAGAAGGTCAACACTCTGAATTACAGCTGACGCCGTGCGACTGTTTTGCGCCTCTTTTGCCCGCTGAAGCCTCTCTCAGAAGCAGACTGTTTGGCGTCATTTGCCGTCTCGGCCTCGTGCAATTCGTCATGCAGGCGCAAAAGCCCACGCGGCTGGAGCCGTCCGAGCTGGGCACCAAAGAATAGTACGTGTAGAGAAGACTGCAAAAGGGCAGAAGGGCAGAAGGACAGAAGGAACGGGATCACAGCTGACAAAGGGACGAAACAAAACAGCTGGGACTCTCTCTACGCGACCGAGCTGGCCAACCATGCGAGCAACCCGGCTGACACGGGCACGGTCTGGTTTGATGATGCCGATGCCGAGGCCAAAATGGTTGAATACCTTGTTGGGGTTGACAGTGACGACGACGACGACGACGACGACGACGACGACGACGACGACGACGACGACGACGATGAGCAGAGCAAGGAGGAGAAGCAGGACCCGTCGTCAGGTCTGGGCTCTGTCCTGGATCTCGGCTGCGGCAATGGCTCGTTGCTGCGGGCGCTGCGAGACGCCCTGGTGCGACGAGAGCAGCAGCAGCGGCGGCGGCAGCGGTGGCAGCGGCAGGGCCGACTGGGAGGACAGGAGAGCCCACAAGGGCGTGCACAGGCACAGACACAGGCACAGACACAGGCACAAACACCGGCAGGGCCACCACAGACCCGCCACCGCATGCTCGGCGTCGACTATAGCGAGGCAAGCATTGCGCTGGCTCGGACGGTCACTGCGGCGGCAGTTGCAGACGACGGCGAGGACGGCGAGGGAAGTGAAGGAGGCGAGGACGGCCAGGGAGGTGAAGGAGGCGAAGGAGGCCAGGACGGCCAGGACGGCCAGGACGGCCAGGACGGCCAGGACGGCGAGGACGGAGACACAAGGGCGACAGCTGTCCCGCAGATCGAGTTTGCTGTCTGGAATATTCTCGAGGACGACGTGGACGATCTGGGAGAAGGAGGAGGAGGAGGAGGAGGAGACAGCGAGAGCAGCCACGACAGCGGAGGCGAAGCTGCAAGCGGAAGCAGAAATAAGACGGGAAGCGGTGGCTGCTGGGACGTCGTCCTCGACAAGGGCACCTTTGACGCCATCAGCCTGGGGTCTCGGCCGACGGCAGGCGACGGCGATGGCGACAAAGACAACAACCACAACGATATCACACACACAGCAGCCACGGCGGCCACAAACACCGTCGAGGCGGTTTATCGCGCCCAAGTTCTGCGGCTGCTGCGGCCCGGTGGCCGGTTTCTGATCACGAGCTGCAACTGGACCGAGGCAGAGCTGTGTGCGTGGATGGAGGGAGAAGAGGGAGGAGGAGGCAGCAGCAGGGGCGAGGCCAAAGACGAGGCCAAAGACGAGGCCAAAGACGAGGTCGAAGACGAGGCCGAGCAGGCAGCAGGCAGCAGCGAAGACGCCGCCAGCCTCGGCTGGCTGGAAAAGATTGGCCGAGTGGCATACCCGAGCTTCTGCTTTGGCGGCGTGCAAGGCCAGGCCGTGTGTACGGTCTGCTTTGTCAAGAGGACGCGCAGGAGGCGAGACGAGCAGGCGGACGTGAGCCGTCCTGGTTCTGCGTCATGAAAAAACAAGCATGGAAGCTCACGTGACGGCATCATATCAAAACGGTGGATATAAGACGGTATAGACATCATATTAAAACGGTACAACACGGTATAGATATCATATCAAAACAGGTAGACATCATGTATATGTTAATCATGCAAGGTGGTGCGACCGATTTTGCTCGACAAGCCCAACGAGAGTCAAAGAAATAATAAACCTCGCCCACCGATTTTGCTCGACAAGCCCAAGAGACAAACAAGTAATAACCCCCCCCCGACCGCGTCTTCCTTCACACGCTCACTCAGGATCACCAATCTCTTCCTTGGGTTTTGTGGCTGCTGCTGTGCCGGAGCCGTTCTGGGACACGCCGTTTTCGTCGACGAAGCCGGAGCGGCCCAGCTCTTTGAGGTGCTCGCGGCCCTGTTCCGTGGTGGCGTCGATGATTTCTTCCTCGAGACTGAGGATGCCGGCCTGGGGTTGTTAGTAGAGGAAGATGAAGGATGAGAGAGACGGTGGGCCAAGAGAGAACGGAGAACAAAAACTTTTCAACCTCCGCTTCTTTATTCCAACACATGACAAAAACGACAAAACGACAAAACGACAAAACGACAAAACGACAAAACGACAAAACGACAAAACGACAAAACGACAAAAACGAGTTCAATCCCCCCCTTACCTCGTTGAACTTGCCGACGAGCTCTTCCGCCTCGGGCACGGGCATCTGGCCCAGCACCTTGTTGACCTCGTCCAGGCTGCCCGTCTCGAGCGCCTTGCGCATTTCCGGCGAGAAGGTCTCAAAGACGGCGCGGGCGTGGCGGGCCTGGGCCAGCAGCTCCTGGGCCTCTTCGGGGCTGGCGGCGTCCTCGGGCGCCACGGTGGCGTCGTCCGGCACGACGGGCGGGATGCGGATGGTGATGACAGTGCCGGGCTCGACGGCGTGCAGCTGGATCTGCTCAACGCCGTCGACGCCGTCGCCGGAGCCGTCGCCGCCGGAGCCGTCGCCGCCGCCGCCGGCGCGCTGGGCATGCAGAACGCCGGAGCGCGTGCGCACGTGGGCATAGGTGTCCTGGACGTCCTTGAGGAACATGTCGCGGGCCTGATGGCCCGGCGTGGTGATGCGCTTGAAGAAGAGGGCCACGCCGTCGCGGCCCAGCGACCGGCAGTACTCGAGCAGCTTGGCCTGGTGCACGTAGCGGCGGGCGTCCTCGTTGTCGGGCAGCGGCGTCCCGGTGGTGGCTGTGCTGCTGGCCTCCTTGGTCTTGGCCTGCGCCTTGGCCTTGTCCAGAAACGCGTCAAAGGCCATGAGCAGAATGGCCTCTTCCTGGCGCTGGTCGGCCAGCATGCGCGGGTGCTTGGCCAGAAACTCCATGCTCTCGCGCAGGTTGTTGGGGCTGATGGCGGCAAACTGGCGAGCCGCGGCCGAGGCCGTCGGCGTGGCTTCGTCGTCTGCGGGCGTGGCGTCGGCCGGCGCGGGCGCTTTTGAGGGTTTCGAGGCTGTCGAGGCTGTCGAGGCTGCTGTCGATTTAGAGCTTGAGCTCTTGCCCTTGCTTGCCGACGCAAAGCCCGGGTTGAGCAGCTCGACCTCGTCCTCGTCCTCGTCCTCGACGGCCTTGGCCTTGTTGACAAACGAGCTGTCGAAGCCGGTGTGGATGCTGTCGCTGGTGATCTTGCGCGTCTCTTCGCGCTCGAGCTCGGCCAGCTTGGCCGCCAGCTCGGCCTGCAGCTTGACCACCTTGTCGCGGTGGCTGGCGATTTCCGCCTGCATGGCAGCATAGCGCGCGGCGCCGTCGCCGCGGTGGCGGTCGCCCACTGCCTGGTTGACCTGGTCCAGCAGCACGGCCATCATCTGGCTGTACGAGTCGGGCTCGCCGCCCTTTTTCGCGTCACTCGTCTGGCTGTGCACACCCGCCGGCGGCTTCGGCGGCCGGTCGCCGTCGATCTCGCGCAGCTTGGCCGTGCTCTCCATCACCGCCCGGAAGGCCAGCGCCGCCACGGCCGCACTCGCATCCTGGCCCTCTGCGCCATCTTGGCCGTCTTGGCTCGCCGCCGCCGCCTTGGCCTCGTCCTCGTGCTGGTGCAGCGCCTCCAGCAAGGCCTCGATGCGCTTGAGCAGCCCGTCGTTGACGACGCGCTCGTACTTGAGCGTCTCGATCTGGTGCCGCCGCTGCTGGCGCTCCAGGTGGATCTGGTGCTGCTTGGCCCGGATGAAGGAGCGCTTGTCGACGTTGGGGTGCACTTCAATGTCCGAGTCGTCGCTGAGCTCGAGTTGGTCCTGGGCAGTTAGTTGGGCAGGCAGAGCAGAAGCAGAGATAGAAGGGAGACAGAAGAGAGGAGACAGAGACAGAAGAAGACAGGGACAGAAGAAGACAGGGACGGAAGAAGAAAGGGACAGAAGAAGAAAGGGACAGAAGAAGACAATAGACAAAAGACACAGACAGGCAGAAGACAGAGACGACCAACATGGACTGCCAAGAAACAAAGTATAACAACAATAACAACAAAAACAACAACAACAAAAGACTTCAACACCCCGCCTAACTCACCCATTTGCTATAGTCCACCGGCATTCTCGCGGCTGTCGATTGAAAAGGCGTTGCTGGCTTTTTTGTTTTCTCTCTGTATCTTACGGCTTTGGCTGTGCCATCTGCTGTTCAATTCTGGGTCAATGGGAAACAAAGTGATGTTGTTCAGAGGGGAGAACGGAAAGCACGAGACAAGAAAAAAAGAGAAAGAGGACTGGGCTCACAGAGCTCTTGCTTTTTTGCTTCGCGCTCCCCGTACAGAGGCAGCCTCGTTGGACAGAAGGCCCTAGAAAGCTTGGAAGGTGGGGTTGCTGGTGGGGAGTGGAAACTGCCCAAAGCGGGAGTGCGTGTAGAGGCTTGCACGTGATTTTTTGTACGAGTACTCTATACTCCGTATAGTATCCATACTCTGTACCCGTACTCGTGGCATTACTCTCCTACTCATAACTCGTCAACCAGCCTGGCTCTCCATAAAAGGGTTATACAGTATAAAACGTATAAATCAAGCTATCTTGCCATTTCCTGTATTCCCTTGTGTCTTTGTTCCCCAATGCCTCCTTTCGAGCTGATGTGCCTCCTGTTCCACGCAGTCAACGCCTTTGACCTTCCTTGGAACGACCCAAAACACTAAAAGACGAAAAACACCACGCAATGCAATCATCCTGTCCTTGGATCCTTCTGTTGTCCTTCCTGTCCTTGGATCCTTCTGTTATCCTTCCTCCTGTCCTTGGATCCTTCTGCTGTCCTTCTCCTGTCATTGGATGCTTTCTGTTGTCCTTCTCCTGTCCTTGGATCCTTTCTGTTGTCCTTCCTGTCATTGGATCCTTCTGTTGTCCTCTGGCCTCTTGTCCTTATCTTTCCTCCTGCCCTTTCTCCTCTTACAATCTCCTGCCTTCCTCCTGTCCTTCCAATCTCCTGCCTCCTTCCTCCCCCCCTCACTGCATCGTCTTCAGGAAACCGTCCAGATCAAAACTCTCTTCGTACTGCCGGTTGTCCCACAGCTCGTCCAGCTCCTCCAGCCAGGCGGCCTTCTTGCCGGGCTGGCGCACCTCGCCCGTCTCGACGTCGACCATGTCTTCTTCGTCGGCCGCGCCGCCGTCGCCGCCGCCGCCGCTGCCGTTGTTGGCGCCGCTGCCGCTGCCGCCGCCGCCGCCGCTGCTGCCGTCGGCCCCGGCCAGCAGGCCGGGCCCCGAGTCGTCGACGTTGAACAAGTCCAGAATCTCGTTGGTGTCCATGGTGGCGAGGCCGGCGTTCTGCTGGTTGACGACGGTGGAGGCGACGTCGATCTTGAAGCGCTGCAGGCTCAGGATCTTCTCCTCGAGGGTGCCGCGGGTGATGAGGCGGTAGACGTTGACGACCTTTTTCTGGCCGATCCGGTGGGCGCGGTCCATGGCCTGCAGGTCGCGCTGGGGATTCCAGTCGTGCTCGACAAAGATGACGGTGTCGGCGCCGGTCAGGTTGAGGCCGAGGCCGCCGACGCTGGTGGTCAGCAGCAGCACGTCGTACGACGGGTCGCTGTTGAAGCGGTTGACAATGTCCTGGCGCCGGCTGGCCTCGACGGAGCCGTCCAGCCGCAGATACGACACCGACGGCAGCATGCGCTGCAGCACCGTCGTCTGCACCATGTCCAGCATCTCCTTCATCTGGCAGAAGATGAGGGCGCGGTGCGGCTTGATGGGCTGGTACAGCGGGTCGTTGGGGTCGGCGCCGGCGGCACCGGCGGTGTTGCCGTTGCTGCCGCTGCCGCTGCCGCTGCCGCTGCCGTCGCCGCCGCTGCCGCCGCCGCTCTCGACGCCGATGCCGCAGTCGACCAGCAGGTCGCGCAGCGCCGTCAGCTTGGGCGCGTGGCTGGGGTCCTGGATGCTGGAGCCCTGGCGCGCCAGCAGGCGCTGGGTGTCGTCGTAGAGGCGGTGGCCCGGGCGCAGCACCAGGGCGGGCGAGTTGCACAGCTTGCGCATGTACTGCAGGGCCTGGAAGATGTGCTGCTTGGCCTCCTTGTCGTCGCGGCCGGCGGCGGTCTCGCTCAGCAGCTTGCGGGCCTCGCGGCGCGTAAAGTCGTCAAAGAGGCGGCGCTGCAGGTCGCTGAGGTCGCAGTAGTAGTTCTGCAGGATCTTGGGCGGCAGGTCCTCGAGCACCTCCTCCTTGAGGCGGCGCAGCAGGAACGGCAGCACCTGCTTGTGCAGCGCCTCGATGGCCAGCGCGCCGGCCTCCTGCTCGCGCGACGACGCCTTGGCGAAGCGGCTGGCGGCGATGGGCTTGGCGAAGCGGTCGAGAAAGACCTTCTCGGCGCCGAGGAAGCCGGGCATGAGAAAGTCGAAGAGCGACCAGAGCTCGAGCACGTTGTTCTGGATGGGCGTGCCCGTCAGGATGAGCCGGTGGTTGCTGGCGAGCCGCTTGACGGCCATGCTGATCTTGGTGCGCGGGTTCTTGATCAGGTGGCCCTCGTCGAGGACGACGTAGTTCCACTGCAGCGCCTCGAGCACGCCAATGTCGTTGCGGCACACGTCGTACGACGTGATGACAATGTCGGTCGAGCCCAGGCCGCCGCCCGCCGTCTGCAGCGCGCGCCGCTCCGCCGGCGCGCCCACGTACGCGGCCACGCTGAGAAAGGGCGCGTACGTGCGCAGCTCCTGCGCCCAGTGGCCCGACAGCGTCGGCGGACACACCACCAGCGACGGCAGGCGCCGCGTGTCGGCGCCGCCCGTGCGCGCGTGCTCCTCGGCGCGCTGGTGGTGGTCGCTGGCCACGATGCAGATCGTCTGCAGCGTCTTGCCCAGGCCCATGTCGTCGCACAGGATGCCGTGCAGGTGGTACTTGTTGAGAAAGGCCAGCCAGTTGACGCCCTCCTGCTGGTACGTGCGCAGCTGCGCCTTGATCGCCACCGGAATGGCAAACGGCTCGATCTTGCGCGGGTCCAGCAGCTGCGCCATAAACGCCCGCTCGCGGTCGCGCCCCGCCAGCAGCGCCGGCGACAGCCCCGGCGGGTCCGGAATGCCCGCCTCCAGCGGCACCAGCTTGACCAGCGTCGCAAACGCCGTCGTCGCCAGCAGCCGCACCTCGTGGTCCGAGTCGCTCATCCGCCCCAGCACCGGCACCACCAGGAAAATCACGTACGGCAGGATGCGGTCGCCCATCACCGCGATCAGGTGGTACACCGCCTCCACCGCCCCCTGCCGGCAGTGCAGGTCCGCCGCGTTGCCGATCGACGGCAGCACCTGCTGCACCAGCGCCGTCATGCCCTCCACCGGCAGCACGCTGCAGATCGTCGCCATGCACTTGGCCGCCATGTACCGGAACACCGACAGCTCCGCGTGCAGCGCCCGGATCACCACCGGCACCATGCCCAGCACAAACGGCTGCACCGCGGCGTCCAGCGTCGGCGTCAGCGTCCGCAGCAGCGACAGCGCATCCACAACCTCCTGGCCGAGCGTCTGCTCGGGGTCGAGCGCTTCGGGCGGCAGTGGTTTGCTGTCCGGTCCGACCGGTCCTCCGTTCGCCGTTGTCTCGGCTCCCTTCCCCTCTGCTCCCCCCCCAAACACCCTCACCAGCGGCTCCTCCATGAACCCGCGCAGGCTCGGCAGGCTGTCGAGAATGGCGGGCCCAAACACGCGCGCCAGCGTCTCCAGCGCCTCCTTGGCGCCGCGCCGGGTGATTCGGGCAGCCCGGGCCTCGCGGGCCCACGCCGCCGCGTCCGCGTGCTCCGGCCGGTCCTCCTCCTTGTGCAGCGACAGGATCGTGTTGCGCTTGTCCGCGTGCACCGCAAACTCGGGCGTCTCGGCCACCTCGACGCACGAAAACTTGACCAGGTTGGCCACCACCTTGTCGGCCGGCCCGCGCCGCCCCGTCTGCACAAACAGCTGCACCAGCCGCGCAATCGTCGCCGCCGCCCGCGCCTGCAGCTCCGCGTTGTCCTCCGTCTTGATGCTGTCCATCACCGCCTTGATCAGCGGGCTCGGCTTGCGCGGCAGCACCTCCATCGCCACCAAAGCGCTCGCCGCCGCCGCCCGGATCCGCACGTCACGTGACGCCTTCGCCGCCTGCGCGTCGGCCAGCGCCGCCAGCACGGCCGCGCGCGCCTCCGCCAGCGACGCGCTCGCAATCAGCCGCTGGCCCGGCGCCATCAGCTTCTTGAGCCGCTCGTAGTCGTCCTGCACCAGCCGCTCCGCCTGCGCCACCCCAAACGCCTCCGGCCCCGCCGCCTCCTCGCCCTGGCACAGCGGCGCCAGCCGCGGCAGCCGCCCCTCCGTCACCTTGCCGTGGTCCCGGAACAGATGCACCAGCTGCGAGCACTGCGCCCGCAGCCGCTGCACATAGCTCACCAGGTCGCTGTAGTGCCCCGGCCGCGGCCCCTCCACCATCTGCTGCAGCGCCCCCACAAACCGCTGTCCATCTGCCGCCTGCCCCCGGGCCCGCGCATACTCCTCGATGATCATGCACGCCGCCAGCTGCGTCGTCGCATACCCCGACGTCAGTGCCGGCACCACGCTCGCGTCGTACGCCGCCACCTCCGTCCCCGGCACCAGCGCCATCACCAGCCCCATCGCCTTGGCCGCCGCGATCCGCGACCGCACCAGCGTCTCCACCCCGACCACGTCCACGTCGCCCTGCATCACCGCCCCGTCCAGGTCGTGCGAGTGGCCCGTGCCCGTCGTCGCCGAGTCGTCGGCCCGTGCCGATTTGCGTCGTCGCTTGGCCGCCCGTTCGCCGCTGCCACCCACATTCGGCGTGCCCGGCGGCGACGACTTGCTGCTCTGCAACAACGACGACGACGACGACAACGACGACGCCGCCGCCGCCGCTCCTCCTCCTCCTCCTGCCGCTGCTGCTGCTGCTCCCCAGCTCGCCGGCTGCGTGTAGAAACTGCCCGACGGCTTCATAAACAGGCTGGCCTTCATGGGAATGTTGTGCCGCGACACGCCAATCGGGTGCAGCGCCAGCTGCATCATGGCGTCCACGTGACCTCGGAATTCGCGCGCCAGCCCTGCGGCGTCCGTCGCCGCCATCGTCCGCACCAGCGCCGTCCACAGCTCCAGCGACGCCGCCAGCGTCGCCCGGTCGCGCTCCACCACAATGTTCTGGAACACCAGCCGCAACAGCCGTCCGTTCAGCCAGCTCTGGCGGCTGTGCGGCGGCGACGACGCCGACGACGACGCCTCCTCTTGTCCTGTCGGCTTTTCTTCTGCCCCGCCCCCAATCTGCACAAACGTCATCAGCGCCTTCAGCACCGCCAGCCGCACCGACGTGATCGTGTGCCGCAGAAACGGATACAGCCGCGGCACCAGCCGCGCAAACGACCGCTCCTCGTCCGCCGCCGCCGACTGCTTCATCGCCTCCAGCACCTCTGGAAACCCGCACAGAATGGCCAGCAGATCCATAATCTTGCCCGTCGACGCGCTCAGGTCGTCGCCCAGGCTCGACAGGCTCTCCCACACAATCCCCATCAGCCCGTCCAGCGCCGCCGCCCGCTGCGTCACAAACTCGCGCGCCATCGGAATCAGCGTCGCCGCACTCACCGACCGCACGTCGTCGTCCGCGTCCGCCAGCCCCGTCATCACCGCCCGGATCACCCCGTCCATCATCGCGCTGTCCGCCAGCAGCACGTCTTTGCGCACCGCCACCACATAGCGCAGCCCCACCATCCCGCCGTGGCACACCGCCCACACGTGCCGCTCCAGCTGCAGATCCTCCTGCATCACCAGCCGGTACAGGATCCGGTAGATCGACCGCACCGCCCCCGCCGACACGTGGAACAACACCGCCCCCAGCGTCTGGCCCACCGTCTCGCGGATCGGCGCCACCGACGTGTCCGAGCTGAAATCCGTAAACCGGTCCAGCATCAGCACGCAGCACAGCCGGCACGCCAGGTCGTTGAGCCACCGCCGGTTCGCCTCGTCGTTGGCCGCCCGCGACTGCCCGTGCTCCCGCCCGGCCCCGCGCCCGTGCACCCGCACAATCTCCCGCAGCCCCATCGCCGCCCCGTGCCGCGTCTCCCACTGCCCGTCAAACAGGTCCACCTCCAGAAACTCGCACAGCCGCTCAAACGGCCACCCCACCCCCTGCAGCGTCTCGTCCACCTCGATCTCCGACTTGACCGCCACCAGCGGGCCCTTGAACTCCGTCACCACCTTGGTGTCCTCGTCCACGTCCGCCGGCCGGTCCAGCGTAAAGAACTCCGACACCTTGCTGCTCGTGCTCTTCTTCGCGTCGCCGTCCAGCGACCCCGCCTCCGACCCCGGCCCCTCGTCGCCCGCAAGCCCGCCGTCCGAGAGCGACGTCGCGCTGCGCCGGATCGACAGATCGCCAAACCCGCTCTTGCCCTGCGCCGCCCGCTGCAGCTCGCGCTTCCGCTTCCGCTTCAGCACATTCAGCTGCCGCGAGCTCAGCCCGCCGTTCATCTCTTCCGATGACTGGCTCTTATTGTTGGTCGCATTCGCATTCGCCGTCGCCATGCTGCCGTCGCCGCCCGCGAAGCTCACGCCAGCCGACTCCATCGGCGTCGAGGGGTCGCTGCTCCCGCCGTTGGTGCCGTTCGCGCCGCCGGAGCCGTTCGCGCCATTCGCGCCGTTGCTCGACGCCATCGACAGGCTCACCGGAACCGGTATCTCATCATCTTCAAACACACGGCCCAGCAGCCCGAGGCGACCAGTCAGCGTTTTCTTCTGGTGCGCCAGCCGCTCATGCGGCTCCAGCGCCGCGAGCCTCAAGTCCACGGTTCCGCCCCGGAGCAGCTCCCGACCGTACTTTAGCACAGACGAAATGTCCAGCGTGTCCAGATCGAAGCGCTCGTCTTGTGGCAGTGACGGCGCGTCACTGCTTTCCTCCTCTTTCTTCACCGCAATCTCGTCCGCTCCCAGTTCTGTCTTCTCTGTCTTCTCCGTCTTCTCCGTCTTCTCTGTCTTCTCTGTCTCTTCAGTCTTTTCTGTCTTTCCTTCTACGTCCTGAGCACCGCTTGCGTCTTCCGCATCGTCGCGGTTCGGATCAAACGCCTCAGCATTTTCAATAATCTTCCCCAGCGCCTTGGCTGCGGTGCTCCGCGTCTCCCAGTCCTTGTGACGTAAGTAGGGAACAACACGGCCCAGCAGATTGAACAGCTCCTCCGGATGCTGCTTTTGCCAATCCGCCAATTGGCTCACCGCCGTGTCCCGGATCAGCCGTGTACTTCCGGTCTCAAGGATTCTATACAACGTATATTAGCAACCAAAAAAAAAAAAAATGGCATACATATTGGTGGAGGGCACGAAAAGCAGCAAAAGCAAAAGCATTTGTTGTTCGACATGACTCACGTGACCAATCGATCAAGCCTAAAATAAAAAATGTTAGCTGTGCCCAGCTTGGAAAGAGTGGGAGTGAAGTGCCGAAACAAGACACGTGACATACCTGGACGCCATTGTTCCTGCTCACTGGCAAACAGCCAATCACGTCGCGAAAAGCATGGGAAGCTACTTTTTCGCAGCGCTGTTTGCTTTTGTCGTCTTTATGTTTTTCTCTGCTCTGTTGATTCCTTGTGGCCTTTGTTTCGACCTGGAAGCTGTCCATGAAAAATGCATTAGTCTCTCTTTAAACGCTGAGGTTTTTGTCTTTGCAATAATACCCCGGGATGAAAATGAGACTGAAATGAGAATGCAGCAGTCGGGCAGACCTGCAGCTCAGGTGGAGGCTCTGTGATAAGTGATAAACGTAATGAACAAGCAAAATAAATAAAACAGACGACAGGCAGAAGAAATTCAGTTTGACAAAAAGAAGGCAAAAAACCCCGAGCATCAGGAATTGTGAAGCCGGAAAAGGCAGGCCCTGGAACGCATGGGGGCCGCCTTATTTAAAAAGAAAGAGCGCGCAGGCGACGGAAACCCATATTGAATCCCGTGAAATGGGGCAAAAACGGGATATGGCAACTTAAATAAACTCGCTCGAAAAGAAAAAAAAATAAAGGAAGAAAAACTAGATGTAAAAGAGGCGCAGACATACGAATCAAGAGTGGTGGTAGCCTTTTTTCAGACGAGGAAGGTGGCCAGGAAACCTTGAGCACAATCCCAAAGAGATCCAAAACTCTGGCTGTGATTGGATGTGTGAATGGCGTTCGCTGCAAAATGCTGCTGCTTAAGTGGTTGCAAAATAATTAGCCAGCGTGAGTGGCTTGGTAGTGCGTTGTGGAAATAAAATAAAATAAAAACCTCCGTAAGCAGACGCGGGAGGGGGGATGGACAGCAGCGAAAGCAGCAAAAAAATAAAAAAAAGAGTGGGCGGGCAGGCGGCGGTCTATATGACAATGCGTATTTTTATACACGTTTTCACCTCTGGCTTTTCTTTCTGCGTTTGCCTCCACTTCCCCTGTTAGCTTTCCTGGTGGGCCACACACGGTCGGGTTGCCTTTCCCCACTCAAGCCCTTCCCTTTTTTTTCTCAATGTTGCTAAAAGGGCTATGGAGTACCATATTACGACGTAACTCTGTCGCGCTTTATTTATTTTCAGACTACATCGTAATACGTTGTAGATCTCAGATTGTAATCTTCCTTACATTGAATTTTTTTATTTTAATACTATTATTTTTATTTTCATGTTTCGATGGCCACCTATTGTCACTGTTGATCTCGTTTCATCCACGACCCTCCGGTGAACCCCAAGTCATACGTCGTAATAGTGTACATCAGTCATTGGTTCTTGCCACATTTTGCAACTGCCCTTTGTTCCTGCCTACCTTCGCTCCTACCTTCGCGCCGGTCACCTGCCATCAGTGGCGCGTCTTTGAATAGATACCATACGAGTACGGAGTACACGTAGATGCGCCGGCGGTGCTGCTGCCTGCGCAAGTCAACGCCCTGAGCTTTTTTTAGTTCTTCCTGCTGTGGCATGGGAGCTTGCAAACGAACTCGGACGTCATAGGCCGAACGTTGTCGGGAAAAGAGTGTAAATGTGTGCATTTTTCCCATTTTTAACCCTCTTTCTGCCTTGTGTTTGTTTCCGATTCACTTCATGGTCTTCTTCTATTCATACGTCGCATGTCTTGTTTGTCTTATTTGTCTTATTTGTCTTTTCTGTCTTGGTTTCCTCTCATTAAGATCCACTCGCAAATCTCGTAAAAATGTGGGCGACCCGCAAAAAAGGAAACAGAAAATGCAAAACTTAGGAGGGTTACTCCGGATATGCTGGGCACAGGTTCAGGCTCGGCAGGAACGAAGGTCTCCATCAAGACATGTTCTCAACAAGGAAAGAGCGAAGAGCAAACAGCAGGAACAAAGTGAAAGACCACAGATTGTACAGAACAGAGGCCAAACGGTCAAATGGCAAACAAAAATGTAAATGATACCTACCACGCAAAGTGCGCCTGTATAGTATTATTGCGCTTTTCTCCCAAGTAAACCATAGTGCCGGGCCATCCGGTCTTGGCATTTTCTGGAGCTGGCTAGACCCATACTCGTAAGCCCGAGTCCTACTCCGTACATTGCTCGATGGCCTACAAACGTTTTTACTCTGTAATATTACTCGTACAAATTGCCGCAGGCCTTGCCTGGTACGAATCCATACAGTCAGCGCTATCATGGTCCGGGGACCTGCAGCAAGTTAGCATTCGTACGTCGTGAGCACCTGAAATGATGATTTAGTCCTTGTTTGGCACAGCTGCTGAAGCCGTCATTTTGCTTTGCCACTTCTCGAACGCCTTTGGTCACTTTCTTGGGGGACTTTGTCTCACATGGCCTCCATTTTGTTCCGCCGCTCCGACAGCTGCCGCTCTTGACACGTCGCAATAGATCACGTGACTGGCCTGCAAGCACCGCCACGACAAAGCGTTGCGACGTCAATCTCTATCTTCCTCGTGTCTTTCAAGTGCCGGAAAATAGGTGGATTTTGACGTACGATGCTTTTATGTGCAGTAAGGCGACATAATTGTACGGAGAATGGAGGACAGAGCACAGTGGACTCTAATACTCCGTATTTGAGAATGAATTGCCGTAGCCACTACTCGTCCTCGTAGTATTATCGACAGCCAATGAGAGCCCCGCGCAGGATATGGTCCGTGCGCCTCGACTGTTGCTCGACTCTGGTGGAGTCCCGCGACGCGTCGATTTTCACCACCATACCCCCCAATTAACACTGGAAGAGCAAAACGACACGGCAAACCCTGAGCGCGATCCACAGCCAACTCGACAACGAAAAGCGCATTGCGAGGCGCAGGGCATCGTATCGGCAGCGCAGCTTATCGAGTCGCCATCACTGCCGGTTGCGCTGTTTCGCTTCTGCTGTGCGGCCGTAGAATTTTTTTTTTTTCCCTTTTCTTTGTCTTGCTTTTGCTGTGCCCTCCCCCTCTCCTTGAATTTTTTTTTTCCCTTTTTTTTGTTGGCTCTCTGCGCATCTCCAACCGATTGTTTCAACCGTCCAACGCGCTGCCCGTTTGGCAGCACCACAGCGGTCGCGATGTATATCAAGCAACTCATTATCCAAGGCTTTAAAAGGTGTGTGTGTGTGTGTGTGTGTTTTCTTTGTGGACAGTTGCGATGCCGTTTTGTCTTGTCGCTTCTCTCTGACAGCAGCGCAACAGCTACAAGGACCAGACGGTGATGGAGCCGTTTTCTCCGGGCACGAATGTGATTGTGGGGCGCAACGGGTCGGGCAAGAGCAATTTTTTTGCGGCGATCCGGTTTGTGCTGGGCGATGCGTACACGCAGCTGAGCCGGGAAGAGCGGCAGGCGCTGCTGCACGAGGGGTCAGGGTCGGCGGTGATGTCGGCGTATGTGGAGATTATCTTTGACAACAGCGACAACCGGTTCCAGACGAACAACAAGGAGGTGTCGCTGCGGCGGACGATCAGCCTGCGCAAGGACGAGTACGCGGTGGACAAGAAGGTGTCGACGCGCAGCGAGGTGATGAGCATGCTGGACACGGCGGGGTTTTCGCTCAAGAACTCGTACTACATTGTGCCGCAGGGGCGGGTGACGGCGCTGACGAACATGAAGGAGGCGGACCGGCTGAAGCTGCTGAAGGAGGTGGCGGGGACGGAGAGCTACGAGACGCGGCGGGCGGAGTCGCTCAAGATCATGGGGGAGACGGAGAACAAGCGGGCCAAGATCGACGAGCTGCTGGAGTACATCAAGACGCGGATGAGCGAGCTGGAGGAGGAGAAGGAGGAGCTGCGCGGGTTCCAGGAGAAGGACCGGGAGCGGCGGTGCCTGGAGTACGCGCACCACCACCACCACCTGGTGGCGGTGACGGAGGCGCTGGAGGAGATTGACCGGACGCGGCAGGACGGGGCGGACCACTCGGGGGCGGGCCAGCGGCAGTTCCGGCAGGGCGAGCAGGCGCTGGCGCGTATCGACAGCGAGCTGCAGGAGCTGCAGCGGTCGGTCGACATTCTGAACCTGGACCGGCAGGAGTACGAGAGCGACAGCCGCGAGCTGGCGCGCGCCAAGGCCAAGGCGGAGCTGCGCGTCAAGAGCCTGGCGGACAGCCAGGCGACGGTGGAGCGGCAGCGGCAGCAGGCGGCGGCGGACCTGGTGGCGGTGCGGGCGGAGATCGCGGCCAAGGAGGCGGAGCTGGCGCGCATCCTGCCGGAGCTGGAGAAGCGCAAGGCGGCCGAGGCCGAGGGCCGGCACGCGCTGCAGACGGCGGACGGGCGGCGGCAGCGGCTGCTCAACAAGCAGTCGCAGGGCGACCGGTTCCGCAACAAGGCCGAGCGCGACCGCTGGATCGACGGGCAGGTGGCCGAGCTCAACAGCACGCTGGCGACGCTGCGGGCGAGCCGGCAGTCGGCGGCCGAGGAGACGGACGAGGCGGCCGCGCTGATCGCCGCGCTCGAGGCCGACATTGCGCGGCTGTGGAAGGGCATCGAGGGCTTTGGCGCCGAGCGCGCGGCGCTGGCGGAGCGGCTGTCGCAGGCGCAGGACGCGGTGCAGGGGCTCGACGACGAGCGGCGCGCGCTGCGGCGCGAGGACGACCGGCTCAGCACGCAGATTGCCCACGCGCGGCAGGAGCGCGACAAGGCGAACCGGGCGCTCGGCAACATGATGGACACGGCGACGGCGCGCGGGCTGGCCACGATCGAGCGGCTCAAGCGCGAGCGCGACGTGCCCGGCGCCTACGGCATGCTGGCCGAGCTGATGGACGTCGGCGAGGCCTACCGCATCCCCGCCGAGGTCATTGCCGGCAACAGCCTGTTCCACTACGTCGTCGACAACGAGGCCACCAGCACGCTGCTGTCCAACGCCCTCTACGAGCAGCAGGGCGGCCGCCTCACCTTCATTCCGCTGGAGCAGCTGCGGCCGCCGCGCCAGGCCAACGTGCCGCACGGCGCCAAGGACGCGCTGCCGCTCGTCGACAAGGTACAGTACGACCGGCGCTTCGAGAAGGCCTTCCAGCACGTCTTTGGCAGCACCGTCGTGTGCCCGACCGTGGCCGTGGCGGCGCAGTACGGGCGCAGCCACGGCGTCGACGGCATCACGCCCGACGGCGACACCACCAAGCGCACGGGCACGCTGACGGGCGGCTACGTCGACCCGTCGCGGTCGCGCCTCGAGGCCGTGCGCGCCGTGCGCCACTGGCGCGGCGAGTACGAGCGCCTGGCCGCCCAGGCCGACGACGTCAAGCGCCAGATGGAGGCCAAGGAGCAGGAGGTCACGGCCGCGCGCGGCGCCGAGGTCAAGCTGCTCGGCCAGCTGCGCCAGCTCGAGGAGGGCTTTGGGCCCAGCCGCACCGAGCTGGGCGCCAAGCGCGAGCAGCTGGAGCGCGAGCGCGGCCGCCTCGACATGCTGACGGCGCGCCAGGAGACCATTGTCAAGAGCATCGACGAGTACGCCGCCATGGTCGAGTCGTTTGCCGCCGAGAAGAAGTCCGAGTTCAAAAAGGCGCTGACGCCCGCCGAGGAGGAGCAGCTCGAGCAGCTCAACCTCGAGGTCCAGGGCCTGCAGCGCCAGCTGCACGAGGCCAGCAGCCGCCGCCGCGAGCTCGAGGGCCAGAAGCAGGTGCTCGAGGTCGACCTGCGCCAGAATCTGCGCATGAAGGAGGACCAGCTGACGACCAGCCAGGTGTTCGACCTGACAGCCGACGGCGGCGGACGAGGCAGCGGACGGGGCAGCGGAGAAGGAGGAGGAGGGGGAGGAGCAGATGGTGGCAGTGGCGAGCGCGGCGGCGGCGGCAGCTACGCGGAGGCGACCAAAGAGCTGGCCAAGCTGCAGCGGCGGCTGGAGGACAAGGAGGCGCGGCTGCGGCAGACGCTCAACGAGCTGGACGAGCAGGCGGCACAGATCAGCACACTGCAGGCGCGGCGGGCCGAGCTGGAGCAGAAGCAGCAGGAGATTGCCGCCGGGATCGAGCGGTCGCAGAAGCGCATGGACAAGAACCTGCAGCGACGGGCACTGCTGACGCAGCAGCTGGCCGAGGCGCAAAAGAACATTCGTGATCTGGGCGTTCTGCCAGAAGAGGCATTTGACAAATACGAGCGGATGGATCCAGCCAAGGTGAGTGGGAGAGAGAGAGAGAGAGAGAGAGAGAGAGTGTGTGTGTGTGTGTGAAACTGACTGTCAGATCTCAAAACGGCTCAAATCCGTGCTGGAGGCGCTCAAAAAGTACCGACACGTCAACAAAAAAGCCTTTGAGCAGTACAACAGCTTTACCAACCAGCAAGAACAGCTGCTGAAGCGGCGCCAGGAGCTGGATGCGTCGCAGGCGTCCATCGAAGAGCTGGTGGCCCACCTGGACCGCGTCAAGGACGAGTCGATCGAGCGCACCTTTAAGCAGATCTCCAAGGAGTTTGCCACCATTTTCGAGCGCCTGGTGCCGGCCGGCCACGGCCGCCTGGTGATCCAGCGACGCGACGGCGGCGCGGTGGACGACAACGACGCCGATGCCGACGCCGACGCCGACGATGCCGCTGCTTCGTCGCGCCGGCGCAAGGGCAAGGCCGGCGCATCGTCGTCGTCGGCCGCCGCCGCCGCCGCCGCCGCCCGCCGCTCGGTCGAGAGCTACACCGGCGTCGGCATCAGCGTGTCCTTCAACTCCAAGCACATGGACGAGCAGCAAAAGGTGCAGCAGCTCAGCGGCGGCCAGAAGAGCCTGTGTGCGCTCTGCCTCGTCTTTGCCATCCAGCAGACCGATCCGAGCCCCATGGTCGTCTTTGACGAGGTCGACGCCAACCTCGATGCCCAGTACCGCACCGCCGTCGCCAGCCTGCTGTCGTCCATCTCCAAGGAGGCCGGCACCCAGTTCATCTGCACCACCTTCCGTCCCGAGATCGTCCAGGTGGCCGACAAGTGCTACGGCGTCACCTTTACCAACAAGACGAGCTCCATCGGCTGTGTCTCGACGGAAGAGGCGCTGAGCTTTGTCGAGGGCCAGAAGCAGTAGAGTGGGCGAGTGGCACGTGCCCGTGTGTGGCTGGCCCATGGGCTGGTGCATGGCTGGTGCATGGCTGGTGCATGGCTGGCGCATGGCTGGCGAAATGCAAGTGATTGGCAAACAGGGAAGGCGCGCTGGAAGGCTGGAAGGCTCATAAAGAAGGTGCGTGTGCAGTGCAGGTGATCAAAGGCAGGCGCGAAAGGGATATGCCAGGAAGGCGCGTGTTTAGAAGGCAGGTGGAGGGGGCGGGCTGAGGAAGGCACACGTCGTTTTATCGCAAAGCCTCTGCCCTCCTGTCTCCTTCTGTCTGCCACTTTAAAAGAAGGGTTTACGACGTCTTTCATGTTCTATTATATATCTGTTTGTCTTCTTTTTTTATATTTTCCGTCTGTATTACAATTCCCTCGCGTTTCTCTGCTTTCGGTACAAAATGTTCACAAGTCTTCTTTTCTGTCATATTGGTTATATTGGATGATTGTCAGTCTTGCGCGCGGAACACGCGACCCAAAAATTCTCGGCGTCACTCCAGCATTGACTTCAGCATTGCGTCCTCGCGTCTTGTTGTGCCCTCAAAGGCTGGATTGGATAGAGTCCGACTGGACGGCTGCGCATTTTGCCGTGGACTGACCCTATCTAATATATTACCTACCACACCTTTCGGGCGGGTGCGGTTCTGGTATGCTGTCTGGCAGGCTGGCCAGCATCCATCGAGCTGTTTCCTACTGGGACGCAAATTGCTTTCCCGCCTTTGAAAAAAGAAGAAGATAAAAAAAAAAAACCCCCGCGTTGCCCCAACAGTCTGTCTATCCATCACCCCAGTCGGCCAAAAACGTCTGCCGCAATCTGCTCTATCCCAATGTTAAATGTCCTCGACCTCTCTGAGCACATGTTCCCCTTGGGATGAGTGGGATGACCAAGCAATAAACACCTTTTCTTTCCTGGTTCCCTCCTTTATTTACCTTCTCAGCATGTTGTTGCCTTGGCGCGTTCCCTATTAACAGCATCTCGTTATTACTATAGCCACAACAGACACGCCTTAGAGCGACGCAGAAAAGAAAAAAGCGTGACGCATTCCACGTTTGCAGTCAAAAGCAGCCCTGTTTACAGAAGAGAATCCTTGTCCTGCTATCACTCTTTGCTACATTATCTCTGACTAGTTGCCGAGACGAAATCAGTCAATCCAAAATCAATCAGAGTGAAATACAATGCGCACAGGCAAAACCCCGAACCAGAACCAGAACAAGAAAGGGAAACACATTCAAATATCAAAAACCCCATGCAACCATATATGATGCTGCTTCGGCTCATTTGCTTGTTATTTGTCACCGCATCTGTGGCGCTGCCGTCTGCAAAAGAGCTTGCGGCCATCGACCAACGTTCAGGACGACGGATAATACATCATCAGCCTCGCAATGCCTGCGGGAGTCCGGCAAGCCCCAGCTGCCCTGACACGGCAGAAACAACGAAAACAGCAAAGGGGGCAGTCTCGACTTCGTCTTCAATGCCAGCTGCCATGGCGTGCAACAACTCGCCGCTTCTTTGCTCGCGAACATACAATCGCGTTACGCACCTGTGAGTGAATCCGGTGGGATTTGGGCATTTGAGTATTTGAGCATTTGAGTATTCTCTGTGTTTCACTGGCTTTCCACAGCACAACTACCCCAGACTGGCACCCGCCATGCCTATTTCACACAAGAAAACTCACACTTCCTCGCAGCGGTGCCCACGACAGCGCCTTTGTTCGAAACTCCCCTGCTCTCAACGCCATAGCCGGCGACCAGTTCTTCAATGCCACCAAGGCGCTGTCGGCGGGGGTTCGCCTGCTGCAGGCGCAGGTCCACGCCTGGAACGGCTCGCTGCAGCTGTGTCACACCAACTGCGCCCTGCTCGACGCAGGCCCGCTGGTGACCTTTCTGACGCTTATCCGCGAGTGGATGGACAGCCACCCGTTCGACGTGGTCACGCTGCTGCTGGTGAACAGCAACAACCAGCCGGCTGCTGCGTTTGGCCGCGTCTTCGAGCAGTCGGGGCTGGCAAAATATGGGTATGTGTACGGGGGCAGGAACGCAGCTGGAACCACCACCACCACCTCCTCCTCCTCCTCCTCCTCCTCCTCCTCCACGTGGCCAACCCTGCAAGCCATGATTGCCGCCAATACGCGCCTGGTCACGTTCATCGCCTCCATTGCACCCGACGCCGCCTACCCCTACCTCCTGCCCGAGTTTCAGCACGTCTTTGAGACCCCCTACCTGGTCACCAGCCCGGCTGGCTTCCACAACTGCTCGCTTGACCGTCCTGCCTCGCTTGGCTCTGCTGCTGCCGCCCTGCGTGCCGGCATGCTGCCGTTGATGAACCATTTTGCCTATGCCAAGATCACAGACTCTGTCCAGATCCCCGACGTCAGCAACATTGACATCACCAACAGCCCAGACAACACCGGCACCAAGATCAGCGCCACCCTGGGCACCCAGGCCGCCTACTGCACCAGCCAGTGGGGCGGCACACCGCCGACCTTCATCCTCGTCGACTTCTTCAACCGCGGGCCGGCCATTGCAACCGTCGATAGGCTCAACGGCTTGACCTCAACCACCGGCCGGTCCATGACCCCAGACATGCTGCCAGGTGCCGCAGCTACCAAGTCTGCAGGATCCAAGACTGCGCCGGCCGTGGCCAAGCAGTCCTTTGCTTGCATGGCGGTGGCAATGGTATACATTTTTTCAGGATCTATTGCTATTTTGATTGGGATATGAAGAGGCACTCGGGGCGGGGATCATCGAGAAACGACTCGACGACAAAGACATGTCATATATTAAAGAGTAACGAATGAGATACGACCAATCAAAAAAACATGGCACCCTTGCACTATCCCGTTCCGTTGTGTGATATTACAATAACTTGTCACAGCGACTTAATTGCGAGAAGATATCCTCCACACAAAAGAAATAAAGGCCTCGCACTCAAACAGCACTGTGAAAATATAAAATTCTTCGTTCTTGTCTTGTACGCTTTGTGCCGTGCCTTCTCTGGCGAAAGAAACACAGCCCCCAGAATACTGAGAACGTGTCCCAGTCGTCCAGGGGAAATAACACAGCGAAAAGCGTATCCGAGCTCAAGACCATCCACTGAGAAGAAATCGGGTGGCCGAGATTGGCAGAAGACAGGGAGTTGATGCAAAAAAGAAAACAGAGAAGAAAACTCAAGTCTGTAGAAGCATCTCTACAAACAAACACAAAAAGAAAGCACAAACCTTACAAAGAAGTCAGTCGTAATTATGTATTTAACTGAGCTTGTCTTTGCTGAACTTGAGATGTTACTGAGTAGAAAATGAAGTAAGTTTTTTTTTTTGCCAGCCCGGAGTCAAAGATGGTTTTGACAGCACACAGAACCAGAGTTTGTTTTACCAGAATCACGTGCTGTTACTAAGCAAAAAAAAAGCATGAGGATAGTACCATATTAATATACGAGTACGTCGTGAAGACTCCAGAAGAGTCTAAAAAGAAAAAAAGAGCCGATTTTCTACAAGGAAAGTCGAAGAAGATAGCGAACCTTTGAAGACTTTTTCTCTTGTCGTTCTTTCAGAGACCATGTCGCGCAACATCAACCAGCCGTCGAACCAGATCAAACTGACGAATGTGTCGCTGGTTCGGCTGAAGAAGGGCAAGAAGCGGTTCGAGATCGCGTGCTACAAGAACAAGGTGCTCGAGTGGCGGTCGGGCATTGAGACGGACCTGGACAACGTGCTGCAGATCCCAAACGTTGTGTTTCTCAACGTGTCCAAGGGCCAGACGGCGCCGGCGACGGAGCTGACCAAGGCCTTTGGGCCCGACGCCACGCCCGAGTCGGTGGTGCTGGAGATTCTGCGCCGCGGCGAGCTGCAGGTGGGGGACAAAGAACGGGCCGCCCAGCTGGAGCGCGTGCACCATGAAGTGGTCGACATTGTGGCCGGCAAGCTCGTCGACCCGCGCACCCAGCGGGTCTACACCACCGGCATGATCGAAAAAGCCCTCGACATGCTGAGCACACAGCATCAGCAGCAACAGCAGCAACAGCAGCAACAGCAGCAGCAGCAACAAAGCTCACAAGCTGAGAGCGGCGCGGACAAAGAAGCAACAGAGCAGCCACCCGCCACGCACAAGACGCCCATGTGGACAGGCGTCACCACGACCAAGAGCGCCAAGTCGCAGGCTCTCGAAGCCATGAAGGCTCTTGTGGCCTTCCAGCCGATTCCCGTCATGCGGGCCCGCATGCGCCTGCGCATCAGCTGCCCGGCCAACATACTCAAACAGTCGGTATCGTCCAAGGCAGCGGCAGCTGCTGGAGGCGGCGGCGGCGGCGGCGGCGGTGGCGGTGGCGGTGGGGGCGGCAAACACGCCGGGAAAAAGGGAGGACATTCAGAGAGCGCAGCCGCAGCGTCGACATCGGCAGCGGCGTCTGGGGATGGCGGCGGCGAGGGGCAGCGCAAAGGCACGGTCAAAGACCGCATTCTGAGCTATGTGGAACAAGTGGAGAGCCAAGATGTGGTCGGGTCCAACTGGGAGGTGACTGGGTTTGTCGAGCCAGGTGCCTTCAAGCCGCTGTCCGACTTTATCGGGAATGAAACCCGGGGCCAGGGCCGGGTTGAGGTGCTGGACATGGCTGTGACACATCAAGACTGATTGGGGGGGAGGGAGGCGGGCGAGGGTGCAGATGGCGATGGAAGTTACGCAGCTGATGGCGGGAGAGGCAAGAGACGGAGCGCTGCATTTTGCATTTTGCATGGCATGGGTGTGTGTGTCTATGTATTTTGGCCTTTTGTTTGAGTGCATGGCTTTCGGCGTCGTGGAAAACAAGAAAAAATTAGGGCGGTTTATAGCATTGAAACGTTGTTGTGCTTCTTTACTATTTTGCCTTACTTTCATGGCGGGCATTGTATTCCTTTTGCCTTCACGTTTTTGTCTATTGTTTCTTTGGTTTCTCGGTAGCGAGGCATTAGTCCACACAATTTGATAAGGACGTCTGTCTTGCAATACGAATGCGAAATCCTGCTTGCCAGTCTCGCTGAAGCCACAAAGTGTCCCGGGCCATCAGTTTTTGGCAATTTTATTATATTTTTTTCGTATTTCCATTTTAGATCCAGTGCATTGATAACACAAGGCGCTGATCGCCACCTCTCTCTTTCAAAAAAAGAGAAAAAAGAGAGCATGGCGAGACGGCACTGTTAAAACAGGACAAAAAAAAGGACAAAAGAATCTTGCATCGTGTGAGATCCCTGAAGAGCCTTGCCTCCTCTTTCGTCTGTTTTTTTTTTCTCTTTTCCACCACACCTCTTGAGCCCGTGCTGTCTCTTCCCAAAACCAAAAAAAGAAACCCACTCCGTTCCAAACCGCTCTTTTCCTCGCCCTCCTCTTCTCCCGCGTGTGGAAGAAACGGCTTTAGCCACCCTTCTTCTTGGACACACCGACCGTCCGGCCGCGACGGCCAGTCGTCTTGGTGTGCTGGCCGCGCACACGCAGACCCCAGTAGTGGCGGAGACCGCGGTGGGAGCGGATCTTCTTGAGGCGCTCAAGATCCTCGCGCAGTTTAGAGTCGACGTTGTTGGCCAGGATCTGGCTGTCCTTGCCATCAACGATATCACGTTGACGATTCAGGAACCACTGACAAGACCGTTAGAAACACACACCTTCTCTCAACTCACAACAAAATGCCATCCACTACACGCTGGCATTGGGCGAGAAATGATGGGAGAAAAAAAAAAAAAAAAACTTACCGAAGGAATCTTGTACTGCAACGGGGCCTGGAGAATGCTGACTATCCGCTCCAACTGCTCAGCGCTAAGCTCACCAGCACTAGATGGTAGCAGAGTTAGCAAAAAAAAAAGACAATTCACCCTTCTTGGGATATGTTCGGGAAATCCCATACCGGAGGTTCAGGTCGATATCGGCCTTCTTTGCCACAATGTTGGCATAGCGACGACCGCAACCCTTGACCTTGGTCAGGGCATCTGTGTTTCCACCGTTAGCACACTCCTGTCCAGTGTAGGTGGGCCGTGTCTCCATTCAAGAACAGCACTTCGTCTTTTTGCACATCAGTGTTCGGAGAGAGGAGTTTACTAACAGACAACTTTCTGCTTGCCATCGATGTTGGTGTTAAGCAGACGGATGATCTAGATTTCCATACTGTCAGCATATGCGCATGTTCTCTCCTCGTGGCCCCTTCAGGGCTCTCGCGCTCGACGGTCCGCGTGGCCATAAACATCAAAACAAACGAAACGCGCAAAAGGCCGCAACACCAGTCGGCGGAGACTGCTGCATTCGCTTCGATTCGAAAAATGAACAGTAGATGAAACGTACAAATTGGAAGTTATCTGTCGGTCCGCCATGTTAGCATTAGCAAACCAAAAGGCCTCAGTTCAAAAAAAAAAAGCCGACGTGAGACGACTCCTTTCCCGCCTGTTTTCTGCAAAACCATAAAACCAGAGAAAAAAAAAAAAAACTCACCCTTCTCTGCCGACACGAGAGACATGCTGGGCAACAATTTCCTTCGTCTGTCGACGGAAACGATTGCTGCTCAACAAAGAAAAAATATTGGTGTGGATGGATTGGAGTCGGTGGAACAGCAAAATGAAGTCTCGAAATCCCTTTTTTTCGCCCAGAGGTTCCTTGCACACAAAATTTCTCTGGCGCTAAAGTTGGTTGGTGCGGGTGTCGGAAAAACAATTATCACCGTAAGACACTAGGGTTAAGCTCATTCGTTCACGTGTCAGGTTTTTATTTATTTAATTAATTTTCTTTGTTAAGATCAGTCACGTGCATAGCAATATATTTTATGCACGTGACTTTTGTGACGAATGGCAGCGCCCCAAGCTTTCTCAAACAGAGGACGGGGCTACGATCAAACGTCAACAGTGTTAGACAAGGTTTACGAACCAGTGCTGTTTTCAGGGTGTCCTTTTCTTTTTGTTGATGCGTGTGTGATTTTGCTTTTTAGTGCATCACAAAGACGGGTTGCATCTCGTCGCAAAACTATAATTGTGCCGCCCTGATTTTCCACCCCCCTTCCCACCCACACTTCTCATGACTTTTCCCAGAAAAGCATCCCAACTATGCTTGGAAAGGCCGGTCCTCATAGACCGAGAAAATGGAACGAATTGTGTAGGTTTCTGCACATCTTTTTTTGGACGCTCCTTGGCCAGCCCCTGGTGGATTCTTGGCAAATCTGTGGTAAATCTTTTTCGGACGATCCTCTGGACGTCCATCGTGGCAACCCGTCGTTCCTGATGGGCATGACAAAGGATATGAAGTAAGTGCAAGTATAGCCGGTTTGACTTGGACAAATCCTGGCTAGGCGCGTATTCGCAGTATTCTTACAAGTTTTTCTGTCAAGTGGCAGAAGAGCGAGGAGCTCGATGTGTTTCAACCATGATTCTGAAAATTGCTTCGGCTTGTTTGATTTTAATACATTTTTTTTGTTGTTTTTATTGCTTTTAGATCAGTCTAAGGAAAACAAACTCCACGGAAAAAGCGTATAGACAGCATTACCAGTACCGCCAGGGCCGATGTCTCCGCCATTCGATCAAAAGTCTCCTTTTTGAAAAGACTAAAAACTTAAAAAGGCATCACAGTAAAAAAGATTTAATAACAAGAATCACCACAAAAACTAAGTCGGTCGTATACAAGAAACAGGGGAAAATGACAACTCGTCATAAACATAAACATAACAAAATAGGTAGCAGGAAAAAGCAGAAGTTGGGTACGAGGCCAGCTGTAGCAAAAGTGATTTTTTTTATGGGCATTTGGTTTTTATGTTTTATTTTTGTAGTTTCGATCAGGCCGCTGGGACAGGCACGACTTGCACACCAACGCCATTGCTGCTCGCCGCCGCAGAGGTGGCAGCACTGGCAGCACTGGCAGCACTGGTGCTTGTGCTGGTGCTTGTGCTGGTGCTTGTGCTGGTGCTCGTGGAGGAAGCTGTTGCGCCAATAGTGGTGGTGGTGGTAGTGGTGGAGGAGCCGGCGGCGTTGATGTTGAAGCCGCTGCCCAGCAGGGCAGCAACGGCACTGTTCAGGCTGGATGCCGAACCCAGGACAAGGCCAGAAATCTCGACCTGGGCAACCTGGGCGAAGCTGACGAGAGACGACTGCAGGTTGAAGAGCGAGAGGCCGTTGCTCGACCACAGACTGCAATCCTGACTGAACTGCGTGATGTCTTCGACAAAGAGATTGGCCTGGTTGGGCAGGATGATGGCGGCCGGGTCGGAAAAGAGCTGGGCGCCGTTGGGCAGGCTGGGTGCCTGTGATCCGTAGGGCAGGATGACGGTCTGGCCGATCTGGCCAAACGGGTTCTTGGGGTCGAAGGCAGCAACGTTCTTCAGGCCGCCAAAAGACGTCGAGTTTGAGAAAGCCGAGGTCGCGTTCGTGGGGGCGGCACTGGCGGCGACCGACGTGGCAGAAGCCACAATGTTCTCCACCACGCTGGCTGGAAGGTTGGTCGCGGCCGTGCCCAGCAAACCGGCGAGGTCGAGGCTGGTCGTTGGCAGGCCAATGGTCATGGGGCTGGCGGCCGACACCATGACGACAACAGAGCTCTTGTTGTCCTTTTGCTTCTTGCCGTGATCGGCCAGCAGTTGGTT
The DNA here is from genome assembly GCA_019925385.1 of Raffaelea deltoideospora. Classification (NCBI taxonomy): domain Eukaryota; kingdom Fungi; phylum Ascomycota; class Sordariomycetes; order Ophiostomatales; family Ophiostomataceae; genus Raffaelea; species Raffaelea deltoideospora. The sequence continues at coordinate 45,180 of JADHKP010000058.1, read as the reverse complement.
GACCATGTAGCGCTTGTTTTTGGATCCAGAGTTGCGGACATCGACCAGCTCCGTCACACACACAATGACAGTATTCTGACGGGATACGTGGTCAGCACAGCATCTCTCGGATGTCAACCAAAACGAGGTAGGCTAGACTCACAACTTGGTCAAACCGCGAAAGGAAGTGGTTGACGCGGATGTTGTTTTTGATCGTCTCGATCTCTTGGACTAAAGCCAGTTGTGACTGCACCAGGCTTGAGAACTCTTGCTCTGCGACCAGGGCCAGCTGATTGACAAGATCAAGGTTCTCCTGCACAATGGTTATGCTGGGCTCGACAACAGTCTGCTGGATGAGGACGGTGCCTCGCTTGTTCTTCTGGTGAGAAGTCGGAGCTGCCCGGGTTAGCCAGGGCGGCCATTCAACGATCTTGAGACCAAAGAGAGAAAGACACTGGAACGTGTAACATACCAGAGGCCACCAGCGAAAGGCCTGCTAGGGCCACGAGAGTACTTGTAAAATGCATGACGATTGCTGTGAAGGTGCAGAAGAGGTGCAGATGTTGTATAAGTCGTGTTTTGCTTTACTTATTCTTTTACGAAAATGAAAGCAAAAAGGGTAGGGATAGAAGAGTGACCAAAGCACGAAAAAAAGAAGAGAAATGGGATAATGCCACCAGTGCTGTCTGTCTGTCAAAGACGACGAGAGAAAAAAAGTGATACAAAAGTAAAAAAAAGATGACAAACTGTCTGTTCTCCTGGGTATATAAAAGAGATGGTTTGACCGAAAGCAAATAGAACAAAAAAAAAAAGACAGAATATGCAATAAAGATGGGTGGCTGCCAAACCTAGGGCGCTCAAAGAATGACAAAGTGTGAAACTGTCGAAGAGAAAAGAAAGGTAGAAAAAAGATGAAGAAACAAAACACAAAATGAAGCAGGGAATGTCGTAGCGAGAAAGAGGGAAGACAACAACAAAATGGGAAAGAAAAAGAGAGAACCAAAATGACGATTCAGCAAGACGATCATTGATGTGCAGTTTTGGCCGCAGTGGCATGAACGACATATATACATATATGTGGTCGAGGGGGGGGGGGGTGTCTGGATGTGCTGTGATCGCCAGGCCTGCCCAGACCTTTTGTCGACTTGTTCGCCTGCTGCGTGACACGCATACGGGGGTAACACCATCGACAGAAGCACTCGTGCACTGCGATACAAAAGCCGTTGTTTCTGCCTTCCCTCTAGAGAATCAATCTCATACCAAGCGAATGAGGCTGAGACCCCTGGCTCTGTCAAGCTGTTGCTGCCAAGATTCAGGCGGCAAAGCCAGGTACGCAATATGGATACGAGCAAGTAGGAAAGAAAAGACGGAGGGGGCGGAGGGGAGGGGGGGTTGGAGAAAGAGAAGGGGAGGGAGGCGATGGGGAGGGGGTGAGTGTTAGAGAGGACAGGGTGAGGATTTCAACGTCTGTGAGTTTTTGTTCGTCTGCGAGAATTTTCTCGCCCTCTCGTGACAAAGACCGTATGTTTACAAAGCACTCACTCGTAGGGGGCCTCTTGTCGCATCTGAAAAGATTGCATGTTTACAAAGTATTACTCGTACTGTAAATGGCAAGCACGATGCACCCCCTCCCCATTGCTTTTACACTTTTCAGAAAAGCTGGCCAGCTTTCTCGCCGAGAGGGGAAAGCGCTGTCGACGACGAGCGAACAAAAGGGAAAGACCAATCGCCTTGTTTGTCTGCCCCAGGCTTTGGCATTGTTTCTGTCCAGTTTTCCTCCTCCGTAAAACGTATCGGCTCACAGCGGTCCCGATGAGATGCAGTCACACCATCGAAGCGAGTCGAGCCAGTTTGGGAAGCAGCCGGCAGTCGCAGTTGACGGCTACAGCAGTCAAGCCTCGACTAGAACAGCCTAACACCTTCCCCCTTAGCCGAATGCTGAAAACGAAAGAGGCACGAGCCTCATCGTTGATGGATACTACGGTGCAATACGAGTCCTCTGTACTCCGTACGAGAGAGAGAAAAAAAAGGTGTCGGTCCTCCACAAAGCGCACGGCCCTTTATTTTTCGAGAAACCCCCCCACCAAAGCACCCTGGTTGTGTTTCCGACGCAGTCTGTTTTGTATCAAAATCCAATACCATCAATGCGAGTATTTGGAAACACAACCGCACGGCAAGATTCGATATATGTCCTGCGACGACGGTGGAGGAGGCAAAAAACAGACCATGTAAAAGACAGAAGGCATGAACAAAATAAACAGGGTAAATAAGGTAGGTCGCCTTGCGAGAGCCTGGTCAATCTTTCAAGTTTTGAGTTTGCTTTTGCCACCTTGCTGATGGGGGGCGTAGAGTGTAGGAAGTGAGTGAATGACGGCAAGCCGATTGGGGCAAATGGTTGCATGAAAAAGCAAGCTCTTTTTCTTTTTTTAACTCTTCTCTTCCGAAATCCTGGCCTCGCTAGGTGAGCCCTGCCGGGGGTTTCCCTTTGATTTGTCACTGCAGTCGCCCTTTTGTCTTTTCCTAGCGCGACATTATAAGCTTGATCTTGATCTGGCTGTTCGGATGCCGTCGCTGCTGTGTTTCCGTGTAGCAAAAGTCTGAACTAAGCCACAGCAAAACAAAGCCTGTTTTTCTCTTGATGTCGAGTGTGTCGAAAAAAGGCCCTAGATCCTAAAGAGGGGAGCGAGGCGTGTCAATGACAGGGGAAGAGCGAAATGTAGAGGAGTGCTGGAGAGGATGACAGACGAGGGAAAAAAGGGAGGGCACAACACAGAACTGCAGAAGAAAGAGGCAATGGCAGAAGAGACAGAAGAGACTCGAGCAAAAGCGAGAGCCAAGAATGAGCACAGAGAAGAGGAGACCGTCGAGATATAAATGAAGAAAAAACGATCTTTATAACGAACAAAAAGACGCATCAAAAGCGGGAACGTCTTGTATGGCCGGCACAGGGGCGTTCCGTGCTGTCTTTTGTTTTTCCCCAGAGTCTCTGTCTCTTCGCATTCTGCTTTGACGGCCTGAAACAGCAACCGGATGTAGCTCACATCCGACTGATTTTCACGATCGTTGTAGGCTTGTCTAGTCAAGCAAGCAATACACGACATAAGGCGTACACATACAGCAAAAAAAAAAAAAAAATCAAAGGGATTCAACCAGAAATATACCGTTAAACTAAAGGCCGTTTCATACAACGTATCCACCCCCAAGACCGCCCCCCTTCTCCATTCTTCATCCATCAATAATACATTACATTCACCGCCCACAGCAACAACAGCATTCCTGCTGTTCGCAGCCGCACATCGTTCAAGGCCCGCAGCCTCCAGCTTGCCGGCGCCCAGGCCAGCGCACCGCCGCCCTCGCGATGCCTGGCATTGACACCAGGCAATAGCTCATGGCTAAAGACACCTTCTCCGCCCAAACTGCCCAAGCTGCCGTTGTTGCCGTTGTTGCTGTGGCCACTGGCGCTCCCAGCCGCCGCCATGGCCGTGCCGAGACGGCCGTCCCGGTCAAACATCGATTCACACACCGCCCTGACGGTCTCGTGCGTCGTCATGGCCACCGACACGAACACCGTGGCCAGCAGCGCCAGCTCCAGCGCCCGGGCCACGGCAGCCACGGCAGCGCAGCTGCCACCGCCGCCGTTGCGGCCGATGCGCGCAGACGAGCCAATGCGCAGCAGGCCGGTGCCGTCGCCCGACAGCAGAATGTGGCGCTGCAGCACCGACAGCTCGAGGGCGCAGCGGCCGAGCGCGGCCGGCAGGGCCAGATGGACGCGGCGCAGGCGAACGTGGGCATTGCGCAGCACGACCACGGCCAGCACGACAATGACGGAGAGGTAGGGGTGGAGCTTGTCGTAAAAGGCGCGCTCGTTGCTGCCCATGGCCAAGCTGGACTCGTAGACGTAGAGAAAACAGAGCACGAGGCCAAAGCTCACCAGGATCGGCTGCACCGGCGCGGCAAAGTCGGCCGGATACAAAAGGCTGGCCAGGAAGCCGTCCATCCGGCCGTTGGCGCCGGGCACTGAATCGTAATGGTGCTGCAGAAGCTGCGCCAGGTGGCGGCGGCGCTTCGCCGTCTGCAGCGCCGTCAGCGGCGGCGATGCCGGCGGGGCAGCCGAGGCAGCCGATCGGTCTGTGGAGCCCGCGCCCACGCCGGCAGCGGATCCTTCTTGCAGCCGGCGCATCTGGCCGTGGATGAGAAGCATCCGCCAGGCAAGCACAGCCAACAGCATGCCGGCAAAGGGTGCAAATCGGTCCAGGGCGATGGCTTGGCGCATCTCGTCGGGACTCCACTGTGCCACTCTGCGGCGGCGGAGGCACACGATCTGAGCCAGCCGGACGGCCAGCTCACACACGCCAAAGGTGGGGTGTGGCCGAAGAACGACGAGGCAGATCGCCGTCGCTGCGCCGACGATGCGCGCCAGCAGCCAACCGGTGTTGCGGCCGGAAGGAGAGAAGGCGCCCGCCGAGGCAGACCCCCCCCCGCCGGCGGGCTTGCGGCCGGTCCACAGCGTCGCGTAGACAACCAAAAACCAGAAAGACACGAGGCGCGGAAAGTAGTGCGCCTCGGCCTGCGGCGCCTCGTCCAGCAAAAGGTCCACCAGGCACGGCAGGGCGTTGATGCGCACGAGCACGGCAGCCACGCGGCGGAGCGAGAAGTCGTTGGTGCGCAAAAAGTACGAGGCGTGGCCGTAGGCCGACAGAAAGAGGTAGGCACCGGCACAGAAGCGCGTCCACTTGAACACGGTGGGCGAGGCCGTCGTGTCGAGGTACGAGCACAGAAGCAGCGCTGTCTGCATGATGCCCTTCCACTCGTCGGACACCTGGCGTGGCAGAATGTCAAACTCCGGGGGCGGAAAAGCCGAGGTGGCGGTCGTCGTCGTCATCATCGATGCGGCGGCCGCTGCCGTCTTCTCGCCCTTCTCGCCCTTCTCGCCCTTCTCGACAAAAGTGATGCTGTTTCCCCGTCTTCTCTCGCCGCCATGGTTGCTGCTCGGCCCGTCGCCATAGCGCTTCCAGCTTGCCAAGAAAAGAGCGCCGGCGACAAAAAGAAGCTGTTTCAGACGATGCGGGTCGGCGTGCTTTTCTGCCTTGGCAAACAGATGGCTCCTGTCTGCCAGGTAGCAGTAGAAGACGGCCATGCCGATCAGCGCGTAGTGGCCACCGCCAACAGCAGCAGAAGTGGGCCAGGCCCATGGCCACGGCCCAGCGCTGGCGCTTCTGCTTCCGCTGCTTCCGCTGCTTCCGCTGCGCCGCAGCAGCCTCATCGCCGCCACAGCAGCCGGAGCGAACACGGCGACGGCCAGCGCCGCACCGACCAGCACCTGGCCGCGCACCGGGGCCGGATAGGCGACGCAGCAGGAGCGCTGGTTGGTCCACCCGGGCCGGTCTCTGGCGGGCGAAGTGAGCCAGGCGTTGCAGCGAGCATTGAGCGGCACGTCGATCATGCGCTCGACGACGGGGCCGGCAAAGTGCAGGCCCGTGTCTTCGTAGGCTTCGGGGACGTGGCGCGTCATGGCGTTGTAGGCCTTGAGCACGTGGGACCGCACCGCCGGCGGCAGCCCGTGGTCCAGGTGGTCGTTGAGGCGCTGGATGCGCTCGGGCGACAGGGCGGCCGCGCGCGAGGGCGCCAGCAGCTCGAAGCGCGGCACCGGCACGGGGCTGAGAAAGATGTGGGGGGCGTTGGCCGAGTGGTCTGAGTCGTCCGCGGACGCCGGCCGCACCCACGACTGCATAAACGGCTCGACGGTGCGAATGGCCGACTTGAAAATGTCCAGGTACGCGTCGCCGCCGCTCCGCGCGGCCCAGAGGCCCGGCGCGCCAAGCAAGATGAGCGTGGCCGGCTGCGAGGCCTCGCCGCCGTCTTCCTCTTGGTCCTGCTTCGGCGGCGGCGACCGCGCCGTCGCCCGCTCCAGCTCGGCCAGCACGGCCGACGAGTTGAGCCACGGGTCCCAGATAAAGTCGAGCTGGACCTTTTCGACCTCGATGGCCAGGTTGTGGCGCGGATTCTGCTCGACGAAAATGGACCGCAGCAGCCACTCGGCCACCTCGTGGTCGATGCGCGTCAGCGCCGCAAAAAAAACCTGCCGCATCGTCGCATCGCCCACAAACAGCAGCCGCTGCCCGCCCAGACAGCCCCGGATGTCGTCCCGCGAGTACTCGTGCATGCGGCAGCCCGCCGGCTCCCACTTGTCAAACGGCGGCAGCGGCAGCACCGCCTCCTGCCCGTGCCGCTCCAGCTCCGCCAGCGACTCGTAGTCCACCGCCGCATCCACCGTCCGCCGCTCGTACACATCCGACGGCCACGAGCCACGTTGCATCAGCGCCTCGCAGCGGTATGGGTCATGGCGGCCTCCGACCTGTTAGTGGGACGAACGAAGACGAACGAACAAACAGACCAGACCAGAACAGAAAACAAAATACCTTCCGTCATCCGCTGTACCAACACAGCACACACCAAGAGCCACACAGAGACTCGAACCGCCAGGCCGGCTAGGCCCGACCATCGTCCGCCAGACCGGGCACTACACCCGCCGCCCGTCCACCGCCAAAGCCGATTCAACAACATCCGGACGGACAACCGACGTGCCAGGAGCGGAACCTGCAAGCTGTGGGTGCTGCGTCAAAGCGAACGGCATTTGCACGCTGCTGGCTATCGTTGCATGACACCGTATAGCGAGTGGAAACGCTGAAATGCAAACAGAAAAGAAGAAAAAAATTAGATCCCCCAAAATCCGCAAGCCAGCGTCAGCCACGAAGCAATACGAGAGAGTTCACGAGAGAATTCAAGAGAGAGGAAACCCCAAAAAACCAAACAAAAATAACCCAAAAATAACCCAAAAATAAAAAATAAAAAAGACAGGGAAAGCACGCATTAATTCATCTCAGTAATACTATCGAGTACAGAGCTCCTTTACTAAAGTTCGCTCTTTTCCAGGGGAGTCACGCGACTAGTTTCCTCCGTCGCTCTTTCTCCCTATCTCGAAATAAGGAGAAATGAAAGCCCCAGCCTTGACTCCGTGCGCCAAGCCTGCCAATGCACACTAGCGAAATATTAATTGGCTATTTGGAGGTGGGAGGGGGTTGCCAAGCAGGCTGTTGAGTACTCCGTACTCGTAATATTTGGTTAACAGAGCGAGTACCATGTACGAGTACTCCGTACTCTGTTTATCCATTTTACTCGTAGCTCAGTTCGACATGGTTCTTCAGCCGTACTCCATATTCGGATATTGTGCTCTCTGATACTGCTTCTTGTTGTATTACGAAGTATGATGCATTATTACTCTTTCTGTGTTGATTCCTGGCGGATGAACATAAGCGACAGCCGCCAAATGCCATTTGATGCATGGCCGAATAGCTTTCTCAAAACAAGGGAACATCAAGTATTTACGCTGTCCGGACTGCCGCCCGTAGTGTCGCCGGGCGGAGTAGACCTTCTTTTTCCCTTGATAATTCGCATGCCATTTTCCACCACATGTGATTTAATACTGCCTGCCTCTCTTCCAACCCCATCGTTGCCGCTTTAAATCGAGTCTCATAGGTGGTTCTTAATGGGCAAGTCTACTTTGCTGAAGATTGCAGGGTTTCCACACAAGATGCCTGCATTGGTCCAAGCAGTGGACGCGTACCTCAGTCTCAGCACCGAACTAACTGCGTATGCCTACGAAGAGACTCGGACTGAGTCGTCGGGTTCTTCGTCGAGGCATTGGACGGAACATTGGCGATCTCGACCTGTGCCAGCAATACCTGAAGCACTTGCACGCCCGTCTCGTTCACTGACCTTTGATTCTGGAGTCAATTTACGCAGACGAGTCTGGAGCTGGACGGCCCTGGACTGTGTAATGGAGTAGGTAATATTGAAGAAGCATAGGGACGTGTACGAAGTTCGTTATCACTACTGCATATTCAAGGCGGACGGACACTGGATGACTAACAATGACGGCTTGCATTTTCATCTTGAACGTCAACATGAGACAGCTCTCTTTTTGAGCAGTGCCTACTGCGTATGAAAGGTGAAGTTACTCGTAGGCCCGCAAACAAGGTCGTAATGCTCGGCGCTTCCCTGCTTGAATGGACAGTAATACAGTATTCGTACTAGCCTCATAATTATTGACACTGTATTTTAAGGCGGGATTATTAAGCTCCATTCGGACATACCATTGGACGGTAAGTGCGACGGGCAGGCGCAAGCTACGTCGTATTACGCAGGTCCCCCCGCCTTTCTCGTTGCCTGGCCGAGGAACGGAAGGAGCTTATCGCCACCAGCACTGTTTCAGAAGGAGCGATGCGCTGCCCAATGTTTGGTACTGCTTCCGGAACGGCCTGGCTGCCGCAAACAGGGTCATAACTCGTACCTGTGCTGCTTTCCCCCTCCATCTCATCCTCACAGCTTTCTTCTTCCACCGACTCATAATTCCATAACACTTTTGCTTTTCCTTTCCGTCATCAAACATCAACATCAACCCCCCCCGTCAAAGCCATCGTTTTTTATTGTCTTTTTTTTTGTTTCCTTTTTTTTTATAGACGTCGGGCTCCATTTCATCCCCCCCTCTTTCAACATGCGCATTGCGGCTTCGGCTGTCCTGGTGGGAGCCGCTTCGGCCTCATTTCTGTCGCCACTCAGCGAGGGCCAGCAGCGAGTGCTCGGCCATGTCGAGAAGCAGCAGCAGCAGCCCATCGGCCAGGACAAGGCCAAGGCTTCCGGGCCGCTGGCGGCTCTTGGGGAGCTTGCCAGTGGCCTGACCAGCGAGATCGAAGCGCTTTGGGCCGAGGTCAAGAAGGCCGTTCCCGATGCTTTTGACAAGACCGTCCTCTACTCGAACCCAAAGAAGCACACCCGTCGCCCAGACAGCCATTGGGATCACATCGTCAGGGGCGCTGACCTTCCCGTGGAATTTGCCACCACGGCCACCGGCACGGGCAAGGACGACGACCTGTCTGCGTACGACCTCCGTGTCAAGGCGGTCGACCCGTCCAAGCTTGGTATCGACAAGGTCAAGCAGTACAGCGGCTACTTGGACGACAACGAAAACGATAAGCATCTCTTTTACTGTTCGTAGCTTTCCCTTCTCTCACCTGCTTTCTCTTATTTCTCCTTTTGCTCCTTTCTTTTTGCGTCTTCTGTCTTTCTTTCCCCTCTTCAAATCTCTAGCTGACCATCAGGGTTCTTTGAATCCCGAAACGACCCAAAGAACGACCCCGTTGTCCTCTGGCTCAACGGTGGCCCCGGATGCTCCTCTCTGACCGGCCTCTTCTTTGAGCTGGGCCCCTCTTCCATCAACGAAAACATCAAGGTGGACAACAACCCGTATTCGTGGAACGCCAATGCGTCGGTCATCTTCCTCGACCAACCCGTCAATGTCGGCTACTCGTACTCGGGCCAGTCCGTCAGCAACACGATCGCTGCCGGCAAGGACATCTATGCCCTTCTTACGCTCTTTTTCAAGCAGTTTCCCCAGTACGCCCACCAAGACTTCCACATTGCCGGCGAGTCCTATGCGGGCCACTACATCCCCGTGTTTGCCCACGAGATCCTGGAGCACAAGAAGCGCAACATCAACCTCAAGTCCGTCCTGATCGGCAATGGCTTGACCGATCCCCTTACTCAGTACAGCTACTACCGGCCCATGGCCTGCGGCGAGGGTGGCTATCCCGCCGTCCTGGACGAGTCGCAGTGCCAGGCCATGGACAATTCTCTGGATCGCTGCCTCAATCTCATCGAGGGCTGCTACTCCTCGCAAAGCGTCTGGACCTGCGTACCGGCCTCCATCTACTGTAACAATGCTATGCTTGGCCCGTACCAGACCACCGGCCGCAACGTGTACGACATCCGGGGCCCCTGCAAGGACTCCAGCAACCTGTGCTACTCACAGCTGGGCTGGATCGACCGGTACCTGAACCAGGAGGAGGTCATCGCGGCTGTCGGCGCCGAGGTCCATGAGTACGAGAGCTGCAACATGAACATCAACCGCAACTTCTTGTTCCAGGGCGACTGGATGATGCCCTTCCACCGTCTGGTGCCGGACCTGCTGGAGCAGATTCCCGTGCTGATCTATGCCGGCGATGCCGACTTCATCTGCAACTGGCTGGGCAACCGCGCCTGGGCCGATGCTCTCGAATGGACCGGCCAAACGTCCTTCGCCAAGGCCGAGACTAGCGATCTCTACCTTCAAGGCTCCAAGGCCACCTCTGCCGGCAAGAAGGATAGCTATGGAACGGTCAAGGCCGCTGGCAACTTTACCTTTATGCGCATCTACCAGGCTGGCCACATGGTTCCGTTCGACCAGCCTCAGCCTGCGCTTGATTTCGTCAACCGCTGGCTGGGTGGTGAGTGGATTGAGGCGTAAAAAAAAAATCCCCAAATCCACGCCGATTTCAGCAGCAGCTGGGGAAGTCTGGACTTTGTTGACGGGAGAAGAAGGATTCCTGTTATATTAGCTGCTTTTCTCTTTTCTCATTATCCCCTTACTTGTCTTTGCGAAACATAAAGTTTTTTGTTTCCCCTCCCCTCCCCCTCCCCTTGAGTGAATGCATGCGTGCCCCAGCTGTTACAAGCTTCACTCTCTGTTGATGTTTAGAATCTCATTATATGTGATTGCAAGACTGGAACCATTGCCCTCTCTCTTGCTGGCACACGTGACAACAAATGTATATTCTGTTGTGTTTAACTATCCTTACTCAAGTCTACTTTGCATGGAATAAGCCCGAAACAATAAAGTCATTTTTTAAATATAAGTAAACATTGAAAAAGTAGTCTATTCTTTAGTAGGCAGGAGATACATGCAGAGAAAGACAAGAAGATAGCAATGAATTGACCTTTTGCTGGTGATACTTTGTGAAGAAAGCAGCGTTGTCAGTACCATGCTCTCATTACCTTTATATTTTTCTTGCTATAGAAGCCAGTCTCAATGAGAAGCAGAGCCATAGAAAAATCAAATGCTTACCTTCACAACACACACATACACGCACAGGCACAGGCACAGATCGCAGACGAATAAGAATCAAAAGAAATAAAAATTAAACGAACAAATCTGCAAAGCTGCAAAGCTGCAACACCTGAAGCGCCGGTAAAACTATATTTTTTGTGTCCTTTTAAGGGGCATACAAATAAAGACTAATACCCACCACCAACCCGAAAAAGATCCCCGGCGCCAACTCATTTACCAGCATCGTCTGCCAGCAGGTTTCCCGTCTCTTTCCAAAACCCCAACCCATCAGAACCCTCTCTGACTGACCGGAAGACCATGGAAATCCCGTAAAGCCGACCTGCCACCTCCTCTCCGTCCCTCGGGCAGGAATGCCCAGCATAGTGCATGTAACCCGTCATGAGACAAAAACGAAAAAACCCGAAATATGTCAAAAAAGACCAAAAAAACCAAAACCCGGAAACGCACACACACACACACACGCACACACACACACGCACACACACACACGCACACACACACACACAACCAACGACACTCAACGCATTCCGGCGTCGTATAGCGTACAATAACCAAAACAAAAAAGCCGCCTCCCTCTCTCCAGGCGCATTGTTCACATGCCATTATACGGTTGACACATATTACAAAAGAGAAAGATAAATCGGCATGGGTTGAATCGAGGCCGAGAGGGTAAATTTAACATAAGGAAAAAAACAAGCGACATGAAAATAGAGAGACGTGGAATATCATGAATCTTGACCCATAATGCCGTTGTTGGTTCTGTTGTTACACGGTTCGCAAACGTGTGCCATGTGGAGAAAGTGCCACACCAGCTGCCGTCTTGGAACTCTGTATAAAAAATAAAAGGTATGGGGAAAGGGGGAGGGTATACGAGTATGACATGCGTGAAAAAGAGACCTATCGTGAAATGGTAAAAAAAAAACGGGCGGACCACGGAGGAGGGGGTTGTAAAATAAAGGGTATGAATCACTATTGGATTTTGCTGGGTTCGTTTGCTTTCACGAGCTCGCTGGGTCGGGGTTCGATGTAGGAACGGGCGGGCTCTGGCTGATATGCCGCCGAAAGAAAGTGAGCCTATTGATCCTAAAGCGGCTCGTTTTCTTTCGTAGGCCCCGTTCATCCGGTGGCGGCGGCGTCTTGCCTCCGTTGCCAACGCTGCCACTGTGACCACCGGTGGACGACAAAGACGACTCATCGCCGCGATATATTTCTGTCGGCGTAAAGCCATCCGGCGAGCCGTTGACGGCGCCGTCTCGTTCTGGCGTGTGAGTGGACTCCAGTGGTCCAGTCTGAACGATCGGCTCTTCGAGGCCGCCCCCACCGATGCCGCCGCCGCCACTGTTGTTCAACGGGTGCTCCAGCGAGTCTCGACTGACGATGCTGGTGCCTTGCGTACTGGGCGAGAGGGGCATTTTGCCCGTCGTCGCACTGGTGGCCTGCGACGCCCAGTCGCCACCGCTCGGGACAGACGTGCTGCCGTCAGTAGCCTCGCTGACTCGCTGTTTTGTCGGAGCAAAGGGCCGGCCGTCGTGGACGTGGAATGGATCGCTCGCAGCAAAAGCTGCCACTGCGTCAAAGTGCGTATGCAACCCATTCGTGGCTTTGTACATGTCGCTCAAGACAGGCAGCTGGGCAGAATCCGCGAACTCGTCGCTGAAAGAGACAATGGCCGAGTCAGGAGCGGCCTTTGCAGCAGTGCCATTGCCTGCTCCATGGCTGTGGCCAAAATCAACAATTTCGCACCCAGTGAGCTCGCCGTTGTTAACGTTCGGGTGGGACTTGGGAGATATAGCAGACGTTGCAGGGGTCGTCGGTTCAATTGGCGTCTGTACAGCCGTGACCACGGGGCCCAGAACGGGCAGGTCTTTCTCCACGTCCGCTGTGCTGGGTTCAGGAACGGCCACACTCATCGTGCGCGGCGAGAAAGCACCATCGGTGCGTTGTGGGACAGCGAGTGACTCCTCGGCGGTTGCTTCGGCGATGCCCCGTTCAAACAGCTGTCTGTTGGTTTCCAGTTCGTCCACACAATATTGCATGGCAGGCATGATGCTTGCAACCGCCTGAAAGAGCGGAATTGCAAAGATGTTCATAAACCCGAGCTGAGATCGGAAAAGCGACACCGTATCCTTTTTGGGCGGAGACATCAATGAAGACTTGATCGCCAGCTGGTTCTCCATCGAAGCCTGCCTCGAAAATTCGTCCGACAGAATATGCATCCACTGCACCGCTGCGTCGTGTCGTCGGACCTGTTATACCGTTAGTTTTAAAGACGAGATGACAGCGGACATAAAAGAAAGAACAAAAAGAACGAATCGACAGAATCCACAATCAGGCGGATAAAATCACTCCATACCACATTGCTAATGTCTGCACACTTAATCAAAAGTGCACAGGCGAGGGCAGTTTGCTCTTCAAACATGCGGCCATTCCAGCCGTCCGTGGTATTGCTTTCAGCCAGCTTGTCCTGGATGCTGCCGAGCCTCTTCATGTAGTCAAAATGAAGACCCATATCGGTGGCAAGAATGGAGCTGATCATCAGGCTGCGCATCTTTGTATGCGCAAAAGCAGAATGCCAGTAACGACGCAGGATCTGCGAATAAGCAGCGCAGTGGAACGACTCAAGAACTGAGCGGTCGTTGTACAACTGGGCTAGCGGGGTATTCAGCACAATGAGGAAACCGTTGTTCACGCCCGGGTGACCGACGTCATGGCCGATGGCAGTGATGAGAAGAGTCAGTGCCTCCAGTGGCTGAATGAGCGACGCCATGGGCGACTTTGGTTGTGACAGCGGCTGGGCGGTCTCCGTCTCCGTCTCCGCCCCTGCTGAGGATGTGGGAGGCCGCGGGGGATAAGGAGGGAGAGCGCCAATGTTCACAAGAAAATTGAAAGTAGCCTGCAGCACATCGACGACATGGCGGAAGTTGTGATATGGAACGAAAGAGTTATATGCAGCGCGACAGGCAATCAGGAAACAAATCAGTTGATCTAGCAACACAAAGCTTGTTAGTCACGGTAGTGTTTTTCGCTTAACGCTGTTACTGCCAGCAAGCAATTAAGATCCGGATAACGCCGTTACTGCAGCAAGCAATTAAGACCCCGGAGAAGAAAAAAAAAGTCTCAATCTCACCTGTTGGAATGCGCAAGCCTTCCAGCTCCGGCATGGTAAAGGCATGGCGGAACATCAAAGCTGCAGCCTCCACAAGCTCGTCGTCGGTCAGCTCATGGGCAGAGAAGTGCCATGAGCCAATGGTGGCAGCTATGAAGGGTTTTCTTCTAGCCGAGACAATAATGCGAATGGCCTCAACCGGCAGTTCGTTGTTGTCTTCCATTTGGCAAATGCGTCTCATGAGGCCGGCCACCATAGACTCGCGCAGGTATGCAAACGGCCGGGTATCAGCGATGCCAACCCATGATCGTTTCCGGCCGCGGCGAAACTCCATCAGAGCTTGCTGGTCACGCGCAGCGCTCTTGTGCGCCCAGTACGCTTGGATCTCGAGGCTGGTCATATTGTCTTCCTGTATTGGGCTGAACAGGATCTCCGAAGCGCCCAGCTTCAAACACCTCTTCATCAATGTTCGGCAAGACGGCCGAGGGACGGCAGCCAAGTTTGCAACACTTCGCTCTTGGCTTTGGCTACGCTGCCCGCTCGGTTCTGCGCCGACAACGCCCTCTTTCTCTTCGCGAAAACTGATGACCGGCACAGGGACGACCAATTTGGACAGATTGCGGAGGTGCGCTTCCGAGACAATTCGCTGTAGCAGCTGCAGGCCGTAGACATCTTCTGCTGGCGGAGAGACGGGTGGCACTTCGTCGACTGGAGGGCGTGACCGTGGTGATGGGGACCGCGATTGAGGCCGTGAGTCGCCTCCCGGTGGTATTTGCTCATCGTGTGGTGTGTTGATCAACACAATGGTCGGCTTGAGGTCCAACATCGATTCGTCCTGGAGGTTGAAGAGTCTTGATATGCAGGCATTGCCTGTCGCGCAAAGGTGTACTGGAGTAAAGGCAAAAAAAGTCAGCAACATGAGATTTTTATGCTCTGACAGAACACGCTGACAGAGAATGCTGACAGAAATGACACAAGAAATGCAAGGGGCTTCTACATACCATCACCAAACACGTTTGCTAATAACTGGACATTGTTGGCAAGGGTTGGCGACTCCCATTCCCCGAATTCGGACAGAGCACTGGTCGGTGGGTTGACTGGCAGGTCTGGTTGGTTCTCGGCAACCGACGGAGAGTGAAATATGCGATCCTGGCGGATAGACCGGTCGACGTAGATGACGTTGCAAAGTGTAACGTCCATTGTGACGGCTTGGAAGAGGCAAACAGAGCCCAGAGGATGGGCTTGTTGCCACCAAGACGCAATGGCAGATAAGTAAGGCTAAAAACAGACAAAAAAGAAGAAAACCGAAAAAAAAAACCAGAAATATGGTAAGACCGGCCCAGACTCAGAAGCAAGGGCACACAGCCGATCCCAAATTCAAGCAAGGATGGCTGAACAAAAGGAAGAAAAAGAGAACTGTGAAGGAAGAGGGGGGGGGGTTGGAAGATTCGCCAGCCCGAAACACCAGGCGGCGCGGCGGTAATGAGCACGAGGGTTCCGAACAGCACCACCCTTGTACTCTCGTACAACAGCTGTCGGTCCCCCCACAAGGAAATAAAAATTGTTTACTTTTTGTGTTGTGAAATTCGTACGAGGGCACAAAGGCCAAAAAACCCCTCAAGATGTGAAAGTAAGCAAAAGCCGAACTCGAGTCACAGAACCCAGCGGCGGCGGCGGCGGGTAGATTGAAACTTGCGACGATGCCAGGGTGGACTGGACCATATAAGCGGCGAAGAAGCCAAAAATGGCCCGAGACGATTCGAGTTGCGGATCGATGGGAATCCTCCAAAGACAAAAACCCCCAAAAAATAAAAATAAAAATTCAAAAAGATTAAACTTGAATTCTCTCGCGTATCAATCGGCAGAGGAGGTAAGGTAAACTCGTGCTGTCGAAAACATGGGGCGGCGGTAAAGAGAAGAGAAGAGAGCCAAAGATTAGATAGGTCCTCTCAAAGGAAGGAAACTACCGCAATTTGTGCTTGTCGAACGTCAAGAGCCAATCTGTGAGGGAATGAAAAGGTGGATGGTCTCGATTGCGATATGGGAGCGAGATGGGCAAAAGAAAATGTCGTATGTGATATCTGTAAGCGAGAACACGATGCAGCGAAGCCGCACACGTAAAGGGTTAGCTAAAAGCACCAATCGAAAATTGTTTATGACACAGAAGGAAAGGCAGTGCAGGAGGCCAGATGATAGGGTTTTGTGCAAAGGGTCGAACTGGAAAGCGATAGCGGCAAGCCGAGAGGTCGTGCAATATGCAATGCGCCGCTCCCTCCCCGGTTGGCCTTGTGCAACATAGGTAAAGTGAATGTGCAAAAACACGACCAAACGAAAAGCGCATCCCACGTCGGAAAGAAGCCAAAAGGGAGAAAGGAGATAGTCGCAAAGGCGGAGGCAAAAATAGGTGTTGAGGTTGAGAGCGCAAGCTGCAGGCAAGTCGGCTTGGCCGGGCTTGGGAGTGCAAGTGTGAAAATAAAAAGAGTCAGATGGCAGGCTGTGGCACTGGCTTGAAACTCTCTTTTTGTGGATTTTCGAAAGGCAGGCGTGAATCGTCGCGGAGCACAGCAGAGTTCGCACTGACGGGAAAGAAACCACCCAAACCGAGAGATCAAGCGACGACCTGAGCAGCTTGAAGCTGCCAAGGCGACATCGAAGGGGGGGCGACTATGCTGATGGTGACGACGACGAGGCGCGGCGCTACTCAAGTTTTCGCGTATGACACCGGGAGGTGCAACTTGGCAGAACGGCAGAGGATAACAAGATGCAGGAGCGCAAACGACAGAGCAGGGGAATAGCAGGAGGGAAAGACGCATCAAAAGGCCAGGACCGGCCAAAGCAGGTGTCGTGGGTGGGAATTAGGCAGCTTACCTTCTTTCAGGAAAAAAAAAAAAATTGGCGACTGGCCACACACACTTTAACGCGCCTGTCGAGAGAGAATGCGGAAAAAAACGTTCAAGGTAACACGCCGGTAAGAGGGCGAAGAACAGAAGCAGAAAGGAAAGAAGGAGATCGAGGGTGGTCAAACGCTCAAGATCTCAAGAAGTGAAGTTGTCGCGAGTTCGGTTCCGAATTGGTGCTCTTCTCGGGCTCAGAAGCTTTTTTTTGGTTTGCGCCGACTCGGTCTCGTAATTTTTGTCTCCGCCGCGGACGCAATCGTGAGCCAAAAAAAAAAAAAAAAAAGAGTCCTTGGGGGGTGAGAGAAGGAGACGAGAGTCGAAGCAGAGGGGAGAAGAGGAGGAGGAGAAGTGGTGGGAAAACTATAGAACCAAAAATAAGAGAAGCCAAAGAGAGGGAGCGACGGGGCCAGGAGAATCGCGACAGGGGGGAGGTAGGAAGAGAAAAGAAGAGGAAAAGAAAACAACGAAAGCAGGAAAAAAGAACCCCCCAAAAACCAGAAAGGCAGTAAGAGTAGGTAGTGGGAAAATGGCGACGATGGCAACCGGAGAGGAGGGAGCTAATTATTTAGATAAGTACTCCGTAGCCTGTATTGTTACTGACGAGCGGCCAATCGTGTGTGCACCCCGTCCACAAGGCCAAGTGCCAGCAGCAATGAGGAAGGCGGTGTCAGCCCAATAGGAAGGAGCGAAGCATGGATGGCCCAGGAAGAAAAATAGACAAAGAGAGCAGGGTTTTTGGTGCTGTGGAGGAGCGACAGCGAGACGAGGCGCTACTCGCACTTTTACAGAGGAATTACAGAAGGGAGGAGAAGGGGGGGGGACAGAAGGGGGGAGACAGAATGGGGGCGCCGGTGTTCAAAAGGGTGGAAGCAAAAAAATAAAAAATAAAAAAGAAGAGATACGGGTAGTGAACAAAGGCTGGAAGGCCGATAGACGTTTTTACTGGGGCAGTTGCGGGCTTCGAGAAGGGAAAGAACACTAGGAAAACAGGGAAGGAGGGGGGGGAGAAGGGCGGCAGATAGAAAGATGGTAATATTAAGCCGTCTATCCATACTTTGTTGGAAGGCACGCGTGGCTTGCGGTGGCAAGCGCGCGGGGGGGGGAAGGGGCAGCGAAACTATCCATACTCGTAGAAGGAAATGGAAAAAAGGGAAAAAAGAAAAAAAGGAACGTCACGCTGAAACTAGCCTGTAGCAGTACCTGTAATACCGTCCTGCCTACAGGCGAAGAGGGAGCTGTTGCGGCAGGAGCTGGAGTGGTAATAAAGGCTGCTTCCTGCAGCAGCAACTCGACCGCTGTTGCTCCAGGTGAGATTTGCCACGTTGCCCGAGCCGCAAAGCATTCAGAGAGAGGCCTATCGCACAACATGTTTTTTTTTCTGGCGAGCTAAGCAAGACACGCAGCCAGAGCAGAAAGGAAAAAAAGGAGGGGACGGTGGTGGAGCCCTTGGCAATGTAATAGCCCAATATTGCGACGAATTACGGTGGATTGCGACGCACTAAAATACCTCGTCCACTCCGCTCTGTGATCTGTAGGGAGAAAGGAAAGGCTCGATGGGGCTTCGAGAAGGTCTGTAGAAGCCTGCGTCGAAACCTTCGCTGGGCCCCGCCTGCGTTAGCGCGTGCTGGGCGGCAGCCACTGCACAAGAAAGTATCCAACGTATTAATAATGAACAATACGAGTATTAGGGCGCACGTACGAAGTATTGATTACTCTGTAATATTACTCCGTACATTCTTTTCCAGAACAATGCCTTCACTTTAGGGGAGTGCAGGTACTGGCACACGGGCGGATCAGCAGGCTAATAAGGAATTAATATGGGAAGAGTCAATTTGATGAGCAAACAAAATACCGGTAATAAGGGCTCATCTAGACACGAAAGAGGTAAAATAGGAGAGAGCAAAAGAGATAAAATAGAGAGCAAAAGAGATAAAATAGAGAGCAAAAGAAGCTTTTTTAATTCGCCGCAAAGCCATTGTATGATAATAACGCAGATAGCGCGTGGGTGCTGGTTGGGGTTACTTGTGAGTGTTTTTACCCAGCCGGGTAGCCGTCCACCGTCTGCTCTCTCTGAGACGAAGCAAAATGACAAGCGAGGTGGCTGTTGGGCCCGTGGAGGTTGCAGTTGGCACTGCTCGCGGCTGTTGCAACGACGGGGTGCCACTGGTCCCTTGTATCACGTCGTACTCGTAGACGCGAGTCTGACAATCTTTTTGGCCCCGACTTGTCCGTCTCTTCTCGTCTGACCACCCTTGGCCAGACTGCTGGCACCAGGAAGACAGAAGCGAGCTCGATGTGATCAGACGAGAAAGGAAAACGGACAAGTCGGGGCCAAAACGCAAAACAACACCTGGTCTGTTCAAGGAGCCAACCCTGAGCCGAAACAGACCTCCTATTAGGCCCTGATTCTGAGATTGACAGACGATACTCGTATTCATTGAAGGCTTGACGCTGTATTATACGCCGTTTAAGCCTGTGAGGATCTTTCCGCACAAGGCCCTACCCGTACTGAACAGAATCCAAAGTAGCAGTACCTCGAAGGGAAAACGTTACCTGGCAGTATTACGAGTATTACGGCCTATCCGTACGGAGGACTCGAAAGAGCAAGCGAGTGGAGACCCCAGGATCAGCCAGTATCTCTAGGCAGTCGTACGCCAGGCCCAGGTCGGACTAGCTTCGTGGTATATGGGCTGGGGCTAGGATGACCTTCCTTATCAAGGACAAAAAAGAGAAGAGCTACCTGGTTTTGACGGGTCGAAAGTAGAGAGTACATTCCGAGTAAGGCGCAGCTGGAGCAAACCACACAATGCAAGAGGTTGTAAAGATAATACTCGTAAGAGTATGCATACGACGTACGGAGTATTATATCCATAGACAATATTACAGCTCTACGAGTCAAGCCCAGAAGTGAGAAGAAAAAGCACAAAGTTGACCCATGCCCCCCAAACTGCACTAAAACCGGTTCCAGTTGGGCCTAAAACCCCTCTGGAACAGAACAACGCTTGCAAAGTACAATGTACATTGTGAAGCTGGACATTCACAGCACAAGGGCCCTGTTTCCCTCCCCCCCCCCTCTTTCGTTCAGCTCGCAATCCATGGTGTGGCCGCTGGGTGGGCGCGCAGGCCGTTATTGCGCAAGCGTATGGATACGGCGCACGTCGTAATGCTGATCCGGCGGTGTTTCCTCTTTTGTCAGGCACCGGAAGGCTTCCTGTTCCAGGCAGCGGCTGTCTCTCTGAACAGGGGTGCCAAGTAATACGACGTACGGGTATGGATACACCTTTATCAGGAAGAAGAGCACTCACGAGTCGTAATACTCGCAAAAGGGTCCTGGTTCTATGAGACTGCGACTGGTTTGGCTTTTTGTACAAGTGCCGATATCTCCGCTCAGCTGTCATTTTTTTTGTCTCTCTTTCTCTCTCTTCCCCCTTGCCAGGGTTTGGCTTTCGTGGAAAATGGCGATAGTACCTAGAAACTCCCGTTTTGCCTCGAGCCCGTCTGTCTCAATTGTCGGATTGCTAATACATCTTACGAGTATTGCGGTGTAATACGCTGTATGGAGCACGTCGTACTCGCACGCCCAGCCCCATTCCCACATCTGTTCCTCCAAGAGGTGGAGCACAACCAGCAAGGGTGTGGCACACCGTCTCCACTTCGAATGATAAGGAGGGGGGGGAGAGGGAGCAAGGACAGACAAGAAAGAAGGGACGGAACCTTTGCGTTTTGAGAGACTGATACTTGCAATACCCAATCCCAAACATGCGTGCTCGTTCACCTGTTTCTGCAACCGCTAAAAATGTACGGGTAGAAGGCGCAAAAACACCCGAGAAACTCGTTGAGGGCCATGGCGGACCTACTCGTACGTCGTATAGCATCCAATTTTGCTCTCTATACCTTGTCCGTCCGCATGCTGGCTCTGGCTGGTCTCGTTTAACTAGCTCGGCCGCCTAATGTGCCTTTCTCAAGCCAAGACATCGCCTTCTTACTTCTGGGTCTGTGGTAGCTGTTGAGCATACGAGTACGAGTACGAGTACTCCGTAACGAGTACGAGTGGAACTGCGTGGGCCAGAACCAGCCAAGACCAAAGACCAAACCAGAGAGCGCGAGATGGAGAGAAAAGTACGGAGAATAAGTCTGACATGGCTGTCTTCTCTCCGTGGAAGGAAATCTCGTCTTCGAGAAGTCTTGGCGTCGACCTGTCAGACCTGTCAGGTACGTCGTAATACGGAGTACGGAGTACATTGCAATAAGCTTGTCTCGCGCATGCCGAGCTGGTGACAAGCCAATGGAGCAAGAGAGAACGACGTATGGGCTCTTGTTGTACTGCAATTTCGAAACCTTTTGCACGACGTGCGAGTAAAACCACTGCGGGCATTTCATACGAATACGTGCTTTGACGACACCTGGCAGGAATCGCAGACTTTTTGTTTTGCAAGACGTCAATACAAGCACAAAGGACCCAGCCCTTTCTTTCTGCCTCCTTCAGAGAGAGTGCTCACGGCTGTCGCCGAAAGGCTGAGCTCCAGGTCTCGGTTGCGCCTCGGAGGCCTTTATGGAAAAAGTGACAGGTAGTAAATGGCTGTATTGCGAGCTGATACCGACATGATAGTACGAGTATGTGTTGATACTCTGGAGGTGTTTCCTTTTTTTTTTTTTTTCTGTTTATTTTTTTTTGCAAGTTATGATCTGGATTTGTTCTTTTGTTCTTTTGTTCTTTAGACTCCACGAGTAAAGATGCAGTATAATTCTGGTGACCACTATGAAATACGTCGTCTAATGGCCAAGTCTTCAATTTCGATACCTTGGACAACGACGCCCAGGAAAAACCAGTAAAACAAAAGGACTTATGCAGGGACCTTGGTTGCCGGCCCCTCCGGACATGGCGACGTGGTTCTCGCAAAGTAGCAGACTGTTGGAGCAACGGTGTGTATGGATACGGAGTAATACTCGTCCTCGTACAGTCCTTGCAAACGAGTCTCGTCCTTGGGCTCGTGACCGTCTTACGTCGCACTGAGCACACGCTAAACACACAGAGGTACAATCTACTCGTTACTCGTACAGCGGCACTACCACCCCCTCCCCCTTGGCCGTGATCTTGATTCGAGACCGTCTACGACGTAATACGGAGTATTAATACAACGCAGACCAATTCCGGTATGCAAGGACCAACGCCGGGATCTCCGTCAGGGGCAGAGGCGGAAGTGTTTAAATAAGAGATAAAGTGAAGGGGGGGATATGAGTTTGCATGGGACATAGAATACCAATGGGCAAGTGGCAGACGTGAAAGAAGAAGGAGAACAGAAGACATTATTGGGAGCAGGAGACACAGAAACAAAATATAAGACTAAAAAAGAACAGAAAACAAAACCAAATATACCACCCCAATACGACGGTCCTTGATGCAGCCTTGTGTGGCAGCACATGTTTCTTTTGTTTCTTTCTCTCTCTCCTCTCTCTCTCACTCACCCACTCACTCGCTCGCTCGCTCGCACTCTCTCTCCCCTCTCTCTCTCTCACATACATTCGCTCACTCGCCCGCTCGCTCTTTCTCCCTCTCCCCTTTTTAATATAAACAGTGACAAATACTTGATTGGGCCCGCATATAGTGCCCCTGCAGAGCTCTTGCAGAGCCAGTACCAGCGGACGGGGAACTGCAGACGCCCTCAACGTATTCATACCCCATTCGCTCCGCACACACAAACACCCACACAAAACCGCAATGGCTAAAAGGCGGGAACAGTCTGTGCAAACCGTGCACAAAGCGCACCTGCAAGAACGGCAGGCCAAGCAAAGAGAGGCAAAGAAAGACAGAGGGCATGGGCCGTTTGGCAGAGTCAGAGATGAGTAAGTGATGCCTTTGTGCACAAAGACATTACAGAGTGTCCTTGCGAAAGCCCCTCTCCTCCCCTAAACCGTAACGGATTCTGTAAGTCGTACTCGTATTATTGATTCCTATCGATCGATTCCGAATGATGCTAAAGTGTATGATGCACGACGCCTCTCTTTTCTCTCTGCTGTGAAGAAGAGAGGAAGAATGAAGCGACTTCCCTTCACCTTGTTAAGCCAAATAACGCCCAAAGAAGACAGCAGAAAAACGAACAGACCAAAGACAAAGACCAAAGACAAAGACCAAAAAGCCAAAAGCCAAAAAAAAACCAAAAAAACCAAAAAAAGGGGAAACACATACACATTCCACTCATATACAGTGGCTCCTCCCATGTCGACCGAGCCCCTCTACCGGTCTATCAGTCCAAGCTTTCGCTCCATCCCAGTGCTTTCGGCTCATCCCAGTCCTTTCGCCTCATCCTACTCCTTTTGCCTCATCACAGTTCTCTCGCCCCATCTCAGTTACTCCTGCATCCGGGCCGTCTCGTCGTCGTCGTTTTTGTGGTTAGTGTGGTCGTCGTGGTCGTCGTGGTCGTCGTCATCGCTCAGATGGATGTCCACGGCATGCCCCGAGTCCTGGTCGTCGTCGTACTCGTAGCCGAGGCCGATGCCGAAGCCGTCGGCCTCGACAACGGCCATGTCGTGGGGCACGACGGTCAGCGCCTTCTTGCCCTTGCCCTTGCCCTTGTCCTTGCCCTTTCCCTTGGGTCTCCCGGCTGCTGCCGCTGCCGCTTCCTTGCGGGCCCAGGCCTGCTGCTGGATCTGGCCCAGGTTGGCCTGGTTGGCGAGGTCGGGGGCTGCCGGCGGCGAGGAGGCCAGCGACGGCGGCTCCGACGGGGACAGCAGCAGGCCGTCGTGGTCTTTGCCTGTGCTGTCCTTGCCGTGGCCGGCGCCGGCGCCATTGTTGTTGTCGTCGTCTGCATCCATAAACAGGTCATCGTTGTCGTCATCGGCGGCCGCCACGCCTGCTGTGCTGCTGCCGAGGGCCATGCGGCCATCGTCGTCGTCGTCGTCATCGTCGTCGTCGTCGTCGTGGTCTGGCGATTGTCCAAGCGGCCCAAACCCGGCCGGAGCGTAGCCGCCGTCGTCGCCGCCGCCACTGCCGTCCTCGTCGGTCATGCCGCCAGACAGCTTGTCAAACCCCCACGACGACTGCATCCACGGCATGCTGGCGCCGGTGGTCGCCGCCGCCGCCGCTGCCGGCTTCGGGCGCCGGTTCTCCACATGGCTGCTGCTCGGGACCAGGTCTTCCATCTCGACGGACCGCCGGATGGAGCGGTCGCTGCCATTGGCACCGCCGAATCCCAGCAGCGTGGTCGCCGGCGTGCCGTCGTGTCCCGCCGCGTCCGCGTCCGCGTCCGTGTCGCCGTCGTCGTCCGTGTCAGCGCCCCCGGCCGCGTTTTGCGTCCCGGCGACGGCGCGGCCCACGCCGACACCGCTCTCCTCGGCCTCGTCCGAGTCATCTTCGTCCTGCAGCACCGCCGCGGCGGCCGTGCGGCGGCGCCGGCGAATGTTACTGCCGTTGATAGCGCCCTTCTTGGACAGCGCCGTCATCGTCGCCGTCGTCGTCGTCGTCGTCGCCATGCTGCCGACCGCCGCCGCCGCCGTGCTCACCAGGGCCATCGAGCTGGGACTGGGGCTGGAACCCGTGGCCTCCTCGTAGCTGGGCAAGCACGCACTGCTGCTGCTGCCGTTGTTGTTGTTGTTGAGGCTCAGCTGCGGACCGCTAGCCAAACCAGGACTTGCGCGACGACGGAGAGCCGCTTCTGCTCCTTTCGAAGCGCTCGACAAACCACTGATGGAGGAGCCTATGCCGAGACGCTGACCTTCCCCCGACCTGCTCGCCGAGTCGGAACCGCGGTTGGCGCCGCCGGCGGCGCCATTTTCGTCGTTGTCGTCGTCGTCGTCGTCGCCGTCCGCCGCCATCATCTGCTGGAACTTTTCGGCTATGAGCTGGAATCGCGGCCCGCCCAGCGGCACGGCAGAGCGGCGCCGGTAGAACAGCAGGTACGCCGCCGACGTGACGACGCGGCTCGGGTCGCCGACTCTCGAGACAGACGAGTCTGGGATGTTAGAAGGTGAGAAAGGAGAAGAGAGGGGGCAGTCCACGGGCTAAAGAGTCCCCGGGCTAAAGAGTCCACGCTAAAGAGTCCACGCTAAATCGACCTACCATTGTACTCGTACCACTGCTGGTTGACAAAGTTCTTGGCAAAGGCCGTGTAGTGGCCGCCGCCCAGGCCGCCCCAGTGGTCGTCGACGCTGATGAGGTCGTAGACCTCGAGCTTGCCGGACTGG
Source organism: Raffaelea deltoideospora (assembly GCA_019925385.1). Taxonomy (NCBI): domain Eukaryota; kingdom Fungi; phylum Ascomycota; class Sordariomycetes; order Ophiostomatales; family Ophiostomataceae; genus Raffaelea; species Raffaelea deltoideospora. The sequence goes on along the minus strand of JADHKP010000058.1, from coordinate 20,075 downwards.
CGGTCGAGCACGCGGCGCGTCAGGTCCAGGCCCTCGACGGGGAAGTCGACGCGCGTGTCCAGCTTGTCGCGGCGCCAGCCGCTGGAGCTGAAGCGCTTCAGGTGCACAATCAGAATGTCCGGCGTCTTCCACAGGTCGAACTTCTTGCTCGCGCGCCGGTGCTCCTTGCAGCGCGGGCAGTACCACGTGTCGTTTTCCGACAGAATCTCCTCGCGCTCAAACTCGTCCAGACACTCGTCCAGCGTGAGCCCGTGCTTGCGCCGCGACTGCCGCAGCCGCCGCTTCGCCGCCAGCTCCGGGTCCTCGATCAGCGGCAGCGGCTCCAGAAACGTCGGCGCGCCGCGGTCGTCGTGCTCGTCGGACCCGTCGCCGCCGCCGCCGCCGCTGCCGCCGTCAATGTCCAACATGCTGCTGCTGCGGGCCACGGGCCGCACATTCTTGCCAAACACCAAGTCCCAGGCTGCCGGGTGCCAGTCCACCATGATGCCTTCGCCCAGCCGGATCAGCGGAACGCCCGAGCCTGCAGGGGCGCCCGCAGCGCTCTCAGAAACGCTGCCGGCCGGAGAAGCGCCTCGGCTTGCCGCGGCAGACGCAGCCGCAGAAGCTGCACCAAAAACAGCATCCTCGGCCGCTGTCGCTGGCGAGCGCTGCCGTGGGTGTCCGGCGCTCGGCAGATGCCGCGGACGCCGCTTCGAGCCCTTCTTCCCGTAAGTCTTCTGGTTGGCCTTGAGCTTCGGCTGCTTACGTCGGTTGAGACCTGTGTTGGCGTTGAAAGCAAGATGCTAAGGGTGTTAGTTACTTTCTCACACACACACACACTCTCTCTCTCTCTCTCCCTCTTCCCCTCTCTCCCTCTCTCTCTTCCCTCACACACACACACACACTCTCTCCCCCTCTCTCACTCACCTGAACCCGTGGCAGAACGCTGTCTTCGTCCTCGTCCGACTCGTCCACCATCCGCGTCAGGCTGACCGTGTCCGTAGCCATGGCCGCCGCCTCGTCCGACGGCGTGTCCTCGCGGCTGCTGCTCTCGTTGTCGCTGCCGGCCGTGCTCTCCCAGGCGCCGGGGCTCTGCATGTCCTGGTCAACCGCAGCCGCCGCCGTGTCGACGGCCACCGAGGACGGCGACGGAGGCGACGACCCAGCCGGGGCGGCCATGCGGGGCGGCAGACGAGACCGCAGACGCGGATAGGTCTTGGTGTCGTTGGATCCGGACCACTTGATGGGGATGACGTTGTTGCCGTCTTCAAAGTAGCTCATTTCGAACAGGTTCTGCAGGTGGGCCGGCAGAAAGACGGCCGGATCGGCCACCCAGGCCGGTCTTTGCCGGTTGAATTTGTGCAGAGTTTTGGACGGTCTACAGGTCAGAAAAGGAACAGACAAGGCAACAGACAAGGCAACAGACAAGGAAAAAAGCAAAGAACAACAAAAACACTCACTCTTCGGCTGCGTCGCTCATAGTCACGTCCACCAGGTCGTCCTCGCCCTCCACCGACTTGGCAACCACTTTGCCGTGCCTGCCGAGCTTGTCGTGAACGCCTCCGCCGACGGCCGAATCGGCGTCGGATGCCGAGACCAGGTCGGAATCCGACGTGGCAGCCGCTGCTGCTGCAGCATTCGTGCCGTTTGCAGCCGCGTCGCCCGGCCTCTGGTCCGGCGCATTGCTCTCTCCTTCTTCGTCGCCGTCACCGCCGCCGTCGCCGTTCTGATGCAGCTCGGCCCAGGTCGAAAAGGAGGCCACCTTTTCCAGAATCTTGCGCCGGATCACGTCCTCGTCCCGTGCTTCCTCGGGCGTCACCACGACGAAATGCGGCGGGCAGGCCAGCTCGCCGCCGCTGCGACCGCCGCCGCTGCGCACAAAACGCGTGTTCGTGCCCGAGCCCATCGTCATCGTCGTGGCCGCCGGGTCGAGGCGGTGGATGACCGGCACCAGCAGGCGCCCGGCCAGAGGGCTGTCCCACACGCCGTCAGCACCACCAGCAGCAGTGGCCGACGCCGGCTCCGGCTCGTCGTCGATCTGCAGCATGGAGCGGAACTTTTTGCGCGGCAGATAGCGCGATCCGCCGCCGCCGCCGCTGCCGCCAGCTGCCGCAGCCGCCGCCGCCGCCAAATTCGTCGGCGGCGCCTCGACCTCGTGCACGACCACCGTGTCTTGCGGCCCAATGTCGTCGGACACGCAGGCAAAGTCGTCAAAGACCTTGATGATGTTGTCGCGCAGCTCCTCGACGCCGACGAGGCGGTCGGCCGGCACGCCGACGCGCAGCGCCAGAAACTCCTTGAGGGCGCGGAAGCTGCTGGTCTTGTCGAGCTCGACGTCGAAGCAGGCGGGCGCGTCGTCGAGCGGCACAAAGCGCACGCGCTTGGCCCACACGTTCTGGATGGGCAGCGGCAGCGTCAGGTTGGTAAAGGGGTCGAAGGTGATGCTGACCTTTTGGCACACGGGGCAGATCAGCGTCGACTTGTACATGCCGGTGAACAGGTCGGCGATGACGGAGTCGTCGCGCCGCTTGGTAATGTCCCACACCTGGTCGGCCATCTCGCGGATGGCGGCCGGGTTGTGGATCATGTCGTCGGTCGAGTCCGGCTTCTCAATGTACGGCTTCTTCTTGACCCGGCTCAGGTCCTCCTGCAGCCCGTCCAGCAGAAAGCCGAGAAACTCCTGCGAGTCCTGCTGCCCGTAGCCGGAAAAGGCCGGCGCATACCGCCCGATCGTCGCCTTAAACTGCCGCGGCGAAATCGACGCCGGCGCCGCCTCCCGGTAGATCTCCTCCAGCAGATGCGCATACGCCCCCGCCACGTTGCCGCCGTACCCCAGCGGGTTCATCCGGTTGATCTCCTGCTCGTTCTCGTGCACCAGGAAATACTTGGTCAGCTCCTCCACGCTGCGCACGCACTGCAGCGCCGAGTTCATGTAGCACGTGTTGCCCAGGTTGCTCAGGCCCACACACCCCAGCACCCGCCCCGACTTCTGCTTCGTCCGGCCCCGCGTCATCGGCCCCGCGTGCATCGGGCTGCTCCGCCCGCTGCTGCCGACTCCGATCGTGCCGCCGGACGCCCGCACTGCCGATGCGTTTGCATTCGCAGAGCTACTGTTGCTGTTGCTGTTGCTGTTGATGCTGGTGCCATTGCCATTGCGACTGGCTGCCGCTACCGTGCCTCGGCCGTTCTGGCCGTTCTGGCCGTTCTGGCTGCTCCCGCCGGCCTTGGGCCGGTATGTCGACACAAACACGTGGCCCTCGACGTTCTCGTCCAGCACAATCGTCTGGTCGACCGTGAGCGACATAAAGGCCAGCGTGCGCTTGCCGTTGTATTTGTCGTCGTGCGTCATGTCCTTGACATCCATCTGCTCTCGTTCTGCGTTCAGCTCCAGCTGCATGAACTCGCCCACGTCCAAGAGGAGCCGCGACCACGAGTCCTGCCGGTTGGCTGTCGTCGACACGTCAACACCGTCCTGCCGCGGCGAGTCTGGCGGCGTCGACAGCGGCAGCACTGGCTTTGGTTCCGGCGCCGGCGCCGGCGTGGCCGAGGACGCCGGCAGCTTGCGCGGAACGCGCCACATGCGCACGGAACGCGTCACCGGAATGTGCAGCAGCGCCTTGGCGCGCCGCAGAAAATGCTGCACGTTGACCGAGCTGCTGCACATGACGACGGGCGCTGCCGCCGCCGCCGCCGCAGTGCTGCTGGGCCCCAGTTCCCTGTCCACGGGGATGCCGCTGCTCGCCGACCACAGCCGGTGCAGCGTGAAGACGGGCGGGTGCAGCTCAAACTGCACATTCGGCGCCAGCGAGTCCGGGTTGGTGTTGTGGGCCACGCGCGCAATGGCCAGCTGGCCCGCCGCAAGCCCGTACCAGCTCACCGTTTGCTGCCATGCCGCCGCCGGGAAGAGCTCAAAGTCGGCCAGGCCCAGGCCCGGCTTCAGTCGCACCGCCGCCGTTCCCGTCACGTCCGCCACAATGCCGTCCACAATGTCCGAGTTGTCCACCGGTCCCAGCCGGCCCTCGGGCACCTCTTTGAAGATCCGCGCCGCGTCGCCGCTGCCCAGCGCCTCCGCCTGCGCGAGCCACCGTCGCGACACCACATATGCCACCGTGCCCTCCTCCAGCGGACTCGCATTGAACGCCCGCACCTGCTCTTCGATCATCTGGATCTGCTCTCCAATCGGTGGCGGCGGAGCCGGCTCGACGGCGACGCAGCCACTCATCGTCGTTGCTGCTGCTGCTGCTTCTGGGTCGGCATCTGCATCTGTCGGCTGGAGCGTGATCATGTCGATATCTTCATTGGCGTCAACGGCACTGCCTCCAGCAGCTGACGCTTGTCTGTCAGAATGCAGAGCATCGCCTGCTCTGTGTGTTTTCGCTAGAGACACCGATGCGGCTTCGTTGCTGGCGGTGTTGCTGGCGACGCTGCTTTCGGTGCTGTCGCTGCTGCCGCCGCTGCCGGTGCTGTTGACGGTGGCGCTGTTAGTGTCCAGGGCTGTGCTGAGACCGTCGCTCCAGTCGGACGCCGGCGACCGGCCTGCTGCCGCGTTCCCTCTTCCGTCGTCCGCCGTGATGCTGTCACCGGCTGGATCCATGCTGGATGCTGGGCGCTTGAGCGGAGAACTCGATCGGTGCGAGGGCATGTCGGAGCCGGCTGCACCCATGAAAATCGCCCGGTGTGAAACGGGAACCAGCGGCGACCGACTGCGGGTGAGCCGCTGCTGCTGGTGCTGCTGGTGCTGCCTCCTCGTGTGCTTCAGCACCGACGGATGCAGCGGTGAAGGCGAGGACAAACAGCTGTCGTGGCCTCTTCCGCGTCCTCCTGCTCCAATGGCTCGCAGACGCCGGTGGATGCTGCTGCTGCTGCTCCGGTTGCCGCTTCTGTCGGCAGACGTGATCTTCGCCACACCACCACGACGGCTTCGGCGCTCGTCGCTGGAAACAACACGCGCTGTTGTCGCTGTCGCTGTCGCTGTCGCTGCTGTCTCGGCAGACTCGCTCGATGGCGGAGACGACACGCCTAGCTGCTGCTGCTGCTGGTAGTCGTCGCTGTGCGAGGCAACACGGCCGTGCTGGTCGTAAAGCACGAGCGGCGGCGGCGGCTGCAGAGAGGTGGCCCGGCTATAGGTGGGCGTCGTCGGGCTGGATGACGCAGTTGTGGTGGACGCGGCAGAAAACGAAAAGGCCGGGTGCAGGTCGCTGTTGGCGTCGTCGTCTTCGCTGCCCTCGTCGGCAATCCCGCTGTCTCTGTCGCTGTCGCTGCTACAGCTGCTGCTGTCGCTGTCCTCGCAATCTACCTCGTCGACGTCGTCGTTGTCGACCTCGTCGTCGTCTTCGTCGTCGTTGTGCTCGTGCCTGCGGACTTGGCCACGTCCTGGTCCTTCCGCCCCGTCCTCCTCCTCCGCCTCGGCTACTCTTTCGTCGTCGTCGTCGTCGTCGTCGCCGTCGCTGTCGTCGTCTCCGAGTTCCGTGGATGGCAAGACGGCTAAAGGGCGGTGGCGGCGCTGGCGGCGGCGGCGGGCTGGCGATGACAAGCTACCGGGGCTGCTGGGACTGCTGGCGTTGCTGACGCTGCTGAGGTTGCCGTGACTGGGCCGCAGACGATGGCAGCTGGCAGCACGGAACGTCGAAGAAAGGGCGGCCTCCTCGTCTCGTCTCGACAGACGCGAAATCTTGCGTTTCTTTTGGGAAGACGTGGTGACCAACCAAACTTTGAGCTGCTCCGGGGTGCAGCTCAAGATATGCTGCGTGCCGGCCAGAAAAACAACAAAAAAAAAAAAAAAAAAAAAAAAAAATTATCGAGATTTTGTACGAGATCGACAAGAGACGAAAGACAAAAGACACAACTTGGCCGATCCGTCTATCCGCTCGGCTCAACCTTCAAAAGCAAAAAGACGTCCCGGTGTCACTTCTCTCTGCTTGCTGTTTTTTGGGGGGTGGGATTTGCTCCAGAAAACCGCCGGTACAAAAGCACCCAATCGTTGAGGTTCGAAGGTCAGCCGTTGTCGTCGATTGTCCTTTTTCCCTAATTTTTTTGTTTTCTGTTGACTCTGTTTCCGGCCTGGTCAAATGGCAAACGGCAATCGATGAAAACAAACAGAGGAAAAAAAAAGTTTCGTCACGACTTGGTAGAGGGGGGGGGGGGGGGGGGGGGGGGGGGCACAAAAAAAAAAAACAATTTCAAAAACGGAGTCGGGGGGGAAAAACCCCCCCCGGTTTTTTGTCAGGGGCAAAAAAAAAAATTGT
>JADHKP010000058.1:0-13841 GCA_019925385.1 Raffaelea deltoideospora | reverse complement strand
GCCCCCGCCCCCCCCCCGCCCCCCCCCCCCGCCCCCCCGCCCGCCGCCCCCCCGCCGGGGGAGAGAGGGCGCAAAAAGTCGTAGCAATTTCAACAAGGGATGCGGGAGGGAAAAACCGAGCCGGGTTATGTGGAAGAGCAAAAAAAAAATATGTTACCTCCCCACCACCAAGAAGAAAACGGCGGCGCAGAAGCGAAAAAAAACTCAAAAGAAAACTGATGGGAAAGGTAAAATATGTATCACAAGGCTCCCTTCACAAAAAAAAAAAAAAAAAAGCATGTCTCCCAGATTTATCATTCGTCTTTTCTGGGTTTCGGCCGCATTTAGGCCATAAGCATACGGGGGAAAACGAGAAAAGGGAAGACGGAAAAGAAATCGATAATGGGATTCCTGGAAATCGAGGGGACGAGAGCAAACGATTGAGAGAGGATAAAAAAAAAAAAAAAAACTCTTTAAAAACCTTGAATGGACAGCAGGTAATAATGATGCACTAACTCTCTGCTGGCGCTGCACCTACTGTACGTTTAGAGTGGCGGCGGCGGGGGTAGGGCATTTTCTCAAACTTTCAGGTGGGCAAAAGGTGGAGACTTGCCAGAAAGGGATGATCATTTTTTTGGTTTGATTTTTTTCCAGCAAACCAGTACGAGTGCATTTGCTCAGCTGCCCCAAAGCTTACATAACAGGTACCTTTTGGCTCAACTCCTCAATATTACCTTCAGCTGATTGTCCGCTTGCAGACAATACTGTGACTGTTGGGGCCAGATATCCAAAAAAAAACAGTTGTACGTGTGTCAAGAGGACATCAGAGGCGCCCGCTCAGCCTTGCCATGTCGTTTCGTTCATTGTCAACCGGCAAAGACTTCGTATTACTACGAGAACACTATTCTGACTATCTTTTAGCGGGTGGCACCTGGTCAGACCCTGTAAATTCAGGCGCAAGCCCACTAAGCACGCTGCGTATGGAGAGAACCATAAAATCTAGCGGTTGCAGTCACTGGGCTCCGACCCCTCAATAGGCACTAGCAGCAGTACGAACAGTCTCAGCCACAGCAAATCTGCCCTGGCCCAGGTGCCGCGTAGTGTGTTGGATGCCTGACCGGGCCAAAGCACGCTGCCTTTCGTCTGCCTGGTAATAGCCCCATTCTCACTTGCCTGTGTTGATCAGCCCTTCTTGCCATTGAAGAAGAAGAGAAAAAGAAAAAGGTACCATAAGCCAATAGTTAGATAACGTACCACCAAAACATCAAGCCGAACAAGTAATACATGCCGCAAATGGACATCTGCAGCTGCAAAACAAGGAAGAAGCTTGACCATGTCCTGTGGCTCATAAATCGGAGAAGCAATAAAAAAGACGGCCTGCAAAACCAATCAAGACTGATTTTGCGTAGTATTATTGTCTTCTCTTTTAGTGAACCCCCCCCCCCCCCCCTCCCCATCTCGCTTCTTCTATCACAGCTTCGCATCCACGTCCATAAACTCGCCAATGTCGGTTATAGCCTGCGGGCCAGTGCTCAGCAACAGGGATGAGCGGAATTCGCGAATGTTTGTGATGCGGATCGGCGTGGTTCCGTTCAAAGCACGTTTGCAGCTTGTTGCGGTCTCGCCCGTGCGGCTCGTCGTCGATGTCGTCGATGTCGTCGATGACGTCGATGTCGTCGATTTCGTCTTGCCCGGCGCTGCTGCCCCGTTGCTGGTTCCATTTGTGGACTTGTGGTTGCTGGCCAGTGTCTTCCACGTCTCGATGGCCGAGTCCACCTTGTCTCCCGGTCTGGCCTCAAGATCGTTCAACAGATAGCCCCGTAGGTTTTCGGTTTCGTCCATCTCGTCTGCCGAGTCCAGCCGCGCCTGCAGTTCCACTATCGCCCGTTCTGCTTTGTCGTCGTCCAGATCCAGAGTCTTGACCAGGTCGGATATCTGCTTGGTCACCATATCGCTCCTGGCCTTTGCCAACAAATGCACCGCGAGCTTGGCCCGATGAGGAGACGTGGGATGCACATAGTGCTGGTAAAACTCCAACATCTCCGGTTTCGTGAGGAGTTTGATTTCGGCAGCATCCTTTTGGACTGGGCGCGGAAAAAGAGAGGAAAGTCAGACAAAAGCCAGGTCTCGCTGAGGAGGATGTGTTTTTCAACAACAAAAAAAACTACTTACCACATTCAAAATCATACCACTCATTGTAGATCTGCGCCCAGTGGCGCGACGTCTCCTGGTTTAGGTTCTTTGGTTTTTCCAGCCGCTTGACAATCAAGCTGCGCTTGTGGCCTTCAAAGTCTGCCTCGCTCATCTCGCTCAGCGTCTCGGCGTAGTCGGTCAAAAACGCATCGACGCGATCCTCGAGGTAGTCGGGCACCTTCTCGCTCTGCACCAGAAAGCGGAACCCGATCGTGGTCGTGCCCGACCGCACATTGCTAAACACAATATAGCCCAGCTGCTCCTTGGTCCTCAGCTGGTCCCAGGCCGGCTCCTGCGTCAGCTGGCCGAGCAAGAGCGCGAGCGCCCGCGTGCGTCGGTCGGCCCGGCTGCCAATGTTGAGATAGTACTCCAGCGCGTTGTTCACATTCGCCTCGTCCTCCAGCGTCTTCTCAAAAACGTAGTTGCAGCCGGGCGGCAGCATCACGTCGCGCCACACCGGCCACTCCGACTGCGGCAGCGCGCGCGGACGCAGCGTCGACTCCACCATGTCCGTCAGCTTCAGCGCCTCCTCCTTGTAGAAATTGCCGTGCACGTGCACCTCCATGTGCAGCTGGTCCAGCAGGTCGCGGCAAAACGGCCGCATCGACTCGGCCGTGATGCCCTCCAGCACCTGCGACATTTCCTCCACTGTGAACGACGTCGGCGACATCAGCCACGACATGTAGTCCGGCAGCATGAGATAAGGCTGCTGGAAGGCGTAGTTTCGCAGCCCGCGCGTCATCCTCTCCTTGATAATAGCAAAGCGGTCGTCCTTGACCTCGAGGTCGCGCATCGTCTTGAGCACCTGCTCCAGCAGCACCGGCAGCTTGTCGTTGTACCCAGACACCTCCACCAGCAGCGCACGCAGCTCCAGCGAAACCGCGTACAGCAGCCCGGCCAGGTCGGCATCGTACGAGTACTCCTCCAGCGCATCGCGAACCAGTTCCGTAAACAGGGTCGTCTTGATAAAGTTGACCGCCGTCAAAAAGATGACGGGGTTCCGGAAGCTCACCGTCAGCGTTCCCTTGGGCACCCAGAACGTGTCGTCCTTCTTGAACCAGGTGCGCGCCACTGCGTCGTTGCGGATGATGCGAGGCGCCAGCGCTGGTTCCTTGACCTCTTTCTTTTCCACCTCCAGCTTCGTCGGGATAAACTGGTTTCGGTGCGGAAGGTGGAGCGCGGCAATGCGATCTTTTTTCGCCACCCCGTGGGCTCGACGGATCTCGGCCATGAAGTCTTCCGGGATCTTCTCAACCTTATACTCCGTGCCGTACCACTTTTCCTTCTTATCCCAGTCCCCCGGGTAGGTGCGTGACGTCAGCGTTAAGCGAAGGTTTTCGGGCGTGATGCAGTTGATGGCGTTGCTGATCAGCTGAGCATCGAATTTGCGCAGACGGCTGAAGCCACTTAGAAGCCACTCGCGTGGCAGTGGCCGCTGCATGAGAGCACTGGTTTTGCTGGTAAACCGGCTGGCCGGTGTCTTTTGCTGGAATTTGAAGTCCACGTCGGCCATCCCCTTTTGCTCTTCGAATATCCACTCTTGGGCCCCGCTCTCTTGGAGCATTGCCACGTATTGGAAGAAGACTTTGACAATCTCCCTGTAGTTTTTCAAGCCCTGTGCACTTTGTTAAACCTGCTGATCGGCCGAGAGAGAGAGAGAGAGAGAGAAAAAAGAAATCCAAGGCAAAGGTATACACAAAAAGACAAAAAGACAAAACATACCTCCTCGGTCAGCCGCACGGTTACTTCAAAGATGCCGTGTGTACCAGGGCAGATAGGATACAGTCCTGCGCCGAGACCGTTGGCCCAGCCCTTGGATTTGATGTAAGACATGATACTGCCCGGCCCTTCGTGTCCTATTAAATGGCTGATATAGCGACTAGGCTGGGTCTCATAACGGTCCCATTCGTCGGGGAAGGGAAACCGCAGGACAAGCTCCCTTGAATCCATGACCGGCTTCACGAAGATTTGCAATTTGAGGTAGTCGGGGCCGTAGGGCGCCGCGTCTGGCCACGTATTCAGCGGCAGGTTCTTATTGGGGATGGCCGAGAAAAGCTCGGCCACCCAGTCCTGAAGCACATCCAGCGGTTCGCGGCCCAGCACAACCAGTTTCATGTGGTTTGCCGAATAATGCTTGTTGTGGAAGTTGATAAACGTCTCGCGGATGTTGACGCCGCGCGCTTCAGGCCCCAGCTTGAGAACCTCGAAATTGCCCGTCGTGAACTTGCAGTGCGGATGCCGCGGATCCGACAGGGACTTCTCCAGCTGGTGGGCGCGCCACGAGTCGTTCTGCAGATTCTTCTTATTTTCCGAATCAACGGCCCGCAGCTCGCGATCCACCGTGTTGGGCAGAAACAGAGGGTCAATGAAAAACTGCGCAAACCGGTCCAGGGCGCCATACAATGGCGATGGATTGTCAGCAGACGCCTCTCCGTCGTGAGGCTGGCTGGCTACGTCAAAATAATAGTTTGTCGAAGTAGACGACGTATATGCATTCGAGCTCCCTGAATTGGATGCCAAGTATTGATTGTAGGCATTTTCCTCTGGGTACTTTTTGGTACCCATAAATAAGAGCTTTGATAACAAGACCATTGTCAGTATTTTCTCCCAGTTGGGTGCGTGTGGTTTTGTTCAAAGCATCCGCTTTCGAAGCCAGCCACTCAAGGGAAGAGAGAGAGAGAGAGAGAGGGAGAGAGAGAGAGAGAGAGAAAGAAAACTGAAAAGGAGAGGCAGGGCTTATCGTACATGTTCAACGGCGTGAGCCACACCCGGCATGTCGTCCGGGTCGCAAAAATTTCCGACATGCACATCCAGGGAAGCGCTAGACTTGTCGGTCTCGGGGTCCGAAACAAGCAGTGCTTCCAGTTTGTTGGCAAGCCTGACCACCCGGTAAGATCGGTCATCGAGTGACGGCTTTTCTAGATCTTCCGTTAATATGCGCGCAGCACGGCGCTCGTCGTCATACTGGGGCGGCGGTTTCCGCGCCGCCGCTACGGCTGCTGTCATGGCGGAATAAAATCTTCCGCTCCTCTCACGGTAGAAAGAATCCGGCACGCGTGCAGCAATTCCAGAGCCAGCCAAACGGGGAGACAAAAAAAGCCTGCGATGCTCCAAAAGCCAGCCAACGCGAGACGAAGATGATATGGGCAGCCTTGGCAAAGCAGCCTTGCCCGGTGTCCAGATGCAAGCAGATCGTTGACGACAGCCAGACGCCCTAGACAGGACAGATATGGCAGAAGAAGAAGTAAAAGGCAAGGCAGGCGTGAAAGGTGGGACGACGTTGGCAAGGGTAGCCAGAACGAGATTAGATTAGGCAGGGAAATAGAAATAGTGGCGAAAGCACGCGTGACACAAGCACCAGATTCCAATAAACTGACGGCAGTTAAAGGCGCTGATGGTTGGAGTGATGCCAGGCAACGACAAACGTATTACTCCTGGTGGCGAGTGGGGTTGCGCAGCTGAATTGTTTTTTTTTATTATTTTTGTTTTTTTTTAATTTTGCGGATGCGTGGCAAACACGGAAGTTGCGAGGCAAATACTTGTAATCCTGGCAACACCGAAAACCGTATTGGTGACAGAGAGCACAATCACGCGGACTCTCTTGAAAACCCGACGGGGACGGCAGCCAGAATTCCAACAGCGGGTGTCTCAATGGGAAACAGAAGCTGTTGAGCTCGTGCTCGTGCTCGTGCTCTGTGTCTTCGCGGGTGCAACGTATGAGAGCAAAAGAGGCGAAGGTTCCGTCGTCGGGTTGTTTTTTTATTTATTTATTCTTTTTTGTTGGCAAAGGCGGACTAGAAACAAAAGAGAGCAATGTCGGTTACGCCGGGGAAGTGCCGGAAACAGGCAGGAGTCTCTGAACGCAAGTCGGTGGCAACCGTGGGACCCGATATGCCGATGTTGGATGGCTTTCTTTGCCTTGGTGAAACGAGTATTGGCAAAGGTAACAGGCGAACGAGACAACGGCGTTGTACGAACACTGCCGTTGACGAAAAAGATGTTATGACTGTCGCTCGGTCTTGCGTTTGTGTCTGTGCTTCTGTTTGCGTTGTGTTATGTTGTGTCCGTCGTCCGTCGTACTTCTACCTGGCTGTGGTTTGTCAATTTGCCGGTTTGTCTGCTGCACATAGGCTAGAAAACTGAATGTTTGGCAAAGATGGATCGGCGCGTCGAAAGCACTGAAACGGGGTATTGTTAACCAGCACCTAGAGAAGACTCAGACTTGACTGCGACAGCCGAAAGGAGAGAAACAAACCCTCCACCCTTTTCTTCTTCTTGTTGTCAAAGCAAATCGCTTGTGTACGTCGGATGACTCCGTATTCTTCTTCGTCATATATGTGTAGGATATGTCTTGGATCCCTCTATTGCTCGCTCCGAAGTGCCTTGGACGGAGTAGCACACCAGATTGAAGGAAAGATTGAATGAAAGCAACAAGATGTGGTTGGTGCTTTTTGTAAGACGGAGCCAGATGAGAGCTCTCAACCAAGGGCCGCGATATGTTTGGATGCTGACAAGAAAACCGTTTCCTCTAAATAGCCTTGGCCAGCAACGAGCTGTCTCTGGGACTGATTATATATAAACAAATATAGGCAAGCAAACTGACAAGCAAACTGGCAAGAAGGAAAAAGATGGACGGGGCCGAATGGGTAGCCTGGGCAAGTCAATCGGGCGCGTTCTCGCGCGGTAAGTCGGGTAATTATCCAGTAACGTAGCTGGTTTGCGACGGGGCTGGGCAATGTGCTAAAATATCTGCATGAGATATTAGCATTTGGAGCATGGAAGAGTCTCGAAAGAAGCAAAACGGTTGGGTGTGTAGTCTATGCGTAGACACGCAATGCTTCCTGCACCAGATCCATGGCTTTGGGTGGAAGCTTTGGGTGGAAGAAGGTGGGGGGGGGGGGGGAAGGGCGGAGGAGGGGAACTGAAGCGAAGATGGCTAGCATGGTGCGAGTCGATGTGTCCGGCCAAAATGCGCACCAAAAATTGAAAAAGGTACCAAACAAGTACTTCGTACGGAAAAGTAAGATTACTCGCCCTCGTGACAAGTTATCGTAGGCGACCACCTTATCTGCTGAAGCGTTAGAAGCCATGGAATTGTAAAATTAATAAGAATCAAGACAAGAACAACAAAATACGAGTCAGGATACGTCGTATTAATGGTCCGTAGAGGGTAATACTCCGTATGTGGCTTAATGAACAGGGGTTGGGTCGAACTAAACAAAAGCAGAAAAAGGTAAGATTGGCAAGCCTAGGGCAGTGCCAGATAAATGAATTCATAATTACTCCATACTCGAAGGCCATACTCGAACAAAACATTCAATTGTGATGGGCAAATGCAGGAGCGAAAGATGGAATGCAGGGAGCAATGATACGATCACATGCGGGAACGTTCTCTTCTGCCCGTTTTTTTGAGGTTCTATAATACGAGTATTTTCCCCTGTGAATGCCCCCAACTTGGATGTGGATTGGGAAACAGGGCACCGTTACCGGAAGTCAAAAACAACCGCTTGGTCACTAAAAGCTAGCCACAAAAGGTGCAAAGCAAATTTGATACCACCCAATAATATGTATAAATGGGATGATGGGAAAGGCGGAGGGGGGTTGGCTGCGTGTTTCTGTTTTGGAGGGATATATAAATTGTACTTTGCATTGCTGAAGAGGATGGCAGAAGGAAAGCAACATAAAATCTGAAAAGGGCAGCTAAATCCCATTTTTTCACCTGGGTAGACCGCAAGAGAGCAGAAAGCGTCGGCTCCCGTTGTAGAGGCGCCTTTGTAGAGCAATCCATAATGGAGATCTAGCTGGCATACAAAGCTGTCAAGGTCTAGGTAGGTAGGGGGTGTGAAAACAAGGGAGAAGGGTAACGTCGGAGGCTGGAATGCCAGCAGGGTAGAACCACTAGAACAATGAAAAAGGCGAAGCGAAGGAGCTTGATCAGTGTTCCTTGCTCCGCACTGCCCGACCACAATAAGCATCCCAACTCGGGTGATATAGCAGAATATGCTGTACTCAAGGTCATCGACTAGACAATAAATCGTGCTTGCTACTGCAAATCATCGCATTATGCACTGGCCAAACTCGTCGCCGCTATCCCGGTGACACAGCTTGACCATGAATCTCCAAACGGAGCACAGAGCAATACAACGCAAACAGGAGTAGAACGGGAAAGGGGGACGGGTATGGACGAAGAGATGGGAGAAGACGTCTCGCAATGCCGGGAGCAGCCAAAACCTGGCGGCTCTCTCCACTTGCCAATCGTAGGATGCTTAGTGTGAGAGGGCAAGAGCGAGGGTACGCTAAACAAGCTTGAGAAAAAAGCAAAGAGAAAAAAAAAGGCAACGAAACTGGCAAAGAAGGGGGGTGGTAGGCTTTCAGGCGCTCGATGCCTTCAAACCCGAGTACAGTGTATTACGGGGTAGCAATACGTCGTACAATACTCCGTACTCCGTGCTCCATCCTCATAGCCCAGTCACAGCTGAGGCCCCGTGATATCACCATAATCAGCCTCGCTATAGCAGCTAGAATAGCTGGGCTTGGCGTCTCGCTCCTTGCCATACACAGCCACTTGCCGCTGTCACTGGAAGGGCAGGGCAAGGCAAGTAAGTTTGCACCTAAAGAATGATGCCTATATGCGTTGCTGGGCGGGCAAGTCACAATAACACTTGTATGAAAGAGAGAACATGTAAGGAAATGCAGCCAGTCCAGCTGAAATCGTTTTCCCAAGATCTGCTGCCCAAAAAAAGAGAGAAATTATGGAATAGCACGTACTGAAACAAAGCTTTCAGGCTTGGGTCCGTTTAAGAGGTTTGGGGGTATCTGGCTTTTGCCAAAACGCGACTGAGGCCCCGGCGAACAGGGTGAAATGGCGATAAACACGAAAAAGAGAGGAAATGAAGAGGAAAGAAGAGATGAAGCAGGTCAAGCGGAGTAGAAACCAGCTGGATGGGAAAAGAAAATTAGATTTCTTATTTAAAAAAAAAGAAAACTGCTTTTTTTTGGAGCCTCAAATTGGGGCCAGAAAATCGACTTAATAAGATGTCTTGTCCATTAAGGTATTCTGGGCCTTTGCAGCACTCGCCCGGTTAATGGTAGCCCTTTAATGGTGGGCTAGAGCCATAAAAACCGGCGCCAGAAAAAGGGCCAGAACGACTCAAGCGAGGCAAAGAACCCACCCAGTGGCAATAATACTTGGCAAGCTTGGTGCTTAAATGCTCGTATTGCGAGCAAAGAAGCAATGGGGCGAGGACAGACCAAAAAAAGAGGACGAAATGAAGAGGCTGAAAAGGGGGCCAAGAAAGAGACAAATGAAGATCAAAAACGTACGGAGTAATACGAAGGTACAAAAAATCAGTTGGGGGAAAGAGGGGGGGAGGCTAGAAACTCACATCTTGGAGATTTAAGTATGAACAGATGGATTAACAAAGAAGAAATAGAACAAAAACCCACAAAACAAGGGGGTAAGACATGCAATGACCTTATAAACATGCGTGGAACATTTTGAAAGTCGTAATAAAGCCGGGCTGGGGCTACAGCTCCGCGAGGCAAGGCGTACGAGCAATATCAGAGAGCAAAACAGCACAAACCGTCAAGGTCATTCCTTCTCCAATGGGAATTCGTAGCTGGGCGTGCCGCAAAAGCAGGGCAACATCGCATTGTTTACGAAAAAGGAAGGAACGCGCGACAAAGTGCTATCTTGTTCCCAACTTTTGAGGGTTTTTTTTGGCGATGATAAATATTATTCTGTCTACGCCTGGCATAGCTCAAGATGGTATTTTGCTCGCTGTGGCGTCATTTTCTCGGACTGCGCTTTGTCTTCTGCTTGCTCGCTCTCTTGCCTCTAGTCTTTTGTCTCTTGCATCTCCTCTCTACTTTTTTCACCCCGGTCCCGGCCCATCAAGGTCCTGTTGCAGGCTGACCAGCCGAGTCTCGTTGTTTTACAGCACTTGGCATGAATATTATCCTTCGTCTATGGACTGTGCCGTTGCTAGAGGCGGTTCGGTATCTTGCATGACTCTTGCTGTATATTGTCCTTTGCTGTATGCTTTGTTTTTCTGTGTTCTGGCCCGTCCGTTGTTACGTCTTCCAGGTTCGGTGTGAAGTTGCAGACATTAGGTGCATTCCATCCCTTCCCATAAGGCCATCGTCCAATGAGAGCTGCGGTTTGGAAAGATGATACACGCAGGCATACAGAATTACGAGGGTGTTGGCATGCGATATGTGACTATATTTTTATGCCTGGGTTGCTTTTGCTGGTCCGGTGAAGTTACCTGCATTCTTTTTTTTTTTTCCTCCCGAGGACCCTTTCACGACTGAAGGCGGCACCAACTAGTTGTTGCATCCGTCAGGTCTTTCTTCTACGAGTATTGCCGCCATGCATATAACGTCACACTGGCCTTTGAAGACCTCGTACGCGTCTTAATGCTCGTTACAAAGTGTCCTAGCTCGGACTAAAGAAGGGTGCCTCAACCTACATAACTCCGCATCCGTACAGGCGAGCTCATGCACAACGAGAATAACGGAGGAGGTGCCTTTGGCAGAACACGCCGCACCAGGACGAAAACATTCGCTGTCACATTGGGCTTCCTCTCACGCTGGGGTTGGGCCCAAGATGCATGGAATCCTTCAGATGGAAACGAGATAAGTCCAACTGTGGAGAGTGGACAGAGAGCAAGCAGAGGCAAGTTGAAACCGATTTGCGTACTTATGCGGCATTGTTAATACCGCTGATTTCCTATCTTTCCGTACTTGTGCGGCGAGCTTTCTTTCCATTCAACGTGCCACTCGTGCATTGCTGTTCGGTTCTTGTGGTTGAATGACATCTCAAGTCCCTCTCCGTCCTCCCCTCCCCCCCCCCCCCCCTTTAGAAGCCTTGCTTTTTGTGTGTTTGTTGTTTTGCGCAGAGATGCTATCTGCCAAGCGCCTTGGCCACCATCAGGGATTCTTCGGCATACACTGAGCTAACACATGCATAAGAAAGCGAATCACCTTGCTTGCTGTCTTGTTCACCCGCACAGGCTTGCAGCAAAGAGGGTACGATGTACGGAGCACCTGCCCAACATTCCTACCTGATGCCCGATTGTCACAATCCACAGTTGCCTTCCTGCCGGCTCGACACCCTCTACGTCGTGCAACTAGACAACGCATGCCACTAAGATGGTTTTGAAAAAAAAATGTGGCTCTCTTTTGCCCGTTGACTGCACGGCTGAGGAGAGCAAGTTGACAAAGCTGTCAACCCGCTTCTCACAGGACGTGAGATAAGCGCTGGTAAGCGGAGGCGTCCGCACTTTCTGTTCTCTTGACGTGCTCTCACTGCTACAGCTCTCTTTCGTGCTACTTGGCAGTGGTTCTGGCTCTGGGCCGTCCCATGTCCAGTAAAAACGCAACGTTGGCCAGCTTGGCTTCCCATTCATCCCACCCGGAGCCGTCGATTAAACAACTCTTGAGCATTTGAACAAAGCTTCTCTTCAACCCCCACGCGTCAGTCACAATGGACGAGAGCAGCCATGGCTCATGGCATGCTCCAATCCGAGAGCCTCTTTTCAAAAACCTGCTGACCGCCATATCACAGAACAGCCAATGGCGATGCGTGAGCTTGGCCAACAAAAGTCACACGCGCCATTTCTGTTGGGTGGTTGAATTCGGCCGCTTACATATCCGTGTGTAGCTCAAAGGGACTCGGCCCTCCCCCTCCCTGCTGGGCGAACAAGGATATATAAATGAATGCAACGCGCCGGACAGGCTCGTCGAGTTGCAGAGAGACAAGCGTTGCCCAGTTGTGGTTGGGTGAGAAAGTCGGATGGGGAGCTCGTGAACGCATGCTCATCCCGCTAGCAAAGAAACTTCTTGCCAGAACGAGTGTAGTGGCGCCATCGACCGAGAAGTGCCGGGCTTGCCTTGACCAAAAAAATAAAAAATATCAAAAAAATAAAAATGGAGCTTTTTAAGGCCCGCTCGTAAGCGGTGTGAACAGCACAGGGAGTAAATACGTCGTATTATTACTCCGTATCCATACATGCATGTGAGTACTCCGTACAAAAATCTAACCATACATATCGCTTCGTCAAAATCCAACTTCTCGCACGCAAGGTGCTTGTGGTTTTTTATTTCTTTGTGCCCCCAGGTTGCTCTGTGGTGTTCACTCGTACGCCATAGACTCTCGACAATATAATAATGCGGTGAAAACCGGCCTCAACCGCCACAGGGAAGCAAAAGGGGGAGTAACTCGGAGGGAAGGACCGAAAGGCGGGACCTGGTGCCAAGAACAAAAGAAGGCGGGAAACAAGACAAAAAAAAAAAAAAAAAAAAAGAGGCATCGGGCCAGCGTACGAAAAAGAAGGTATGTCATAAGGATTCCGGGAACATTCGGTAGCGGGAGAGGGGGGGAGGGGGTGGTGAAATACTCCGTAAAGGCCTGCGCCCGTACGAGTGTTCTCTTTTTTCTTGTTTTGTTGAATTTGATGTTTTGTTGAGCTGCGGCAGCAGAGTTGCGTCGTGCTTTGGCGGTGAGAGGGCATATCTCTGCTTGTGGACAGATATGAGAGGCCATCGAGACTGGGGGCTCCTGTCTTTCCGTTCTCTCCGCCCGTCCTTTTTTTTCTCCTTGCATACGACGTAATGCTTTTTTCTTTCCTTGCATACTTTTTTTTCTCCCTGTACGTTTCTCCTTCCCCCTGGCCTCCCCTGGTTCTTATTGCCTTCCTTGCAGGCTTTTTTTGCTTTCCCTCTTCTCCCCTCCAGTTTCTTTTCGCTTTCAGCATCTCCTCGCCCCTTTTTCGTTGCTCTCTTTTGCTCTCCTTCGCGCTCTCTGGCAAATGTCTTCAATCCGCTTTGACGAGGGTCTATGGACTAATTGGCGTGCGCGACCAAATCCTTGGGAAAGCTTTACCGTGAGGACGGCAGATTCTGTCTAGTGCGCGGCGTAATACATTGTATTATTACTCGTGTGAGTACGATGTACGAAGTAATACAGATGTATTATTACTCATAATACTTTACCCTGTTTAATAAGAGCATGGATGGGCACCAGGGTGATTTTGCAAAAAAATAAGCTAGAAAAGGAAGGAGTCAGAGAACGAGATACCATTCCGGGCGATTGGGACGATGAATCAATAAACCAAACTTTTGAATCGTATGAGGAAAATTGTACGGAGTGCTGCTTGAAGGGCCGTTGTGAGAACACGGCCATTTAATATAGTAAATGCCAATTGCGCTGTTTGCACATGATGCGTCGGCTCTGCGACCGCTTTTGGCGGCCTGTATGAAATTCACGTGGACGGCATGGCTACCGTTCTCTTGTTACGGAGTACGTTGTACGTGTCTCCTTTTTGCGCTCTTGCTGTCCCGCGCCCCTTTTTTGGGGTATAATACAACATTCATTATATAGATTGTAAATTGCGTGGTGTATGGTATTGCAGTATTGCTCGTATGCCGTCGCGAGAATTTGAGGTGACATTCGACGTTCTTCCCCCTTTTTACCCCCCATCGACAAGAATAAACGAAAGGCATCCACAGCTCAGCTCTCTTGGCTCAAAGCTCCCCATGTCTCTTAACTCGTATTACGTCGTACTTTTTTTTTTTTTTTGCTCTTCACCTTGTGTCGGAAGGTGACCTGAGACGGCTGGTGGTTCCCAGCGTATCTTTATACTATGTAGTTTCGAGATGATCCATTC
>JADHKP010000057.1:0-219703 GCA_019925385.1 Raffaelea deltoideospora | reverse complement strand
CCCCGCCCCAGGGAAGGATAGAGAATAAAGTAAAGAAATATAGCGGCACAAAAATAGCAGGGGTCTAACGAAAGCAAAACAGAAATGTAGAGGATCTGTTGTATCACAGCGAGAAAAATTGTTCAGCAGCTTCTGTCACACCAGACAAAAGAGGGTTCACGAACCAGTAGGCACTAAGAGAACATGAACCATGTCCGTTGCACGACAGACGCATCATTCCACGAGACGGTGGAACTGTAAAGGAAATGCAATATCATGCTCTCACCGTAGCACGTCTCGAGGCGGTCTTCAATGTTCAAAGTAAGTGGAAAATAGGCAGCAAAGGTAGACCGAAAACCCCACAGCATTTTCGTGGATCAGCAGGACAAAAGAACCATGTCGGTTCCACGGGGATCATCTATCATATTGGCAAATAGCGCTGCTCTTCAGGAGGTGGCCAGGACGTCGATGAGGGGGAAGCGAGTTGGCTATTCCGTAGATGTGACAGAACAGACGAAATTCATGAGAATCGCCTGTTTGGACACCAGACCACCACCGCATCGACAGGGACTGGGGCGGCAGTGATGGGAAAGCAGGAATGCATAGCAACGAGAAAGACAAGAACAACAACGATGACACTCCTATTCAGAAACTGGCTTCGCTGGCTGGTCTGGCCCAGTCCAGTTGTAGTCCCGAGATCGCCGGGTCCCCTCATTGTCTTTGGTGGTTGTCCGATACACTTGCCGACAGGCATGCTTTGCATCTTTGTGGTTTTCCATGGAGGTTTTAAGTGTGGTTCGATAACGGTGTGCCTCCTACCAACAGCCTGAGCAGTCCCATGTTGTCTTTCTCTAGCGTAACGCTTTTAAAATCTCTGTTTTATTGAGCTTGGCTTGTTTACTGATTGCAATAGAATCGATTTTCCCACCCCTCAACTTCATAGAAGCCCCGTGTCTCTCATGACCTTGTCACGGTTGATGGGGCTTTAGAGGCTCTGTTTTTTTTTTTTTTTTTAAGGGTACGTATACGAGTACTATTTCCTTCCCATGTCACTTTTTTCCCTCCAGTTTCTTACTTTTTTGTTCCATTCTCGCTTTCTCGCTTACTTCAAATCTCACTAAGTCTTTCTTTGTGGATCCCCGTCCCTTGCTGGACCCTACTCTTGGCGTATTAACTTTCCCTGCAATCCTTTGTGTGTCCCTTCATTCGTGCCTTCCAAAACTTTATCCATCACCCCCCCCCCCCCCCCCCGTCTTATCTTGGTTTCTAGTCTGTCGTTCGTTCCTGCCACATGCAACAAGTCCCCATTACTCGATAAGGAAAGCCCTAAGCTGAACCACTATTACTTCGAAGCAGGAGAACGCCACTCACTGCCTTAAAAAAAAGGTCCGTTTGGCATTAAAAATCTTTTTGCCAGAAAAAAGTTATTATTATGTATTTCTTTGCGAAGAGCGGTAACCGAACCATAAAATCTCAGCGTCGCCCCTCTTCAAAAATCCACTTCCCAGTTTTGTCAAATTCTACATTTTCTGTCAACAACAACCATATCAACAACCTCATTCTGATCTTTACGTGAGTTTTTCAGATAACCCCTCCCCCTCCCTGGTCTTCTTTTTTCTTTTGCTAGAAGCCTCCTGTAGAGGTTCTTCGTCTTTCGTGCTGTGTCCCCCGATATCCTCTTTTTTTGCGCACGACTACTTTTCAGCCCTCTGTCGTAATTGTCAGCTGCATCCTTCCTTTGCCACTTTCACAAAAACATCAGGAAGAGAAGCATTCGCAGATAATGATTCAGTCTCTCAGTGTCTCTCTCTATTGAATCTTGTCTTTTGGCCTCTATCAGCGACTTCTTGACGTTTTGTTTTCATTTCTTGAGTGCAAAAGCGCCACTACCGCAACACCTGATAAACTCTTCTGATCTTTGTTGGCTGACCTTCCATATCAATCAGAAAAACTAAGCATCTTGCTCTTCAATAAACTACGCCTTTTTATTACAATACACACGCACTCAATCAACAATCGCAATGGAGTATCAGGGTCAGCAAAGTGGTGGAAGAGCTTGCTTCAACTGTGAGTTTGTGCCAAATGTTCTCGGCTTGCCGTTTTCGCGATGAAGTCCAGAAAAAAAAAAAAAAATTAAGAACTACACCCAAAGCGGACAAACCCACCCTTAGCGGGGAAACTGCCTTTTACATGTACCAACTTTGTCTCGTCATAACCCATATCCTTCCAATCCGTTTCTTTTCTCAAAGACCAATTCCGTGCTTCTGCTTCTCCAATTGGAATCCAGCGCTCTTTACTGTGCCCCGGACTTTCTTTGTGATGCAATAGAGTCGGAGGAAAGCATGCGGTCTCAGCGGTACCCGAGCAAGGTTCCTGGTTCACCACTCTAAAGAAGTCAAATGTCTGGTCAGCCGTCATGGCCAGAAACCAAGTTTGGCTTTTTCTAAGTGGCTGCCTCGCTTTTTCTGCCTAGCTTGGAGACAGCTTTGTGGGGATTACCTCATAAAGTGCCCGGTTCTAGGGAATTGGAGCTGTTGTCCAACGCACCACATCCGATCCGATTACTTTCTACCCTTCCCCCCCTGCCCAATATGCTTTATATGTGTGGAGAGGAGATCTGACCAAGACGCGCTTTTTATTTTGCAGGTGGAGCTACGACGCATCAGGTAGACAAGAGACCGGGCGCTCATACTTGTTTGACTAGAGCGGATGTGCCTGTCTAAGAAGCAAGGCTGGCATACATCCGTTGTTACTTTCCGACGAGCTGCTGACGTTAATGATTTATAGGCTCGTGACTGCCCCACGCGAGGTGCGGCCAAGTGGTATGTTGTTCCATATGTTGCTGATTTGATTCTAGTATTGCACTCTGCTAACATATGATTTCAGCTACAATTGTGGCGGTGAGTGGACTTTTGGCTCCGCTGCTTCGATGGAGTTTCTCTCTGTTGCATCCCCAGACTAACGTGCTTTTTTTTGCTTGAAGGCGAGGGTCATATGAGTATGTTGATTCCCAAATCCGGATAATGCTAGAAGCGTTTTATTGAGATGCCTTGATGACTAAATAACTTCAGGCCGTGCTTGCCCAGAGGGTCCTAAGGAGGCCAAGACCTGCTACCGATGCGGTCAGTCTGGCCACATTTCGCGTGATTGCTCGCAGGCTGCCGGTCCTGGTGGCGGCCAGGGCGCCGGCGGCCAGTCCGGCGCCGAATGCTACAAGGTTTGTGCAAACGCCTTTGCATTAAGAAACACTTGCACTGGGTCGGGTCACTAACACACTCCCAGTGCGGCGAGGTTGGCCACATTGCACGGAATTGCCCGAAGAGCTCGTATGGCGGCAACCAGGGCTACTCGTACGGCGGTGGTGGCGGCGGCTTCGGCAACCAGAACAAGACGTGCTACTCCTGCGGTGGCATCGGCCACATGTCGCGTATGTTGAGTTCCTACTACTTTTGCCGACGGCGGCGGGGTGCTTGAAATTTGAAACTGACCGAATGGTTGCAGGTGACTGTGTCAACGGCAGCAAGTGCTACAACTGCGGCGAGACCGGCCATTTCTCTCGTGACTGCTCCAAAGCGTCCGGCTCCGGTGAAAAGATCTGCTACAAGTGCCAGCAGCCCGGCCACATCCAGGCCGACTGCCCCAACAACTAAGGGCTTGCTGCACCCAGTGCGCCTGCAGCTTTCGAAATGGCCCACCTACGGAAGAATGAATGAGCCAACCATTGTACAACCAGAGAGCGAACAGTTCCCATTTGTGTTTTTTGCGCTTGGTCACGAGACTGATGTAGAAACGGTCGGCAAGATATGCTTCTTTTCTTGTGGAAAAAAAACTTCTGCTCGCTCACGCGGACAGGTCCACAAAAATGGTTCCGAACATGGTACGAGTCGTGGGCATCTGGATAAAGAAAAGCAGACAGGATCTTTTTATCTCAAACAAAGGATTTGATTTTTTTTTTCTCGTTTATTTCATCTGTGTCTTCTTTTTTTCAAAAATAACTTCTCATCTTGTTTTTTTTTCCTCTGCTCCGTTTCCCCTACCACTCAAATTTTGATCATTTATTGTCCGAAATTGTTGTTTCTCAAACACTTTTTAACCCCTCCCCCCCTTTGTTCAAAAACAAGCAAAAGTTTTGATGACAGAAACCCTCGCTTCTTCCCCTGCGTTTTGTTTTATGGACGCAAGTTTTCTAAAAAGTTTTTATGTTTTTCTTTACGGGAGCAAAAGTCATGGGGATCAAACGGAGTCTACGGTTGGGACCTGCACGCACATCGTATGTGTTTTGTGATTTGGCCCTTTCCCTTAGTGAGACGGAAGATGAAATCATAGCTTTTTTTAACACCTCTTGTCTGCGTCCCTTTAAAAGAGTGATGCGATTACTTTGTGATATGTGGTGTGAATAGTAGTTTGAGAGATGCCATGAACAACAGCGCGACCCTGGGAGAGTCTTCTCGGAGTCACTCACAGAAACTAGGAGCTGGGAGACGACAGGTTGAGTGAGGAGGTCATAATCGGTCTCGGTTGGATCCCAAGAGACAAAAGTCACAAGGCTTTTCACGCAACGACAAAAGACCGACACTGAAAAGTATTCGGGTTTTCGGGATTGCCCAAATTCAGCTGCGCACGTCCGCATTTAGGGTTTTGATCCGACTTGGCGATCAGTTAAAAAGGAACAGCTTGTCACAGGTTGCAACGCGCATGTTCTGCAGATATGCTGATGCATACGCGGGCAATCCGTGATATCACATGTTCCAGCTCACACCCCACGCCTCCTCGCATACACACAGTTGTCCCACTCATGTGTACGTGCACACACCTGCACGCCTGAAAGATCAGACGAACCATGGCTTGCAGCCACCCCTGGAAATCTCCGTTTTAGCCGAGGACCAGACGACAGACAGTCGCAAAGCCGCTTACGGTTATCGGTTGCTTGTTCGAGAAGCATAGAACAGAGAGACAGAAAAAAAACAAGAACAAAAATCATAGAATCAGGGGCAAAAGGGAAGCAGAACTATCGGCTGATCCGAAAGGCAACGCTTCTTTTGCATTGTGCGGCTTTTTACACGTAGTGCTGTCCCGCGGCCAATCTGCCTTCTAGAAGGCGCATAGGAGTTGGAAGGCGGAAAACGTTTTTGGGCGGCAAAAAATTTAGGTGGCAAAAGGAAACCTTTTTGAGGCTTTCACACGACGTGTAATAATACCGCGAAGAATAGTAGAGTGGAAAGGAAGGCCTTTGCTTTGCATTGTCACTTTGCATCATTTGTTATTTGCGAGAAATAAAGGAATCACGGACAACCTTTTGCCACATCCCACATCTGACGAATGGCTAATACTCCATGGTTGAAAAATACAGTTTTGGAAAAGGGGGCTCTTTGGGTTCATGGTCCATTCAAACGAGAGAGCAAGACCACACCAATGCAGGGCGCCGCTCCTCAAAGCACGGCCTTTGGCATGTTTTTCATCGCTTGGCGAACGCCAAGGTCGCCCAAAACCTCTTCAGCTCCGCCCTGTTTGTAATGGGTTAGGACGGAGGGAGAAAAGTCTAAAGAAAGAGGCAGAATCAACACGCGGGAAGCAAGCTCACCAGGATGGCATCGAATTTGTACGTGCGGTTGAAGTTCTCAATGACGCGGCCCATGCCCGTCTGGGTCAGGCCGCGACCGCCCCAGATCTGGACCGCCTCGTCGGCGATCTCGTGGGCCATGCGCGTTGTGCTCATTTTCAGCAGGGCAATGGGGCCGCCAAGGTGTTTGGCCTGTTCTTCGTAGGGCATCTGGCACATCTGGTAAGTGATGGTTTCGAGCCACGACTGGTGGCTCTCGACGAGAGCAATCATTTTGGCGAGCCTATACAATGGCGTTGGTCAGAGGGAGAACATTTTAGAGCGGGGGAGGAAGACGAAGAAGACGAGCAGAAAAAAAAGCCCAGGTGCATGCTCACTTGAGTCGAATTACGGGCTGGTCGATAAGGCGCTTTTTGAAGACGAGTCGCTGATGCGCCCACTTCAAGCACTCCTCTACGACGAGGCGGCAGAAGCGGTTTGTGGTGCCTTTTGATTTGATAAGCAGTTTAGCAGAAGACAGAATGCAAAACCCCAGGCGAGAACACAAGAGCAAGCGTGATACGTACAGACCATCATCCAGCGTTCGTGGTTGAAGTTGGCCAGGATGACATAGATTCCCTTGTTTTCCACGCCCAGCAGGTTGGAGGCCGGCACCTTGACGTCGTCAAAGGTGATGAAAGTGGTGCCGGCGGTGGCGGAATAGCTTGTCTTGATGGGTTTTGTCTCGACGCCCTCGCCGCGCTCGACCAAAAAGACGCTCATGCCCTTGTCGGTTTGGCAGCCGACGACAAAGTAGTCGCAGAAGACGCCACTAGAACCGTTAGCACACAGATCGCCCAACCTTCGCACCGCTGTGATTATACAAAGTCCGGACTGGACCGCTGGCCTTGCCCGGTCTGTTTTTTTTTTTTTTTTTTTTTTTTCTCGCGGCCGACTCACTTGGTAATCCACTTCTTGGTGCCGTTGATGACATAGTGCTTGCCGTCGGGGCTCTTGACGGCGGTGGTGCGCAGGCCGGCGACGTCGGAGCCGGCAAAGGCTTCGGTGATGGCGAGGCAGATCTTCTTGCGGCCGGACAGACAGTCGTCGAGCACGCGGGCCTGCAGCTGCTTGTCGTTGGCGTAGTGGAGGACGACGGAGAGGCCGATGATGAGGCCGGCCAGGTTGCCGTCCTGGAAGCCGCGGGCGCCGGGGCGGACGCATTCCTGGCCGACGATCATGTCGTGGAAGTAGTCAAAGGCGCGGCCGTCGACGACGCCGGCGGGCGACTCGGGGCTGGGCATCAGCTTGACGCCGTGCAGATGCGGGCCGGGGCCGAGGCGCATGTGCAGAATGCCGGCGGCGGCCATGCGGTCGATGAGGGCCTGGCTGACATGCTCGCCGGAGCGCTCGTGCTCAATGGCCTCGGGGCCCAGGTAGCGGTCGACGAAGACGCGCATGGCGCGCTGCAGGCGGCGGTGGCTGTCGGTGAAGTAGGGCGGGGTGCGGAAGACGGGCGACAGCCACAGCGGCTCGGCATACGGCACCAGCGACAGGTCGCCCGGCTGAGGCCGCACAATGCTCGGCGACTCGCCGGCGATGCGGCCCACCGCCAGGTCGGCCGCGTACTTTTCCAGCGCCTCCTGCCGGTGCAGATTGTAAAACGTCGTCGTGGCGTCCGTGCCTGCCACCTGCTTCAGCACAAACGCCCCGCCCGGGTGGGCATCCAGGAAGTCGGCCACGTCGTACACCACGGCGTCGATGATGAACAGCACGGGGCCATCGTCGGCGCTGGCGTTCTTGGCCGACGCTGCCACCTCGGCACGCGTATACGTCTTGGTCGGGAGGCCCATGTTGTCAACGTCGTTTGCCTTGTTTTGCTCTTTGTTTTCCCCCTTCTACTGGAATGAACAGGCCGACTCCAGATCTCAAAGTAAGGATACACTTGCAGGAAGAAGACAAACCAGAATTTGGAGGCTCGCAATGCTCGCAATAAGAGGTGGTTTAAAAAGAAGAGAGAGAGAGAAAGAGAGAGAAACAAGACAAGAAAGAAAAAAAAACACAAGAGAAACTAAGCCATTATGTTCTCTTTCTGACAGGTCCTGAGACTGGTCTCGTCTAAGACAGCCAAACAGCATTCCGTCTGAGATGCCTCGGCTCGAGGATTCCCCAGATTTCTCGGACAGACCATAATACTCGTGGTTAGCGCTGGCCGTGCTGATCCCCATCTTTGGATTTAGCGCTCTCTTGATTGGCCGACCCAGGCAGGGATCATTTGTCGCCTTGACTTTGACTCGAAGCTGTCGTTTTATTTCCGACTTTCAAGTACGTCGTATCATTTTGCATAACTACTCGTAAATTTTTTTTGTGATAATTCGGGCTTTGTATTTATCGTAATACTGTAATACTGTACTGTTGTGGCGCAAGAGCTCTTACAATCGAATTTACGGGTCATTCAGTCATTTGGATCAGTCTGGTCGCAGCTTCCACGATAGGAAGAGAAGCGAAACTAAGGAAAGAACGAAAGGGGAGCTAGGAAGAGAAGCGATAAGAAGGAAAGAACGAAACACGAGACGGTTGATTGGGGAAACAAAGCAGCCGGGGGATACAAGAAACAAGACCGAGAAAAAAAGCCAAGAAGAACGTTGCAAGTCGATCCCAAAGATGACGAGAAAAAAGGACGTTGAACTTGTACAAAATGAGACAGGCAGCATAATGACACAAAAGAAATATATATAGAGCCATCTCGGAGTTGATGTCTTTGACGCAACTTCCACAGGTCTGTTTCCTTGTCGAAAAATCGGAAATCAGCATTTACTGTTTCGGAGTGTTTTTTTTTTCTCTTTTTTCTCCACGGAATTGTGTTTTCAGATGAAGGCGGCACCCCTAGCCGATGCGAGGTTCATTCATCTCGCCGCGCTCACAATGGCTCCGCGTCCGCAGCCAGACCGTCGCTGTTGTCGCGCAGCATGCGATGGCGCGGACAGGCGTGCGGCAGACTGCGGCCCTGCGACTCGTAGAAGAAGCGGGACACCTCAAAGTCATGCGGCTTGCCCGAGGCAACACACTGCATCGTGACAATGGAGGCACGGACCTGCGGCGCGCAGGTGGCGCACCAGTGGAAGCCATCGCTGGCGCTCTTGCTGGCGACGGCATCGGCAGCGGTGATCTTGCCGCAGAACTTGTTGGAGCAGCAAACGCGCAGGGTGGCGGGGCTGGCGGCGGAATGAGGCGACGACGATGACGAGGACGACGAGGACGACGGCGACGAGGACGACGGCGACGAGTTCGCAGAAAAGCAGTTGAGGGTGCCGAGCAGGCTGCCGAGGCCCTTGATGGATCTCCCAGGCTGGTCCTGCGAGGGCCAGGTCTCGCGGAAGAGAAAGATGTTGTCGATGAGCATGTAGCCGCGCGACATGAGCTCGAGCTTATGGCAGAGGCTGTTGCAGGCGTGGGTGGCAAAGAAGAGGCGGAAGCCGTCGAGGTTGTGGTTGGTGTCGGTGAGCACAAAGCGGTTGGCATCGCGCGTGTGCACGGCCGGATCGGTCAGCTGGCGATCGACGCCCTGCAGGTCGACGATGAGGAACTGGCCGCGCGAGCGCTCAAAGGTAAAGTGCGAAAACGCCTGTGCAGCCGCGCTGGCGTTCTGCGCCACCAGGTTACCCCTGAGGCGCTCGGGATCGATCAGGCCGCCGCAGTTCGTGTTGTACTTGCGATATGCACCCACCAGCAGCGGCTCCAGCGACACGCACTTGGCCGCCGACACCGACGCCAGCGACGGCGGCGAGGCGGGCTGCTTCGGCTCGTCTTTTGAGGCCGAGCTGTTGGTGCCGTCGTCGTCGTTGTCGTTGTCGCCGTCCAGCGGCTTCAGAACGGTGACGACGGTAAAGTCGAGGCAGTAGTCGTCGCAGTCCATCATGCTGTTGAACTCGAGCGCAAACGCCTTGCACAGCGCCTGCAGCCGCATCTCCTCCGTCAGGTGCGCCAGCGTGCGCCCGGCCGGCTGCCGCAGCGACTTGGCCACCAGCGGGTTCGTCGACTCCTGCGTGCGCGCATAGGCGGCCACGCGCAGACTGCCGCGCGCAAACGGCTTGGACCGGCGGCGGATCGTCAGCTGTGTCGTGTTGATGGGGATGTTGTCGTCGCTGGCGATCATGGCATCCAGCACGGACGGGAACATGTGACGGGCGGCATCGTCGACGGCGGCGGCCTCGTCGTAGGCAGCCATCGTCTTCTTGCCCCTGTCAGCGCCGCCCTTGGCGCCCTTGCGGCGGCCAAAAAACAGCGGTTTCGTCTTCTTCCACTTGAGCAGGGCCTCGTGGCGGGCTATGGCGGAGGCCAGGTCGGTGCTAAATGCCTCCATGTGCAGGGTTTCGTCAAACCAGTTCTCGTCGTGCCACTGCGGCTCTTCGCGGTCGAACTCGACGACGTCCTTCTTGTCATCCGGTTGTCCAGAGTTTTTGTTCTCGCCATCGCCATCGCCATCGCCATCGCCGCCGTCCTCGTCATCCTCCTGCAGCATGTCGAGCGCCGGCTTGGGGCTCTTGAAGTTGCCGTCGTTCTTGGATCGCGACAGATTGCCGCCGCGGCCCGCCGACCGCGACGCAGAACTGCGGCTGCTGCTGGCCAGGGACGAGCTCAGGCGCACGGCCGTGCGCGAGGCCGACGCCATCACGCCCGACACCACCAAGTGGCTGAGCTGGCTGAAGCTGGTGCCCAGAGGCACCTCTTCAAAGTGGAGGCCGGCGGACGCGCCGGCACCATCGCCCGCGTCGTCGCCGCCGCCACGGAACAGCGTGGGCGTGACGCTGAGGATGCTGTCGACGGCCGAGCTGGCAGTGGCGGTGGTGGTGGTGGTGGTGCTCGAGCCAGCGACGACCGATGCGGCCGGCTGCGGCTGCAGGCCCTCTTTGGCCTGCGCCAGCTCGAGGCGCTTGCGGGCCACCAAAGCCCGGGCCGACGTTCCGTACGTGTTTTCGTCGAGCAGCCTGGGGTCCAGCGTGGCGCCGGCTTCCACATAGGCCTCGAGAAAGACGCTGATCATCTTGTCGGTGGAGGAGTTGATGCGGAAAAAGATGTAGTTGATCCGTTCCTCGACCATCTTCTTCAGCAGAGGGCCGTAGGTGAGACCGTGCGGCTCGGAGCCATTCTCCCAAAAGGAGTCGCAGTCCCTGTCCCCGAGCGGCCAGATGTGCAGGGCGTTGCCGTGGGCGGGCGCGTCGGCAATGTGCATGACACAGCGGGTCTCATTCCTCCACGAGGCCTTGAGCGCCTGGTCCAGGCCGCCAAGCACGTCCTCGGCCATGTCGCCGCCGCCGGTGGCGTTGAGGCTGTCGATGAACCTGTACACCGTGTGGACGTTGCTGGTGAAGTCGAGGAACTGGATTCTCTGGTGGTCGCGGTGGTCGCGGTAGACCACCACGGCCACAAACACCTCGGCGGCCTCGAAGAAGCTGCGGTTGATCTCGGCAACCATGCTCTTGATCTGCTGCTTGGCCGCCCCGAGGCTGGGGCCCATCGAGCTGGTCCCATCCAGCAGGAAGAGCAGGTCTGTCGTGTACGCCTTGCGGAACAGGCCCGACGCCGCGCGGGGCGGCGCCAGGCGGCTGGCCAAGCTCGTCTGCTGCTTGAGCTGCTGCACGCGCAGCGCCGCCTCGGCCGACTGCGGCCCCAGATGGTCCTCCCAGCTGAACGTGATGGGGCCTGGACAATCGGCGGTGGCAGCGGCATTGGCGTTCCGGCTGGCACTTCGGCTGGCACTTCGGCTGGCCCTGACGTTCATCTGGCCGTTTCCGTTTCCGTTTCCGTCTCCATTTCCATTTCCATTTTCGCCAACAGCAGCGGCAGCGTCGGACCGCCGCGATCTCAGGTTTTGCATCGAATGGTGAAAGCGCTGCCGCAACGCCAGCTGGGCCCGAGCCGAAGCCGACGAGACTGGAGTCGGCAGGGCTGGCGAAGGAACTGAAGCCGCGGCGGCGGCGGCGCCGTCGTCGACAACGCCATCGCAGGCGGGGTCTTCGGCCTCGGGCAGAGATGGACCAGAAGAAGCCATGGCAGGCAGCTCGTTCGTCTGGTCTGTTTTTTTTTGTTGAGCAAAAATCAGTGCTGATCAGGTGTGGCCCGCGAGCAAATGAAGCTGAAGCCTGGCCTCTCAGAAAGTATTAATAGACGGTAAGGGGGGGAGAGGACAAAACCAGAAATACTCGTATACCCAAAGAAAAAAACAAAGGGAGAGGGGGGAAAAGACAAGAAATATATGTGCTGTTTGCTGCCAGCTGCGGACGGGGTGTCCGTAATACTCGTATTTGCCGTGTTCTGGGACCCTTGGGTCTGGTTGCCTAGTATTTTGGCCTGCCCAGTTTTGCTCGCAGTGAAGGAGGGGGGCTGCTGCAAAGAGCCAAGAATGCTGTGCAGTAGGACTATGGATACATACCAGCCATAATACGGAGGACAGGGCCCAACCGACGGAGTATCACTCCGTTCGAGTACGGAGTACTCTGTCTGACCGATTAGGCGCTTGTGGGTCATTTCAAAAGGCTGTGCATAGCGAGGCTGATTTGTCTGCGCGACTTCGGACATGCCAAGCGACAAGTCAGTCCAAGGGTGGGACGGAGCAATACTCCGTACACTTCAACTACTAATCCTCTGTAGGCTTCGCCTGGTCGCTGTTTGCTTTGTAGTTTGCTGTACGGAGTAGTGGTGCGATGTGCATCGCAAGGCTTAAACTTGTCGCTCAGCTGCCCCGAAATGTCGACTCACAAGACTGTGTCCAGAGGCCGCTTAACGAGTACTCGTACTCGTATTAGTGTGTAGTAGGGCCTTGGCTCGTGCAAAAGAAGGGGGCTTTGCGTGTAGGCTGCCCAAGTATTTGTGGAGAACTGGCAAAGCTGTCAAGTGCAGGGGGATGTAATACAGAGTACTCGTAGCCAGCTGTCCTTGGTAGGACTGGCATATCTTTTGTCTTTTGTTTTATCTCTTTGTCTATCTGTTTATTCATTTTTTTTGGAGTGGTTTCGTTTTCATCGTTGCCTCTTCGTCACTTTGGTTTCACAATTGCTTTGAACCGGTCCTGGCTCCTTTAACAGTTTTTGTGAAGCGACCGTGATAAGGAGTTGTGGACGAGCCTGAAGTAGGCCTCAACCTTATCTGACTCGTTCTATCCGTAGAGTGCCGGCTATATGCGGTCTAAGCGAGAGAGAGAGAGAGAGAGAGAGAGAGAGAAGAGAGAGAGAGAGAAAGAGAAAGAGAAAGAGCTCTGAGCTGACTGCATGTTCTGCAGCCAAACGACAGCTCCTTGCCCCATTGGGACGCAAGAGCCGCCTCTTTGTGTTTCTCTCTGTATTATTGAATCACAGTGACCAGTAATACGGCCTTGCATCTGCACTTTTGTGTATTTACTTGGCTTTCATCTCTCTCTTCGTTTTCGCGCCTTCTTCAGCCCTTTTTCGTCGTGCTGTTTCCGCCAGCCTGCCCCTCAAAATCTTCACATTCTCAGCCTCTTCCCTCTCAGCCTCTTCCTCAGCCCCCCCTTGGCCCTTTGTTCAAGAAAAAGACGGCCTCCGCCATGGCAAACAAAATGTCTGCCTGCCTTGAGAACGACGCTCCCCCCTCCCCTTTTTTTTTCACCGTCTCTCTCTTGACGTCTTCTCCCGTCTCACGCTCCGTTGTTCAGTTCATACAAAGCAGTAATAGTCCGCCGTCCGGGGCTGACCCACTAAATTGCCTCTTCTCCATATTTTTTTTCCTCGTCTTGACTTTTTTTTCTATCCTCTTCTCATGCGTTGATCACATATAAGAGAGAAACTCCACAAAATCTGGGGTTTGGGTCTTCCCACAAGCTCTCTCGCCATCCCCTTTCTTTCTCAAACATTTCATAAGCCAGTTTGTTGGCCACTTTCTTGTCACTCACTTCTCCATTTTCCGTACTTTTGCACTCGGGTTTTTTTTCCCGTACTGCTTACCGAAATCAGCCTTAGCTAGCTCGATTACGAGCATTGCCATCTAAAACTTGGGTCCTCTTTTACACATCTGTCTCTGCCTCTTCTCGTCGCCTGCTTGCCGCCGTGCTTGCCATCTCTCTCTTTTCCCGGCGCCGCCGCCGGCTTGCTTGAGCTAGCATGGATCTCGGCTCGGTCTTTGGCAGCAGCTCCACGCGAAGAGACCTGTCCCGCTTGGACGAAGACCTGCTGGCTGTCCGGCGGCACAGCAGCAGCAACAGCAGCATAAATCCCGAACAGCAAACAAGTCGAAGCGGCGGCAGCGGCGGCGGCGGCGGCGGCGGCTGTCCGTTGCACATTGGCATCATTGGTGCCGGCCTTGCCGGCCTCCGCTGTGCCGATGTATTGCTGCAGCATGGCTTCCGAGTGACCATACTGGAGGGCCGGCACCGTCTCGGCGGCCGGCTGTGCCAAGAGCGACTGCCCAATGGCCATTTGGTGGACATGGGCCCCAATTGGATCCATGGCACCAAAGACAACCCCATCCTGGATCTCATCCAAAAGACGCGCGAGGCAGGCAAGGCAGGCGAGGCAGGTGAGGCAGGCGAGGCAGAGCGCTGTGCTGCTGGTGCTGCCACAGACAGCACAACACCTGTCGACACCACCGCCCCCCCAGCCCAAGCCCACAGCATTGACGGAGCTGCCATGTTCGACGAGCATGGCTGTCTGCTGCCGCTTGATGTGAGCGACTCCCTTTCCACGGCCATGTGGTCGATTGTTGACGAGGCGTTTGTGCACTCCCATGCCAACTGTGCAGCCATCGACCCAGCCGAGAGCCTCTATGACTATTTTCTGCGCCGGCTGCCAGAGAAGGCGTGCAACGGCAGCGACGACAGCGACGGCGACAACAGCAGGCCCGCCAGTCCCGCCAGTCCCGACGCCAGCCTGCACCGCCGCCGTGTTCTGCAGCTAGCACAGTCCTGGGGCAACTTTGTTGGCAGCCCCATCACGCGGCAGAGCTTGAAGTATTTCTGGTTGGAGGAGTGCATTGAAGGCGGTAGGTTGGCTCCGTTTTGCATAAACCCAACAGGCTTTTTGCACTTTTTGCACTTTTTCTTGTTCTTTTTCTTTGTCAACTGACCGGCGGAGAAAATCTGTTTGTCGCCGGCACATACAAGCGCATCTTGGACGACATCGCACAGCCTGCCATCCAGGGGGCGACCATCCTGTACGGCAAAACGGTCACACGAATCATGGGCCGGGACACAACAGAGGCGACAAGACAGGCTGCACACGACACTGCACATCGCACGGCCCACGACACGACAGACGACACGACAGACGACACAACACACAACATTGCACATGACACTGCTGGACACGACGGCGGAAAGGTCAGGGTGCGTACGGCATGCGGCGGCGAGCACTCGTTTGACGAGGTCGTCTGCACGGCGCCGCTTGGCTGGCTCAAGCAGCACCACACAGACGCCTTTGATCCGCCGCTGCCGCCGCGGCTGCGCCAGGCCATTTCCAGCATCGGCTACGGCACGCTGGAGAAGGTCTACATTTCGTTTGCCGAGCCGTTTTGGCAGCGCCCAGACGAGACGACGGGCCGCAGCCTGTGTGGCGGCTTTTTCCACTGGCTGGAGCCCGGCGACTATGCAGGCCCAAGCAACCCGGACCGGTGGCCGCACGAAGCCGTCGACCTCAGCAGCCTGCCCGAGGGCACGCGCCACGCCACTCTGCTCTTCTACATGTATGGCGAGCAGTCGCGGCATGTCGCTGCTTCGGTTGCAGCAGCATTGGCGGAGGCCGAGTGCCAAGACGGCCAAGTCGGCCAAGACGGCCAAGACGGCCAAGACGACAGACGAGATGACGGGCCTAAAATGACCCCGGCTGCCGCTGCTTTTCTCTGTAACTACTTCCGCCCGTACTACTCGCGTCTGCCGCACTACGACGCGGCCGCTCCGGCCTGCCAGCCCACGGCCTGCCTGTCCACGCGCTGGTGCCTGGACAACCTGGCCGGCAACGGCAGCTATAGCAATTTCCAGGTCGGCCTGACGGCCGGCGACGAGGACATCCGGACCATGCGAGCCGGGCTGCCGGAGCGCGGCATCTGGCTGGCCGGCGAGCACACGGCGCCGTTTGTAGCGTTGGGCACAGCCACCGGCGCCTTTTGGAGCGGCGAGTCTGTCGCGCAGGGCATCGCGACGGCGCGTAGTCATCAGGAATGATTTGAATTGGTTGACGGGCGTAATATTCGGGAATGAATTGAAATTCGACGGGCGGCGTAGTAGTCAGGAAATGATTTGAATGAGTCGACGGGCTTAGTAGTCGGGAATGATTGAAATTGTCGACGGTGGCATCGAGAAAGATCAAAGTTGCCTGTGGTAGAGGGGAGGAAAAGGGCTTCGAAGCGTTATCGTTGCTAGTTTCAGAAAATAATACACCTGATATCATCACAGAGCAGCTCTAGATGTAATATGGGAGTGATACGGCTTCTCACGGTCGTAGATAAAATGCTGTGGCCACACTTGCATCAGCTTCTTTTCATGAGAGCTGGGCTGTCTTTTGAAGATCATCGACTTTTGTTCTGTATGCAACGTTATAAATGTAAAAAGTCACCCACAGTCAATCAAAGTCTCCACCCGAAACGGCTCTTTTTCAAGACTGCTGTCCGAGCTGCGTCCGCGTGCTTTCGGTTTCCTACGTCGTAATAGTAATTGGGCCCGTGACAGTGTGACAGCCGGCAAAAGAGCAAACACCACCCAGCTTATCATTTTTATCATTTTTTATCAATCTTGGTGGAGAGCTGTCGTCTGATAAAGAGCGTCAAAAGTGGGGTGGCGCTCGCCAGTTGTCTTGCCTGAAGGGGAGGGCGGTCAGGTGGTGGAGGTTGTGCTGGGCTTTTCTTGGCCTTTGGGGTTGGGCAGCGGCGGCAACCAGCACCTGGAACCTCGCCTTTTTAGTGAAGGCGACCATCGCTGCTGGGGAAGGAAACCCCACTGGAAAGAGCCACTAAAAACAGATGGGGGCAAGCACACCAACCAATTGTATGGTCGTATGTACGAGTATTACAATGTACGGAGTATGGATAGTAATGCAATATAATACGACATAGGGACTGTACTATTAGGAAGTATCATTGGGAAGGCATCAACCATAACTTCTGCCCCGTTCTTTCCTACTTCCTACGAACCTCTCTTTCTAGCCCAACACTTAACACTGGTTATATTCCAGTCTGCCGACTTCCTGCCTCTTTTCAGATTGCTCCGTATCGCCCACCTCTTCCACCTTTTTTTTTGCCAGACGTCTGCACTTCCTTCAGGCTCGGCGGCTGTCTGAAGCAACAGAGTCCGACTTTCTTGCAATTCGTCCAACGACTAGACCCGCCCCGTCTCTGCTCCTCTAACAGACGACATGACGCCACTGCGTTTCCTGCATCTGTCAGGCTAGCCGCGGGCTATTGTTTTTTTCTGTCCTTTTCGTCTCTTCCTCTCTTCTCTCTCTCTCTCTCTCTCGCTCTCTCTCTCGCTCTCGCTCTCTCTTTCGCTCAACTGAGAAAACAGCATCGAATCCAAGGCAACCAACAAGTCCACCTCAAAGACGCAAGCAGACGCACGTCCCAGCAAACCCATCCGGCTTTTTCACCAAACACCGCTGTCCCCTTATCTTTTCTTTCTGCTTTCCGGACCATGATCTGCATTGCCGGCCGGCCGCTGCCCTCCAAATCTTGCTCGGCGGTGCATCCGCGACCGTTTGTTCGGTGACCGTTTGCGTGATCTTTGACTTGTTTTTTTGCGGTTCGACCGATCTGCATTTTCGAGATCTCTGTCTCTCTCTATCTCACTCTCACTCTCTCCCTCTCTCCCCCCCTCTCTCCCACAACCGACCCTCGCCATGGCTTCCCTCCTAGAGTCATTCCGCAACTCGAGCATGCCCAAGCGGCTGCTCCGATATGCTCTCTCTCGCTTCGACATTCTAGATGCCGATGCTCTGAACCTCGATAATCTTGATCTGGCTTGGGGCATGAAAACCGTTCTAGAGTTCCGCGATGTCGGCTTGAAGTTGGACGTAAGCTCTTTTGCTCTTGTTTTTCTTTCCTCTTCCTGGTTGTTGAAACCTTTGCCATGTCCCCCGACTTCGCCTTACGAAACAATGGCTGACTTGATTTGATATGTAGAAACTTCAGCACATTCTGCAGCTTCCACCGACATTCCACATTCGCCGCGCCAAAGTGGCGCTTCTTCGCGTGTCTTTGCCCGTCGACATCTACTCGAGTCCTATCCAGATCCAAGTCACCGGCGCCGACGTGCGTCTCCACGTGTCTCGTCATGTCGAGGAGCCAGAAACTGGTGTCGGAAGCGGCGGCGGCAGCAACGCCGGCCGGGAAGCAAGAGTGCCAACGTCGCCATCCTTGCCGACAGATACAAACGCCGAAGAGACAGTTCCATCGGCCGTCGACCTTGCCCAGTCTTTCCTCGAACATCAGCCGCCGTCTAGCGAGACTGCGGCTCTTGAGCAGGCCCTGGCCGCTACCGCCGTCTCCGAGTCTGTTCATCACCACCACCCACCGCAACAGCAACAGCACGAACATCTCGATCCCGGCACGGAGCTCGACAGCGATGACGACTCGGCCTCGTCGGCCTCGCAGACCTTTGGCACCGGCCAGGTCCTCACCTTGCCCGGCTTCCTCGCCGATTTTCTTCAGGGCATTGTCGACCGCACCCAGGTGGCCATTGATGGCGTGACCTTCCAGCTCGAGGTCGACATTTCGACCAAGGCTGCTACTGTAGCAGCTGCTGCCGCCGCCGCCGCCGCCGCCGCCGCCACGGCCGCAGCCCCTGCCACCACGACCGCCGCCCCCTCGTCTCCACCCCCGCCTTCGCCTCCGCAGGCGGCCTCTTCCGAGACCGTCACCTTGCAGCTCGCCCTGGGCCGCGTCAATGTCGAGGGCGTCACAACTGCCGCCGCGGCTTTTGTTGGGGAACAGGTGGCGGAACAACAAGATGACAGCGAGCCTGAAAAGATGGCAGACGCTACTAGCGCCCGCGCTTTAATTGCTCCTAAGGAGGGCAAGCGCCACATCTCGCTCGAAAACGTCCGCGCCTTTCTCATCTCCGAAGCCAACGTGTTTTCCAATCTGGCCCGTTCGCCTTCCATGCCACTCTCCTCTGGCTTTCCGCACAGCTCGCTGTCTCGAGCGTCTTCTTTCGCTGGCAGCGCTAGCGCTGGAGCTGGGCCTGGAGTTGGGGCTGGAACTGAACTTGGTGCCGGACCTGGCACTGGTGCTAGTATAGTTGATTACGACAACGCCTTTATGCCGGCTGCGGGACCTGCATATGCCTCAATGGCTTCTTCGTCGGAGTCGTTGCAGAGTCACTATGCGATGCAGGACAGCGAGGACGCATTTAATATTCCATACGAACTGGACGACTCCAGTGACGACAACGAACCTACAACAGGCGGACTTTCGGATGCTGGGGCTCCTAACGTGGGTGGAGCGGGTGGAGCGGGTGGAGTGCCTGGAACTGCGAGGCTCGCCAGGCCATCTTCGACTCTATCGACACCCCGAGCATCTGTCTATGGAGACGTTGCTGAACCGCCCACTGCACATGTGCCTCAGGCCTTTCATTCTTTGCTCGTTGGCGGCGCAGCTGGAAGCAGTGGTCGTGATGAATTGCAGAGGAAATCGTGGCACCCAGCGCAGTCGCGTATCCCAGAGTCGGTGGGACCCAGCCGGCAACCTGCAGCAACCCAGACACCAGCAGCAGGCCCTTGGGCCGTAGGCTTG
Organism: Raffaelea deltoideospora; assembly: GCA_019925385.1. NCBI lineage: Eukaryota > Fungi > Ascomycota > Sordariomycetes > Ophiostomatales > Ophiostomataceae > Raffaelea > Raffaelea deltoideospora. The sequence goes on along the minus strand of JADHKP010000057.1, from coordinate 200,454 downwards.
GGTCTGGACAATGCTGCGATGGGCGGTTCATCATCCCATTCCAGCTCGGAAAGTGGCAGCGGGGGCTCGGGAGGCAACGCAGACGACAATTTGGCTCAGTCTCAGGTTTTCAGCCATGCAGATGCCGAAAGCATGTACATGAGCGCCTTTTCCCAGGCTGCCTCGGTCCGTATGCGGGGAGTCATGCCCGGCGGCTGGCAAGCAGACGACGGAGACGATGACAATGGCGAAGACGATGCAGTGTTTGGCCGCCCTTCCTCTGCCTCGGTCATATCAAGACCCGAAAACGATCCTGTTCCAAACAGCACCACTGATACTACGGCCGTGGAGAGCAGCCCGCCGTCTCGGCATTCGCCACCCACCGGGCCGACCATGGCACAGGCAGCACACGTCCCCGGCCTCTATAGGAGTTCTTCACCAGCGCTCGGACAAGCTCCCATGGCGGTCAATGATGTGGCATCAAAACCCGAGGCTCCTGAGGATAATTCAGCTGCTGCTGCTCCTGATGCTATTCCTGCTGCTGTGTCTTCGGCCGTTGACCCGCCACCTCAGTCTCTATCTCCTGAACCTCAGCAAGAGGAAGAAGTTGCAACACCTCGTGGGCCCACACGGCTTGTCAAGGAGATCCTTTCTCTTCAGTGCATATCCATTTATGTGCCGTCCAACCACAATCACATCGCCCTCCCTGAGCAGCCGTCTCTGTCTCGCAACGATTATGGTGAATTGGATCGATCTATCGCCCCGCACTTACCCGGCGCCTTTTCCGTGTACTCTGCTGCAGGTGGAGGTGGTAATGGTAATGGCAGCGGAGCAGCCTCGTCAATTTTGCCTACGCCAGGAAGCGTGGCTCAGAACAGCGGGTTTCGGCCACACGGCGACCACGACAGCCACGACGGCCATGGTGCACACACGGATGTCGAGAAGGACGACGGATCCATTGAAGTGACGCTATCGCCGCTGGAGATCTCGTTTGATGCGTCCATTGGGTTTTTGCTTGCAATGGTTGTTGGTGAGCTTCTCCAGTCTCTGAAAGAAGGCTTTAAACCGCACAAGGGAGTCAAGGGAGACAAAAAGGCCAAATCAGCGTCGTCGGCCTCTGTAGGGGCTGCTTCCAGCACTGGTACAGCGACCGCGGATGCTTCTGGTCATTGGCCAGACTTGAAGTTTACTTCGGAAAAAATTTCCCTGCTCTTCCTCGACAAGCTGGCGGGCGTGGCCGACACAGCCGAGCGGTTTTTTGACTCCCCCCGAGCGCCAAACTTGCGCCAGGGAAGTGAGGTTTTGCTGCAGACCGTCCTGGAAAATCTCAGAGTGTCATTATCGACACCACCAGACGCCCAGACACCACGGCTGAACCCTGCTGGACAGCCCGGATCCACCACTACGTCAACATTGACAAAGGCGAGTATTCGTCTGCAACGATTCCGGTTTGGCTATGCGGATGCCGACATTGTTTCTTTTGATCGGCGGGTCCAAATGCGGGCATCTGTGCGCGATGCCTTTCCTGCCGACGGCGACGATGTGTCGGTCCAGATGACACAGGCGAGCGGGTCCACAAAGTACGAAATCCACACGCTCCCGCTTCTCGTGTCTGTCGACCTGCAGAGGCTTGACGAGACTTTTAGCTGGTTTGGCGGTCTCAGCAGCTTCTTGAGCATGTCCAGTGTTGCCTCGCAGAGTGGCGGCGGCTTTGGTGGAGCTGGTGGAGCATCTCCAGCGACAGCAGCTGCTACAGTGACACCTGCAGCACGGATGACGCCGGCAAAAGCGCATGTGGCTTCCAAGCCGCGCGGTGTCCGGTTTGAAGATACACCGGCTCATGCAGATGGCAAGACAGCAGCTGCTGGCGAAAGCAAAGTCGACTTGCGGATCGGCGGTGTCCATCTAGATCTGATTGGAAAAGACTGCCGCGTGGCTCTGGACACTAGTGCCATCAAGATGGTCAGCCGGGAGGAGATCATTGGCGTGGCTGTGAGCCGCATTCGCCTGGCCGGGCCATACCTGCGACGCGATGCCAAAGCCGACCCGAGCCCGCCGATCACGGCCGATGTCGTCAACATGCGTGCTGAGTTTCTCAACCTGCCTAAAGACAAAGATCTCGAGCGTCTGCTAGAGCTGATCACTCCATCCAAAGTGCAATTTGATGATCGCGACGACGTGATCATGGTGGACACGCTACTGCGCCAGCGACGAAGCGGTCCCCTGCTGCGGCTCAATATCGACAGCCTGGACGTGCACGTGTGCCACCTTGGCCAGCTGGCCTGCTTGCCGGCTCTTGGCGAAGAGGTGGCCCGCTTGGCCACGGTGGCAAAGTATCTTCCGGAGGACGACCGACCCGGTCTCCTGACGCTCGGACTGGTGCGCCGGACGGATTTCTCTGTCGACGTGGGCGGGCAGCTAGGCGTGGTGCGAGCTGCTCTGGCCGGCTTCGAGCTGGCTCACATCACCATTCCGTCTCTGATTTCTTTGGCCGTCGGGGGTCTGGCGGTGGTGCGAAATGACAACGAGGAGCTCATTGGCTGCGCCTCCATGCCAACAGGGATAGGAGGAGCAGGAGCAGCAGGAGCGGCAGGAGCAGGCAGCAGCAGCGGACCCGGACAGGGGCCAGCTGCAAGCATGTCTGCGACAGCAGTGATGTCAGGTGGCATGGCGGCGTCAGCATCGTCGTCTTCATCGCCATCATTGATGATGCGAATCATTGGCGACGATCTGGAACCTGTAATCAAAGTCAAGATGTGGGGAATCAACTTTGAGTACCGCGTGCCCACAGTTATGGATATGCTCGGCTTGGCGGAGGATGCCACGCCCCAGGACTTTGAAGCGAGTCTTGCGGCATCGGTGGCCAATCTAGGCGAGCAGGCGCACTTGGCGATCGCCGGGCGTGTTGGGACGGGCGCGGGGGCTGGCGGTAGCAGTCGACAGCAGCAGCCAGGCCCCTTGGGAAAGGGCAAAGAGCCAGCAGCATTCATGACGTCCACGGCTGCGTCTGCACCCATGCCCACGCCTGCCGGCAACACAAAGCCAACAGCAGTTGACGTGTCGTTCCACGACTGCTTGATTGGTCTCAACCCGCTGAAGCTGCCGTCCAAGTTGAACGTGGTTCTTGTTGATGCACGTCTGCAGGTGACTCTGCCGCAGGGCGGAGAGGTGGACGCGGTGGTTCACCTGAACAAGCTGTCCCTCGTGCTGATTGACGACGTGGCCGGCATGTCCTCGTCCTCCTCTCCGTCGGCGGTATCGGCGGCGACCACAGAAGGCCCGTTTGCGCAAAGCCATGGCCGGCGGCGCTCGTCCGGGGCGGCGACGGCGGCCCGGCCTAAGAAAATGGTGGCGCAGCTGTGTTCGCTGGGGTTTGTTGAGGTGTGCCAGGTGTCGTCGGCCAAGATATCGGCGCATGTTGCAGCGACGCCAGCAGCCGCGGCGGACGGTGGATCCTCGGCCGCTGCTGGGCCGAAAAGCGTGAACGTGGAAGTGCGCGACGGCCTGCTGTTGTTGGAGACGTGCGCCGACTCAACGCAGACGCTGATCAGCCTGGCTGGCGCGCTGGCGCCGCCAATGCCGCCTAGCAAAGAAGTGCAGTACAAGACAGAGGTGGTGCCTATGGAGGATCTGCTGGCTTCGATCTCCATTGATGCGTTTGGCCGCGCGGAGGGCAACTACAACTTTGACGATGATTTTGTGTTGGACGAGAAGGATGAAGGCGGCGATCTCGACGCGCGTGCAGGCGGCCATCAAACCAACGATGACGATGAGGACTATTACTACAGCCAGTCGTACTATGGGCAACTTGTTGGTGGTGGTGGTGGTGGTGGTGGTGGTGGGCATGGCACTGAAGCTGAGGAAGGTGGCAGGAGTGGCGCCGGTTTGCACGAAAGCATCACGGGTCAGACAGCGGCAGAACAATCGGTGGCGTCGTTGCCCTCAATGGCAGGAGATGACTATGACGAGGATGGTGACGGGGACGGTGAAGACTCTCTTCTGCTGGATGACCCTGAGAACTACCATGGCTTGGGCATGACGATTGAGAGCCTGGAGGGCAACACGGACGACGATATGGGTGATGGGCAGGGGAGGATAGCAGGAGCAGCACCAGGGCCAGAACCAAGGCCAGGGCCAGTGGCGGAAAAGCTGTTTAGCGCATCGTCTGTGTTTTCGGATCGGACATCAGCAAGCACGGCCACGGCGACAGCACATACAGTTCGCGGCGGTGAAGGGCTCTCGCAGACGGGGCAGCTGGGACAGTCGGGACAGTCGGGACAGCTGGGGCCTGTGGAGGAGCTCGATTTGGAGGAGAACTATTTCGGGACGGCATCGGAAACGGCGGCCCTGGAAGCGCAGCCGGCGCCGCGGTGGAAGTCGGCGCAGAACGGCTACGACCGGTCAGCGGAGGCGGCGGCGGTGGCGGCACGGGCGCCGCTGCGGCTGCGGGTGCGGGACGTGCACGTAATCTGGAATTTGTTTGACGGGTACGACTGGCAGCACACGCGCGACGCGATTGCCAAGACGGTGCAGGAGGTGCAGGCCAAGGCGAGCGAGCGGCGGCGGCAGCAGCGGCAGCAGCAGCGACGGCGGTCAGGGCAATACCAGCAGCAGCAGCAGGCGTACCAGGACGCGCACCTGCTGCACAGCCCGTATGGCGACGAGGAGGAGGAGGAGACGGTGATTGGCGACTTTTTGTTCAACTCGATCTACATTGGGATCCCGGCCAACCACGATCCGCGCGAGCTGACGCAGGCGATCCACCAGAACATCTACGGCGGCGACGGCACGGGCACGACGACGGCCGACACGGACTCGGTGGCAGCCACGACGGTGACGGCGGCATCGAGCCGGCCAGCAGCAGCAGCAGCAGCAGCAGCAGCAGCAGCAACGTCGTCGTCGTCGAGGATGGCGGCGGCGACGGCGGCGGCGGCGGCGGTTGCACGGACAAAGCGGCTTCGGCTGGAACGCAGTCGACGGCACAAGATCACGTTTGAGCTGTACGGGGTCGGGGCGGACGTGGTGCAGTTTCCGGCGGGCTCGGGCGAGACGCAGTGGTCGGTGGAGGCGCGGGTGCGGGATCTGATCATTTTCGACCATGTGCCGACGTCGACGTGGAAGCGGTTTGCGACATACGACGTGGACGCGGGCGAGCGGCCGATTGACGGCGACATGGTGCGGGCGGAGATTTTGGTGGTGAGGCCGGTGCCGGAGCTGGCAGCGACGGAGCTGGTGGTCAAGGCGAGCGTTTTGCCGCTGCGGCTGCACGTGGACCAGGACGCGCTCGACTTTATCACGCGGTTTTTTGCCTTTAAGGAGGGCGGCGGCGACGGGCAGGGGGGTGGGGATGGCGAAAGGGCGGCGGCAGCGGTAGCGACGACGACGACGGCGGCGGCGGCGGCGGCAACGGTCGAGCAGCCGTTCTTCCAGCGGGTGGAGATCCGCGACATTGCGGTGCAGCTGGACTTCAAGCCGAAGCGGGTGGACTATGCGGGGCTGCGGTCGGGACGCACGACGGAGTTTATGAATTTTGTGATTCTGGACGGGGCGCGGCTGGTGCTGAAGCACACGATTGTGTACGGGGTGGCCGGGTTTGAGCGGCTGGGGCAGACGCTCAACGACGTGTGGATGCCGGACGTCAAGCGCAACCAGCTGCACAGCGTGCTTGCGGGGCTTGCGCCGGTGCGGTCGCTGGTGACGGTGGGCAGCGGGATCCGTGACCTGATTGAGATTCCGATCCAGGAGTACCGGCACAACGGGCGCATTGTGCGGTCGATTTCCAAGGGCGCCGTGGCGTTTGCGCGGTCGACGGGCACGGAGCTGGTCAAGCTGGGCGCGAAAGTGGCGACGGGCACGCAGTATGTGCTGCAGGGGGCCGAGGAGGTGCTTGTGGGAGGAGTGGGAGGAGGAATGGGAGGAGTGGGAGGAATGGGAGGAGTGGGAGGCGGGGAGGGGTTGGCGAGCGGCGGCATTGGCGAGATGGACGGCCGTGGCGGCGGCCAGGGCAGCGGCGACTATGGTTATGGTGGCCATATTGGCCATGTTGGCCAGGGCAGCCATGGCGGCCACGGCGGCCACGGCGGCCACGGCGGCATCGACGACTACGACTACGAGGAGGACGTTGCTGCCGGCCACGGCGATGCTGCTGCTAAAAAGAAGCACGTCAGCCTGTATGCGGACCAGCCGACGGGCGTGGTGCAGGGCCTGAAGCACGGCTACAGCAGCCTGGCGCGCGACCTGCACATTGCGCGCGACGCCATCATTGCCGTGCCGGCAGAGGTGCGCGAGACGACGAGCGCGACGGGGGCGGCGCGCGTGGTTTTGCGGCATGCGCCGACGATTATTTTCCGGCCGGCCATTGGAGCCACCAAGGCCATTGGGCAGACGCTGATGGGCGCGACCAACAGCCTGGATCCGCAGAATCTGCGGCGGGCAGAAGAGGTACGTATGGGAGGTTGTGGTTGTGGTTGTGTTGTGTTGTGTTTTTGGTGTGTTATTTGGGGGATGGAGGCGGTTGCTGCTTTTCCCTACGCAGTTGTGACTGACTTTTTTTAGAAATACAAATCTGGCCCGGCAATGTGATGGCGGGAGCTGGAATGCCGCACAACTGGTAGACAAGCGTTGCTTGCCAGGCCACTCGAGAGTCAAGCGAAAGACGGCAAAACGGATATGACTTTATGATACGACTTGCGGTGGCGAAAACGACAGCATGATGAGAAGCTGCGACACCATGATGAGAGCTGCGACGCCATGATGAGAGCTGCGACACCATGATGACAATCTGGCTTTGAGACTGGCTTTGAGACTGGCTTTGATACTTCTGCGACTGCTCTGTCAATACACATAACCATCTAGAAACATTTGCACACATTTAGACTGAACACACAACTGACCAGGCGTTTGGGACACGAGGCAGGGCGCAATCTGCATTTTTTTGGCGACACTCGTTACAAGACTGCAATGCTAGAATACGCTGTTAGATGTTGCAAGATACATTGTCAGATACAGCATAAGACGCCAGCATACACTTATGTCTTCTTTCTGATTTTTGGCGTTTTCAAGTGGTGCTCTTTAATTGTATTTTGTGCGAACTTGAATATATGTTGATACCTTGGAGGGTCGTAATACAGCCTTGCATTGATACTATAATTAATACGTCGTAGCTTGCTCTACGGGTATTGCTGGTAAAGGCAGGGTCTTACGGGCGGGTCTTACAGTGCAGAACCCCTGAAAAGTGCCCCACCAGTCCAGCGAGCTCTTGCCGGTCGGCTTAGGCCATGCACTAGCTATGGCGTCATTCAGTAATATTACCCAGCTCGATAAGCAAAAAGTTTTAAGTGCAAATCAAGCCTCCTACCCCTCCACGGCTGCGACGACTCTGCATCGGGATTGCTCGTTCTCTGCTTTGCTTTGGCTGTCTCTGCATCGGATTGCTCGTTCTCTGCTTTGCTGTGGTTTCCTCTGCGATCTGTGGCTGTACAGTTTTGCTGTTTGCGTGCAGTGTCTGCGTTTTCGTGTTGCTTCGTGTTGCTGTGCTTCTTTGCTTCTCTGGTCGTCTCGCTCTTTGCCTCTGCAATGTCTGATGGCACAAAGGCAGTCGATTCAGACAAAGGTAGGAGCACGAGTTTGTCGTACCGTTTTCCCGTGCTTCATTTGTGGAGAGGTCTGCTTGCTGACCCAACAGTCTGGACGACGCTGATTACGAATCTCGACTATCTTCCCGGCCTGCTGACGCTGGACTACTCGCTCAAGCGGGTCGGGTCCGCGTATCCGCTGGTGGCGCTCTACACGGACACCTTTCCGGCGGAGGGGCGGGCGGCGCTGGCGGCGCGCGGGATTGCGGCGCAGCGGATTGCGTATCTGCTGCCGACCAAGTCGCAGCGCGACTACAGCGCGGATCCGCGCTTCTACGACTGCTGGAGCAAGCTGACGCCGTTTGGGCTGACGCAGTATGCGCGCGTGGTGCAGCTGGACAGCGACATGCTGGTGCTGCGCAACATGGACGAGCTGATGCAGCTGGAGCTGGACGGGGCGGACGTGCTGGCGGCGGCGGAGGCGGCAGCCGAGTCAGCAGCCACGGCGGCCGAGGCCGAGGCAGCAGCGGCAGCCGTCAGCCGGCGCGTGTTTGCGGCGGGCCACGCCTGTGTGTGCAATCCGCTGGGCAAGAAACACTACCCGCGCGACTGGGTGCCGGCCAACTGTGCGTTTACGCTGCAGCACGGCGATCCGGAGCGGCACCAGACCGAGGGGGCGGATCCGGGCCGCCAGACCGAGGACGAGGACAAAGACGAGGGCGGCGACGGCCACGCCCGCCCCATCGGCCTCGACCTCGTCAACGGCGGCCTGCAGGTGGTCAACCCCAACCGGCGCCTGTTTGAGCGCATCGTCGCCTACATGGACGAGCACGCCGCCGAGCTCGACTTTGCCGACCAGAGCCTGCTCTCGACCCTCTTCCGCGGCCGCTGGGTGGCCCTGCCGTACGTCTACAACGCGCTCAAGACGCTGCGCTGGCCCGGCGTGCACGACGCCCTCTGGCGCGACGACGCCGTCAAAAACGTCCACTACATCCTGACCCCCAACCCCTGGGACGAGCTCGGGCCCGACGGCGAGCTGACCGCCGCCGCTGCCGCTGCTGCCGCCGCCGCCGTCCCCGGCAGCCGCGAGGCCGTCAATGCCGAGACCCATGCCTGGTGGGCGGCCACCAACCGCGAGCGCAAGGCGGCCGAGAAGGCGCGCGGCATTACTGATGGGTGGTAGGGGGTGACAGGACAAAGAGGAGGGGAGAGAGAGAGAGGAGAGAGAGGGGAGAGGGGGTTAGCGACAGGACAGACAGAGAGAGAGAGGAGAGAGGGGAGAAATATCGAATATCGAATTCAAATCTGAGCGCCTTGCATTATCACAAGCGAGCTTGGTATGTTCTGTTACAGAGAGCCATGATGTAGTCTTTCAACACCGTAATACAACTCGTATTAATACCTGCACTTAACTAAACGGTTTACAACGATTTAGTGCAACATAGCCCACTGCACTCTAACTCCGAAACCGCCCGGCAAAAAAAAATGCAGAAAACCCGACCGCCAATTGCCGGCAGCCGCAACCGTTCGGTCCAGCGTTCCTTCCCCAGATCGACAAGTCTTTGCACTCCAAGAGCGTCTTCTTTCCTTTCGTTTCTCTCTCTCTATCTCTCTCTTTCTCTCTCTCCCCCTCTCTCTCCCTCTCTCCCTCTCTCTCTCCTCTCTCTCTCCTCTCTATAACCCCCCCATCTCATGGCATAAACATTCACTTGCTGCCCTCCAATGGTCGCATCTTCGGCCGTTGACAGTAGCAATGGCGCCGCTCCGGCCCAGGCGCCGCCGCCGGCGAAGCACTACAAAGGCTTTGTAGCTGGGATCTTTTCGGGCGTGACGAAGCTCGCAGGTGCGTTGAAGGTGGAGGGATGTGGTGGCTATTTGGTGGTATAGTTTGGTGGCCTGTACTGCTTTTGTGTGTTTTGGTTTGGTTTGGTTTGGTTTGGTTTGGTTTGGTTTGGTTTGGTTTGGTTTGGTTTGGTTTTTGCTCTTTGCTCTTCTCTCTTCTGTTTTTGCTCTTCTCTTTTCTCTCTTCTGTTTTTGCTCTTCTCTTTTCTCTCTTCTGTTTCTGCTCCTGCTCTTCTCTCTTCTTTCTTCCGCTCCTCTCTTCTCTCTTTTCTTCCACTCCTAACGTCGTCCCAGTCGGCCATCCCTTTGACACAATCAAGGTGCGCATGCAGACCACGTCGGCCGAGCGCTTCTCCGGCCCGCTGTCGTGTCTGGTGAGCACCGTGCGCAACGAGGGCGTGCGGGCCTTGTACAAGGGTGCCACGCCGCCGCTGGTCGGCTGGATGTTCATGGACAGCATCATGCTGGGCAGCCTGACCTTTTACAAGCGGCAGCTGGGCCGCCACGTCTTTGGGCTGGACGACGACAGCGGCACCGGCTCCGGCACCGGCTCCGGCACCGCCGGCGCTGCCCCCCGGAAGACGTCGGCCGCCGGCGGGCCGGCACTGCCGACGTACGGCCACGCCATTGCGGGCGTGTTCGCCGGCTGGACCGTCAGCTTTGTGGCAGCGCCGTTTGAGCACATCAAGGCGCGGCTGCAGGTGCAGTACGCCGCCCGCAAGGCCGACCGGCTGTACCACGGCCCGCTGGACTGCGTGCGCAAGATCTACGCCGCCCACGGCCTGCGCCGCGGCATCTACCACGGCCTGGGCGCCACCCTGCTCTTCCGCTCCTTCTTCTGCTTCTGGTGGGGCAGCTACGACCTCTTCTCGCGCTTCCTGCACAAGCACCGCCCCACCTGGCCCGCCGCCATCGTCAACTTCTGGGCCGGCGGCCTGTCCGCCCAGGTCTTCTGGACCGTCGCCTATCCCAGCGACGTCGTCAAGCAGCGCATCATGACCGACCCCCTCGGCGGCCCCCTGCGCGACGGCGTCCCCCAGTACCCCCGCTGGCGCGACGCCGCCCGCGCCGTCTACCGCGACGCCGGCCCCCGCGGCTTCTTCCGCGGCTTTGTGCCCAGCTTCCTGCGCGCCTTTCCCGCCAACGCCATGGCCCTCGTCGCCTTTGAGGCCGCCATGCGGACGCTGCCATAGTCTGGCAGTGGGCGGCGGGCGGCGGGCGGCGGCGGCGGCGGCGACGACGACGACGATGACGACGATGACGCCGACGAAGCCCGGGCTTGCCAGACTTTTGCGCCGGCAAAAAAAGACGAAAGGCATACACAAAAAAAACAAAGAACACAAATCTGTGACAAATCTGTGGTATAGATTAAGAGAATCAAAAGTACTTGCATGAACGCAAAGGCCAGTTGCCTTGTTTGCCTTTTATGCCTTTTTATTTTTTTTGAAAAGTCCTGGCCTCTATTTTGGAAACATGACTCAAACAGCGCCGACGTGATCTTGACAAAAATGTACCCTCCTAAACGGCTTTGGCCCATTTTTCTTTGTCCCAACCAGTCAACCAGGCGTTTGTCTCTCCCGCGAGACTCCCCCTTTTTTTCCTATCTAAGCCATCGTTCCAGAATGCCCCTTTCTTTTCGTCTATTTGAGGGTTGTTTTTACCGTGCTGCTGCCCTCTTACTCGTCGTCCTCGGCATCCTCGTCGTTGACAACGTTGAAGAACTTCAGCTCGTACACGCCCTTGGACGTCGACACCACGCGCAGCCAGTCGCGCAGCTGCATCTTCTTGAGGAACTTCTTGGTCCTGATATGGTCAGTAGAAGACGAGGGAAAGGGAAAGGCAAGAGAGTGATTGGGAAAAGGCAAAGGAACAGGCGCAATAAACATACAGGTATTTGAGGTAGCGCCCAGACAGGTCGTTGTGCGCAATAATCTCAATGGTGCCCTCGCCCGACTGCGAAATGGTGATGGTGTCGCCCAGGTTGCCCACGCGGCCATCCACCTTGATGCGCTCGTTGAGGTACTTCTCAAACGCCGAAACGTCAAAGATCTTGTCGCTGGCCGGCCGCGACGCGTTGATCACAAACTTCTTCGTGATCTTGGCAGCCTTGCCAGACTTCTTCTATAATGCGAGCAAAAAGAAAAAAGAAAAAGAAAAAGAAACGTCAGCCTACTGCAATGAACTCGACGGGACAATGAAAGTAACCGCCACAGCAAAGCATTGCGCTTTCTCTTTCTTTTTTTTTTTTTTTGCCCCTCTGGCTTTTCAAGGTTTGGGGTAGGACATCATGTTCTTCTCAGTTTGCACAGACGGCAATCGCATAATACGTACTGCTTGAGGAGCCATTGTTTGGACGGGACGGGGTTTAATGTTGGGGAGGATGTTTGTTGACGCAAAGAAGTCGAATCCTGCGCCGTTGCAAAAAGTGATGGTGAGACTGGATTGTTTGTCGGGAGAGAGACAGGAGAGACGGAAAAGAGAAACCTAAATTTTTTTTTCACGAGGCTTTCTCCGTGATAGTTCGCAGACAGAGAAGCTACGAGGATAAAGACCCACTTTTTTACAGCAATTTTCATCAGAAACTGTGGCATCCCCGCTCATTAAGATAAAAGTTAGGGTTTTCGGACAAATTATTTTTGCGGATTTTGCTGCGATTAGTCACTATAAATGAGTAGGCCATTTGGTAAGAACTCTCATGTCACGGGAGTATTACTCGTACGATGAACTTGCCAAGAAGACCGATCTGTAGGGTAGTTGCTATCTGATGTCTAGACTCGAAAGTTCGAGTCGACGTGTATTGGCAATGCTTTCTGTCTTCCACAGGCAGCCATCAAGCACCCCTACCGTATGGAGTACAACGTACGAGTACACTGGGCCAAGCACTTGTGGCGCAGCGAAGCTGTGAAATCCCAAAATAGACCTATTAAAGAGCCCACGCAATAAGAAACACAGCCTTTTTGCCATTGACGATCGAAGAGTCCTTCGAAATCGTGTCCCGCTGTATTACTTCGTACATGAGTACAGAGTACGAGTACGGAGTACAATGCACGAGTACAACGTACTCCGTAACATACTCCGTAATGTTCCGCCGTATCGTCACCTGAGTAATAATGTAGGTGGAGCCCCATCCCAGCCACCTGACTTTTCCCTTGGCGCCACAATTAGGTGATGTCATCCCCCCCCATGGAGTAACTACGATACGAGAAATTATGCAGCGGGAGGGGCCTTTCTACAGAAAGCTCTAGCGTGACGTAATTGGGTGCTGCAAACAACAATGGCGCAAGCCTGCTGCTCCCCGTTGTTCATTGACGCTGTATTACGACGTACGAGAAGCTGGCTTTTTTGTACCGCCTTACGTCGTAGGTTTTCTCGAGCCGTGCTCAACCGGCCAGGACCTGTTTTGACCGTTGCTGTCAGTGGCGACCAGGCAGAGGCGAGATTGGTGTCTTGTGTAGATAACAAAACAAGAGAAAGGAAGAAGAGGAGCAGAGGTGAGAAAGGAATGCGGACAAGTAAAATCTAAAAAAGAGAGTGAGCGGCAGCTAGAGTTAGTATGGATAAGTTGTAGAGACACTGACGATGGCAATTGTACCACCCGTTCGTTCCTTCTTCAAAAACAACAGCAAACGGCGTAATCGTACGTACTCGTACTTTGTGAGGAAAGAACAACAAGCCAGCGGGGAAGCTGTCCAAGTCCGGTGACGGCGTCCCCACAAAGCCACCGCCCCCCTCGCTCCCTGTAAAGAAACGGAAGCAACGGAGGGCAGCATTCCTGTCTGCATACGGCGTATTCCGTACTCTGGTCCTCTCTGAACACCACTAATGGTCCAGTTCGCTATTAGTGAGCTGTTTTTTTATGTTTGTTTTTGTTTTGGCTGCGTCATACATTGGCGGGAAGCGCCTCCGCCAAAGAGGCAAAAGGCGGGCTGGGCTCCCTCTTAGCTTACAAGTACAGAGTATTAATACAAGTCTAAGCTACCAGCCTCCTCTTTATATATAGTTCTTTTCCGGGACGTTCCAGGTCGCTCTCTCAACCTTTTCGCTCCAACACACTCATCTTTGCATCTGTTTATACTTTTTTTTTAACAATTCGCATTACTCACGACAGCTGTCAAGACAACTCAAGACAAGCTCTTTTTTTTGTAATACAGCACAGCTTCTTTTTATTTGACAAACATGGCTTTCACCGGAAGGTAAATATTTGTCTTTTGTCGCCCTCTTCCTTTTGCTTCTGTCGTCGTCTTCCTTTTGCTTCTGCCTTGTGCTTTCTGCCTTGTGCTTTGGAGACGGCAGCTAACACGCAGACAGCGACATTTTCAAGATCATCCTTGCCATCATCCTGCCGCCGCTCGGCGTCTTTCTCGAGCGCGGCTGCGGTGCCGATCTGCTCATCAACATCCTGCTCACTATTCTGGGTATGTTTGCTTTTTCTTTTCTTTTCTTTTTTTCTTTGTTACAAAGTCATTCGTCTCCGAATATGGTCGCTGACAGACATTAGGCTACATACCTGGCATCATTCATGCGCTCTACATCATCCTGAAGTATTAGAGGGGGGGGGGCCGAAGAGCAGGGGAGAGAGAGGATGGGATTTGCGACAACGGGTTTAATGGAGAAAGGTGGATTGGTTTCGTCGTCTTAAGGGCCTGTTTTTTTATTCTCTTTTTTTTTAATTCTTGATATCTTGATCGTCTGATCTCAATGACTCGTCTATTTACTTTTATTTGAACCTTTTCTCCAATACTTGATCTGTTTGACTGTGTTCTGTCTTCTCAAGAACGAGCAACGGCGGGAATCTACCAGACCGAGTCAAGAAAACGACAACGTTTTTTCTTGCTGCTACTCCATACAGGTGGCGGGACAAGGTGGCGGGACAAGGTCGCCGTCATTATTACTCGTACAGTCTGCTGAGTTAAAATTGCCTTTGGCGGTAAATTCGTACAACGCTACCTTGGAAAAACAAAAAAAAATTGAAACAAACAATTGTAAAAAGAAGTTTTTCACTTCGTGTCATTTCCTCAATCGCTTCTGCTGCTGCCGCCCATTTCACCCAGGTCCCAAATCCAAAGTCCGCAGGAGCCGAACTTTTCCTTATCATGCTGACAGTAGCCCGGAATTGCAGTAGCCATCGATTCCGGGCCTGCCGAACCCATCTCAGCCCCGGTTTAGTTTGACGTGGGGCAAGGTTGTGTAATAATATCCATACTCCGCGCTGGAGGTTTTTAGCATTGTCTTGCATGAGAGGTCGGCCAGCTAGCCAGCTAGACATCAACTGCGACGTCCAAATGGTTTCTTTGCTTTGTATTCGAGTAAAATCTAGATGCGCCAAGTCTATATGTCCATTTTACAAGATGTTGTGTCTTAACTGAAAGTATCTTTATGACGTTTTACGACATGCCAGTTTTAAAATCTGTCAGTCTTCCGTCGACTTTCATGGCAGATCTGCATATAAGCCGCACATGTAGATTTAAAGACACCAGTCCCAAAGCCCGCTCGCCGAGAATCACTCTGGCTTGCATCTCGCCGTCCTGGCATCATTGTTTCTTTGCAGGTGCATTTCTGCAATTTTCTGCGTCTCTTCATCTTCGCATCTTCGCCGAGCTTCCGTGGCATATCTCGCCTCCGTGGCATGCCTCGCTTCCGTGGCACGTCTCGCCTCCGGGCCGTGATGGATTTGGAGCAGCACACCGTGGCTCTCCAGCTCTCCAGCTCCGGGTGTGGGCCAGACTGACACGGGACGTGGCTTCTCGTGAGGAATACGTAAAGAGAGGCGAGGCCGGCGTGTCGTGGCTCACGAGTGGCCGACCTTGAAGCATAGGACCTGTTCAGAGCGGCGCGTTAGCAGTAGTTGCAGAGGTGAGAGCATGGACTCCTGGTGCAATGTAGTTGCAGAGACGAGGGCATGGACTCCTGGGCACGCTGGCAGACTCACGTCGTTTTTCCCCACGTCGACGGTGTCGTCTTCGGCGACGCGCATGCCGGACGCGCCCTCGACATAGGCAATGGGGGCATCGCCCATGGCTTTGCGGGCGACCTCGGCGATGGTGCTGCCGCGCTTGACGAGGACGCAGACGCGGAACATGGGCTTTCCGGCGTCGCTGGGCAGGGTGGCGTCGGCGGCGGCGGTGGCGGCGGCGGCAGAGCCGGGCAGGGGCGGGATGGAGGGCACGAGGAAGACGGGAATGAGGCCGAGCAGCTCGGCGGCCTTGGCCAGGGCCTGGACGACGCCGGTGGAGCCGAAGCGGTAGAGCACCATGTCGCGCAGGTTGTTGATGCGGCGCAGGGTTTTGTCGTCGAGCTCGCGCAGGCCGCCGCCGTCGGGGTCGCCGGCGTCGACGAGGTCCTGGCGCGTGTCGACGAACTCGCCGCCCTCGGTGTAGCGGACGAAGCGCTGCTTGGCCAGCTTGCGCAAAAAGATCTCGGAGATGGCGGAGCAGACGACGACGTTGTTGGCGTTGCCGGCGCTGCCGGCGCTGCCGGCGGCCGAGCCCATGAGCATCTTGGTGATCTTGGCAATGTTCTGGTCGGCGTCCGGGTGGTCGATCTTGTTGAGGGCGATGACGGTGGGGAACTTGTCGTCGATAAAGGCGTTGACGACCCGGTCGACCGTCGTCTCGTCCCAGGCCTCGAGCGGCTCGCGCAGCGCCAGGCGGTCCAGCGTGCGCGCCAGCAGCCGCTGCGTGCTGCCGTAGCCCGACAGCTGCGCCTGCAGCGTCTCCACCGCCGTGGCCTTGGTGGCAATGTGGCGCCGCCGGATGCTGCCCCAGCGCTCCAGCAGGTTGCCCTTGATCCACTGCACGATTTCCGACCGCAGCCAGGCAATGTCCACCGACGGGTCGTAGCCGCGCGTGTTCTTGCCCTCGGCGTCCGTCGTCCCGCTCGCGTCGACGACGTGGATCAGCGCGTCCGCGTGCCGCAGGTCGTCCAGGAACTTGTTGCCCAGCCCGGCCCCCTGGTGCGCCCCCGGCACCAGCCCGGCCACGTCCAGCAGCGCGATCGGCACCGACCGCCGCCCGCCCACGCACGATCCGTACACCGGCTTGCACCGCTCCGTCACGCCGTACCGCGCACACGCGCAGTCCACCTGCAGGTAGCCGACCGCCCGGCACGGGTCGATCGTTGTGAATCTGTTTTGCTAGTCAGACTGGCAATCTCGCAGCCATTCTTTCGCAGCGGAAAGCTGCGCTTGCCTGGACAAAAACATACGGGAAGTTGCCTGGAGAATGCCCAGCGTTAGATTGACCGCCATAAACCAGACTCGAACCCATAGTCGCGACAGAAACAAGGTGAACTGAAAGGCAAGGAACACTACAAACCGACTTTGGACGAAGCATCCGTCAACGAATTGAGCATGCTCGACTTGCCGGCGCTCGGCTTGCCAACAAGCCCTATGAGAGGCTCACGAGGCATGGCTGCGGCGGTCAGGGGTTGTCGCGGCAATGGACAAGTGGACGAGTGTGAACGTTTGAGTATGGGTCGGGGTGGGTGATCACTGATATCTACGTCGTAGTTTTTTTTTTTTACAGGTATTCATACTCCGTGTTATTCGCTGTCGTACTGCCGTTGCTTCTGATTCGCTTATTAATGGCTTTGGCTGAGCTTGGCTGCTGAGCTTAACTGCCGTCGAGCACGCTGTGCCCCGCCATCTGTACTCGTACGCCCAGCTAGCCTTTTCTGCCCTGTGAGCGGTGAAAGATCAGTCTCAGACTGAGCTCCATCGCTAAAGCTGCCATGAAGCAGTAATAGTGCCACACTATGCTATAGCTATGCTTCTTTGAATTCTCTACCACCCATTCAGACAACACAATCCAACTCAGTCATCGCTCAGCACGACAGACACTGGCAATTTGGCCGTTCAAAACAAAAAAAAACTCTCCAGATGGCAGCTCGTCCACGGCTGCCCCTGTCGGCTCTTCCTCTCTGGCAGTCGCTCAACGGCATCACCTTTACCGACACCCGCATTGCTCATGTCCCTGGCAGAGGCAATGGGCTCGTCGCCGAGCGCGACATTGTCGTGGCCCCAGCAGATGCAGATGCAGCCCCGCCGCCACTCCTGATGTCTGTTCCGCGCAGCCTGGTGCTGGACGCCGCCGCTGCAGAAGAGTATGCCAAAGAGGACCGCAACTTCCGCTTGCTTCTTGAAGCAGCCGGACGCGAGGTTTGTCCAGTTCTGAGGCGGAAGAGGAACTAGGGAATAGTAGGGGGGAAGGTTCAGCGCTGTTGAGGACGAAAGAGAGACCACTGCTTTCGACAAGAATGCGCCGTCGTACGAGTATTCATATTTCTCTATTTCTCACTAGCTGACCACTGCCAGACGCCCCGAGGCGACGTCCTGCTCTTCCTTTTGGTCCAGCTGGTTCTTGGCCTAAAAAGAGCAGCGGGCTGCTCCAGCCCCAACTCAGCCATTGCCCTGCCCACGCCATGGACGGAGTACGTACAGTTTCTTCCCGACGACGTGCCGGTGCCGACGCTCTGGACAGAAGCCGAGCGCCGGTTGCTGGACGGCACATCTCTCGAGGTAAGCACACAGGAGCGGAGAGGACGAGAACGAGGGGGGCAGCTCTTCCATAAATAAAGGACATAGCGACAATCCGGGTATGCACGCCGTGCACTGCCATGGAGTGCTATAGATTGTCATGGATGGCTCAAAAAGAACTTGAGAACACCCATCGAATCTTCCATGGATTGGCCCAAAGAGAACTTGAGAGCATCCATCGAATCTTCCATGGATTGGCTCAAAGAGAACTTGAGAGCACCCATCGAATCTTCCATGGATTGGCTCAAAGAGAATTTGAGAGCACCCATCAAATCTTCCACCCCCCCCCCCCCCCTCCAAACTAACGCTTTTCTCAATGCTACGGTAGGCCCCGGTGGCAGCCAAGATGGCCGCTCTAGAGCTCGAGTTTGACCGCCTGCGCGAGCTGTCGTCCAACATCCCCTGCTGGCAGGCAGCGTTTTGGGACGACCCAGCTGCGGGTCCGCAGCTGCGGCACTGGTTCTTGGTGGACGCCTGGTACCGCTCCCGCAGCCTGGAGCTACTGCCGCAAGTGGGCCCCCGCGGCCAGCCCCACGACGATCGACCACCACCCCAGCTGCACGATGGGCGCGAGCACGAGTTCGGGGACGAACACGTCCAGCAGCACCATCGGTCTCGGCAGCACCAGCAGCCCCCTGGCGGAGCTGGTGGAGGCCAGGGGGGGGAGGCCATGATGGTACCTTGCATTGACATGGTCAACCACCATGCGACCCCCAATGCATACTACGAGAGCGCCGACCGCATTAGCATTAGGGACGGCGGCGGCAGCCTCAGCAGCCTCGGCCACGACAGCCCTACCACTACCGACAGCGTGGTTCTCGTGCTATCGCGGCCGCCGCAGGGGCAGCAGCGGGACATCGCGGCAGGTGATGAGATCACCATTTCTTATGCTGGTGGATTGCTGGGTGCCACTAGCACCAGCACCAGCACCAGCACCAGCTCCCGCTCCCGCTCCCGCTCCAGCCCCAGTCCCGGCTCCAGCAAATCTGCGGCCGAGATGCTGTTCAGCTACGGCTTTGTCGACCCGCTCTCTGTGCGCAAGCGGCTAGTTCTGCCGTTTCGACCCTTTCCCGACGACCCACTTGCCAAGGCCAAGCTGCACGTGTTTGGCGCTCCTGTGCCACAGCTGGACATTGAGCTGCTGTCAGGGGGTGATCAGGAGGGCGACGACGACGACGACGGCGACGGCGACGGCGACGGCGACAAAGACAGAATGGACTGCGGCAGCGGCCATAGCCAGGATGCTGGCAAGACTGCGTCTCTGTCTTCGCCAGCCGCCGCCGTTTCCTGGAAATGTCCGTTTGCACACCTGATGTGTGTCAACGAAGAGGACGGCCTCGACTTCCGGCTGCTGCAAGCCACAGACGGCTCGCAGCAGCTGCGCGTGTTCTGGCAGGACGACGACGTCACCGACTCGGCCCGCGACTTTGCCTCGCTGACTCGCGCCCACCCTCTGGCTGCCGTGTTCCAGCTGCGCGTCGTCACGGTGGTGCAGGAGCTGGTCGAGTCGCACCTCGAACGAATGCAGGCTGTGGGAGACGGAGGAGACGGCCCAGGTGGTAGCAGGGGTAGCAGGGAGGACGAAGAGAGCAGCGACGACGGTGGCAACGGCCATGACGATGGCGACGACGATGACGGCGACGATGGCGACGACGGCGACAATAGCATGGCAGCAGAATCAAGAAAAGACGACGCTCGCTCCTCCAGCGCCGTCCGCAACGAGGTTGCTGAACAGGCAGCACTGCTAAGAGACATTGAGTCCCTTATTCTCTCTTCCGCTCTGGAGACATTAGAGGTACAGGTATGGGAGACAATTCTTCTTTGTTCTGTTTTTTCTGTTTGTTCCGGCCTTTCCTTACATTTTCGTTGTTTTGGTTTTTTGGGGGCTTCTCTTCGAGCTTTCTTTGTCCCTTTACTTTCATCCTTTGCTGTGTTCTACTATCGTTTCTCTGCACAATGCTATTGCGGCCTCACTTGGCCATTTGCTCTCTTTCCCATCCTCCACTGTCTCGTCCCACATGGCACATGGCAAAGCCAGCTGCCCTTCACCAAGACTTTGATGCAGTATTCAAGTCCCCCTCGCCCGGCGTTTTGGCCTCCCGTTGGCCCTACATTGTTTAATCCGAGGTTCTGTGTGGGGAAGTTTGGGGGGCTGGGGTACGGGGTCGGTGAAGGAGAAAAGCAAGCTGGTGGAGAGACTACGATGCTGGAAATCGAAAAAAGGGGGAAGAAGAAAAAGACGCACGACTTTCTAGGGGGGGGGTGGTCTTCGTTCTTTTTTCGTCATTGTCCTTCTCGCTCTCTCTGCATATTTTCTGTCCCGACTTATTATCTTCACCTGTTGTCCATTGGGGGGGGGTTTCTTTTTTTTTTTTTTCCTATCGTTTGTCTGCCCCCCCCTTTCTTTCCCTGTTCCAGTGCTGCGAGAGAAGTCTGTCATGCTGACAGAGAATTCCGACTGCAGCGCAGTGATTTGCTCACGGACGCCTCTGTTTTGGCCTATCTCGGCTCGATGGATGTTGCCGAAAACAGCCTGGGGCCGGCTGAGGCAGCCAATCAGCAGGCGGCCGATGATACGATGGACGAGAGAATGGACGACGAGGAGGATTTTAGCTGACCAAGGACCCGTCGGCAAAGCCCCATGCAGCCCAACGGACCGCTTCATGATCTGTCGTGGCTTACAGAGCAGCACACCGTTCGAAGCAATTTGTTCTGTACAATGTATCCATACTCGTAGTCGCATGCATGGAATATGGCGTTACATGCATGGCGCCGCGCGCATTCTTTCAGCAATCCGAAGCCGTCCTTCACGACCACTTCGGACGGGGGTCTTCTCAACAAAAAAAAAAAGGCTGCAACCCACCGCCCACATCCCGTGAAAGGCCTAGAAGCGCGTGGAGCTGGTCGAAACCCCCAGGACGGAGAAAACTCGGACAAGCAACGTCAAAGCTGATCATACCAAAGAGGGTATCTGTCCGGCGAATTGATACATCCGCAAAGGAGACAGAAAAAAACAATCTCGGTATCGGAACCATAGACGATGAAATGCGATAGATCCACCGATCAGTTTGCTGTTTCCTATGGCATGTGGCTCTGGTTCTTGTTCTGCATAGCATGTCGCATCTTGTGCCTCTGTTGATCTTGTGCCTTTTGTTCTTCGGTGTATCATTTGTCTCTCAGCCTTGCTACGGGTTTTATAAAAGAATATCGAGACAGAAAGCAAGGTGGGCAAATGACTGTAAAAGAGGAAAACAAGAAGGGCAAGCCGAGCACCCCGGACGGTGCAGGGCAGACAAAAGAATTATTCCTCCACTCACATGTCGATATTATCACACCTTGCCTGCCGTCCTTGCGTGCATACGGCGTACGAGTACGGGCGCATATCAAAATCTTTGCTCGTATTTGTCCAGCCACGAGCGGACAAAGCCGTGCCGGAGAAACGGGAGCTGTTTCTTTTCTCTCCTTCTGTTACGACGTACGATGTACTCGTACTCCGTACTCCGTACAAGTAAAACTCCACAATCGCTCCACACCTATCACATCGTACTTTGTACCTACGAGTAGTATTGCTCCCAGAGAGATTGACGTGCAATCAAAGCAACGAAAAAAGACATGCAGAGTGAAATTACAGGTCACACTGCTCCACAACATCGGGTTCGCGCATTGCAGGGCGGGTACGGAGTATTCATAGAACCTAGACCGTACTCGTATGCTTCGTGCTCATATGGAGATGGAATGTTGGGAACGACGGGTAATCTTCGCTCAGGGACCGGCAGAAGAAGACGGTAGGGGGTGGCAGATTGCCATGGGTCTTTCTCAGTCTTCTCTCATTCTCGTATTTCCGTATGGATTCCATCTGCGCCATAAGCCAATTTCGGGCCTGCATGACCTGCTCCCGTTGCCTCATGTCCAAGTCGTAATTTGGGAGGAGACGGGAAGGGGTTGCTTGTTTGTGCTTTTTGTTTTAGCAGCTGTCTACGGGCCTTTTCTACATTTTGCCGGCGAGGCGAGTGATTAATAGAGCTGGACTTAATAGACAGAGGGGCGGGGGGGTGGGAAATGAAGAGGTCAGTTTTAAGACTTTTGACTTTCGTTTACACCACGCCTTGTGATGAAATTGCCATCTTACAAGTATTGATACTCTTATAAGCCAAGTTGAAACGGCATGGCTCATCAGCTAAGCGTATGAGCAGAGGGATCGTGACGAGAGAGGCCACCCCTGCCTGCCTGTAAAGAAAGTTAGAGGTGAAGAAGCTCAATGACGGACCGAGAAAGTATCCCCTCTAACATCGGGTTTGGGGGGGGGTCTTGGGGTGTCAAATTTTCCCCCTTGGGGCCAAATTTAAAAAAAAAAAAAAAAAAAAAAAAAAAAAAAAAAAAAAAAAAAAAAAAGATTGCAAGCAATACGACATTATGTGGAACAAACCGGATACTTTGTACATTGAGCACGTTTTTTTTTGCATCTTGTACAAGTACGGAGTATGTAATAGCATCTTGGGCAGTTATGGGGGAGGCACTGCCTTTTTTGATTTCCCCCCCTTTTTTCCTGTTTCTTTTTCTCTATCCCGTTTTTTCTTGATCGTCATTTTGTAACCTGGGCTACGCGCATAGGATCGGCCACAACCGGTTATTCATGAACTGTGGAAAGAAGTTTTTATTCTTCTACTTCTTTACCTTAAGAAATATTTATTGCATATCCTTATTTCGTTGCCTTATATTTCTTGTGATCCTATTCTCCTGTCTTGACCTCGTACTCTAACGTTTTGTTTCACAAGTCTTCTCATGTATGTATCCATACTTGTCTTATTTTTAGTCTTCGGAGCTGAGCTTTACATGGCTGGCTCTGGTGTAGTTTCT
Source organism: Raffaelea deltoideospora (assembly GCA_019925385.1). Classification (NCBI taxonomy): domain Eukaryota; kingdom Fungi; phylum Ascomycota; class Sordariomycetes; order Ophiostomatales; family Ophiostomataceae; genus Raffaelea; species Raffaelea deltoideospora. The sequence goes on along the minus strand of JADHKP010000057.1, from coordinate 177,669 downwards.
TTTGAAGCTGGCTGTCGGAGTAATACTTTGTGCGACGTACTCACATGGAGATGTAGTAATAATAATACTACGGAGTACAGTCTAGAAATCTGGGGAATTTGGCTTCCTTTTTTTTGGGGTATGGGACCCCATGCTCGTACGTCGTACTTTGTTTGGCCACACACTAACACTCCACGGTCAGAGCGTTATGGCACCACCAACGTCCTCAGAATTGGAGAAATGGATTGCTAGTGCAGAGAACTACGCAAAGCTCCAGAGTATTACGACGTACGAGTATTTCTTTGCTCGTACTCCAGACGTTGGTTCCTCCCTCTGCATTGCGGATCCGCAATTGGCATCCCCTCATTGAAAAAGAGGAGAAGCCTAGTAATATCTGGGGTGAAAGGCAGAGACAATTATTATTGCTCTGCAATACTCCGTACAGAGATCTTTGTATCCATACGATCAGCTTTTTGTGCAACGTCAAAGAAAACTTTATAACATATCACAATTTCTAGAGTTAACGGCTTCACCTCTTCTGCCTTATCCATATATCGCATTTTCTCTCCATCTCCAAATCCGCTTCTTCCCTCTCTTTCTCGCTGCCTGTCCTCTCTCTTTCTCCTTCTCGATCTCTCCTTACCAGTACGAAGTACGGAATACTCGTACTCCGTACTTTTATCTCTAACCCTGTAGCTCCCCATCAGAAAGACGCTTTCCCTCTCTGGGCTCTCGGCTTGTATATCCATTCTGGGTTCAGCGGTTTTTTTTGCTTTTTTATTTCCTTTTTATTTTCCTTTTTTATTTTTTTGCCACGCGTTGCTTTCCATCCTTCAGCCTCTGGCACATTCCCCAGAGTCGTATCGCGTGCGTCTATATCGTAAGATGTTTTTGGTCTGGGCTTTTGATATCGTGCCACGTAGGGAAAATGGGCTTGTGGTATTGGTCAATCTCCTTGCGAGATGCTCCGTAATCCCCGTCTTACAGGCCCTTGTTTGGAAATTGCATGACGATGCTTTTCTTTGTCTGCCCCCCCCCCAAGACTCGGCAGATTCATGATACTTGCCCTTGCCTTCGGTGCCTTGGCATGTCATCTCCCAAAGATTCCCTTTGATCAAATTCCACCATGCTTTCAGCCCACAAATTCAAGAGTACTTCTGATTGCGTCGAGAACGCCTTGCTATTGGACAACATCGACGAGCAACGGATATCCACGGGTCATGGTTCATGGATGCGGGGAAAGGTAACAGACATGATGATGTTGTTTTTTTTGCTTTTATTGCTTTTTTTTTTCTTTGGTTCGCCCTGCACATGTCACTTCGCGTAAAAAAAAAGACCTAACCTCAACAGCCTTGCTTGGACAAGATATCCAAGAAAAGCCTAGGCCGCCTCCTCGGGAAACGAAAACGCCTCCAAGTCCGTTTCGTGCCGTCTTCTGTTCCATTGTCCGGGGAAATATCGTAAGATGTTGAGACTGGAAACAGGACAACCCCATGTGCAAACCACAACAGGCCGAGACGTGGTTCCAGATGTTTCTCTTGGCCCAGCCCATCCAACCAAAATCCAGCAAGCCAGGTGTCAACAGGTTGGGGAAGAGAGGTGGGGAGGCAACGATGGAGAGGGAGAGAAGAGGAGAAGAAAGGTGGAGGGGAGGAGAAGGGGGGTGCAGAAACAAAAGGCTCCCAACAGCAGATCGCCTATTGAACACAAACCAGCAGAAAACAAAGCCCAAAAAGGCATTTTTTATTCAACTTCGACAGGGTTCGAGCGGAGAACGAAGTATCTATACTCGTAATACTTGTAATACTCGTACCTTGTTACTTTGAAAGAAGCCCAAGGGCTCGGGAGAGAAAAAAGAAAAAAGCAGAGTCTGGTAAAGGAAAGTCAACCCGGGTTTTCCCCTCCCCAACACCAACCATAGAAAAGCTGGGGTTGCCTTGAATATCCATAGAAGGGACGAAAAAAAGAGAGAGAAAAGAAACAAGAAAACGAGCCAACTGGGCAAAAGCTCAGCTAGATCAGGATGCAGGATAGATTTGGGGGCAGGCTGGTGAACCTCATCCGAAATGTATAAATAAAGCTGCAGACGTTCTGATGTCTGATTTAATTTTCATTGTTTGTCAGTCTGTACGACGCCCTCGTACTCCGTATTACATTCTATGAGTATATCTGCTAAACTGCATAAATCCTCGCTCCTCCCATTGAACGTCTACCCCGTCGTATTACTCTGACCGTTTGAAGAAAAGTACTTAGTGCAGCTCCTTCCCCCGCGACCTGGTCTCCACAGAAGCAAACCGCGGAAAGAGCAATCCCAGTTGCCAAACGAGACTTCTTATTATTACGACATATTGCTTGTCTTCCAATCTCCCATCTCCCCAGCCTTCCACTCCCCTCCTTCCACATGTCCACACCGCACCGTATTGGCAGGCGCCGCCCAGATTGCTTCTGAGAACTCTCCTACTCCTACTCTCCCCTTTCTGCGCACCAAAAACGCCTCCCAGGCGAATCATCTCCCCTTGGCTTGGCTGTCTCTCATTGACTTCCTTCCCTTTTTATCCCTCGCCCATCCCCACACCTTCCCAATTCACCCGGTCTTTTCTTCCCACATACAAACTCTTTGTTCCTTCTCTCCCTCTTCTATCCATATTCTCTCTTCTATTCTCTCTTCTATTCTATCTTCTTTTAAACTTTGTCTTTTTTTTTCTACTCTTCTTCTCATCCAACCCTCATCAGCCTTTCCTCATTCTCGATATTGTTGCTCGCCCTCACGACGCTTGTCTTCTTCGGCTCTAAGTCTCGGCCTGGATTTCCGGCCTGGATTTCCGGCCCCCTGGACGCTGTTACTCCATACTGGAGAACCCCGTTGTCCCCGCCCCTTTCCCCAGGTCCGCTAGAGAGTACCACTCTTTAGCGCTTTCGTCGGTTTTGCTGCGCTATTCCCCAGTAATCTTCACGTCGTCGTCGTAAAATAGCCCTCCAGAGACACCTCCAGAGACACGAATTCGACGCAGAACCCTCATTCTTACCCGACAAAAAAAAAAAAAACGAAACAAACAACAAACAGATTGATTTCGCCTTTAAAAGCCTACGATTCCTGACACACGCATACCTCGAAATCTGGCGGAACCTAAATGCAGATCACTGCTGCAACCATGAATGGTGTGAGATTTTAGCGAGTCCAAATTTGCCAAAAGTGACTTAGGAATTTTTTGAAAAAAGGCTCCAAAAACACAAAGAAGACCAAACGCGCTCAATCACAAGCGCCAAAGTAACCGAGCTGGGCCGACAAGTGCCGAGTCACCTGAACAGATACGAGTAGATTGCGCATCCTTCGTTCCCTCCTGAATCGCAATTCAACAAAAACAGAGAGCATCTCCACGGAACAGAAAATACGAAAAATTGCCAAAAATTGCCAAAAAAATACACCTAAAAAGGAGGCAAACCCCGGAATTGACAAAACGATCTGAAGAGAGAGGAGAGAGAAAAAAAAAAGGCAGAGTCACGGGCTCTTGGGGCCGCTGAGCGAAATTCCTCGCTTCTTCGCTGACCGCAACTCAACCGACCGCTTTTTGTTGAAGCTGCCCTTTTGGGGCTTTTCAAACCAGTTGCCGACATACGAGCATTTGCCAAAGAGTCGCCGATAGAATTTCCAGCAGAGTTGTCAACAGATTGACCTTCAAAATGCCTGGTATATTACCTATGAAGGTCATCAAGGTGGGCACCAGCTCACAAAGCCGCATCGCCCAGGCGTGTGACCGCTGCCGCAGCAAGAAAATCCGCTGCGATGGCATCCGGCCGTGCTGCTCACAGTGTGCAAATGTCGGCTTTGAGTGCCGCACCAGCGACAAACTGAGCCGCCGCGCTTTTCCACGCGGCTACACCGAGTCGCTCGAAGAGCGCGTGCGCCAGCTCGAGGCCGAGGTGCGCGAGCTCAAGGACCTGCTGGATGAAAAGGACGAGAAGATCGACATGCTTTCCAAAATGCACAGCAATCGCTGCCGCTCCACCGCTGCCTCGCAGTCTACCGCTACTCCCGCCTCCTTCTCGTCCCCCAGTGCCGTCGCTTCTGGCGCCACCCCGCCGTCCGTTTCCCCTCCCTCGACCGCCAGCACAACCAGCGACGCCGCCTTGTCGCGCTCGCCCGAGCACCAGTCTCCCTTAACGTCCCCGTCTACTCTGTCGCCGCGACCGCATGCAGGATGCGCTTCAACGTCGAAGGGTGCTACTAAGTCGGCTGCTGCCGCCGCAGCCGCCGCTGCCACTGCAACAACAGGCTCGCCAGCTGGATCCCGGCTCGGCTCCGACGCCAAGAGAGACGCGCGGCTGCTCGCCGTTTCGGCGCCAAAAGAGGACACTTTCCGCGTCCAGGCGTCGCCGCTGCTGCTGGGCGTCGAGAACTCGGACTCGTACTTTATGGGCCCGTCAAGCGGCCGGTCTTTTATTGGTTCGTGGTTCTGTCATGCTTTGTGTCGTTTATTCTTTTATATTTTTTTTCTCTTTCTTTTTTTTTCTTCTTTTTTCCGCCTTTTTGACATCTTTTCGGCTTCATCCAATGACTGACAATCACAGAATCTTTTAAAAGGAAGATCCAGGAAAGCGGCAAGTCCTGCCCCGACTTTCATGCCGATGCATTCCTACATATGCAAGGTTGCTACCCGCTCGTGGATAAGATGCCTTTGTCGGCCATGCGTGTGCCACCGCGACTCTTTTCCGACCGCTGTGTCAATGTCTACTTCCAAGAATGGTCGCCTCTCTTCCCCGTGCTTCACCGCCCAGCTTTCTTGCACATCTATGACGAGTTTGTCAGCGACGCCGACAAGGTCAAAAACCACCACAAGCTGGCCCAGCTCCACCTTGTGTTTGCCATTGCCGCCCTGTCCAGCGACCAGCCCGACTTGGAGCAGATTGCAGCATGCGAGCAGCAGTGGCAGCGGTCCTTGGAGATTGTGCTGATGGACAACACCATCATCACGTTGCAGTGCTTGGTGCTGGCTCTTCTCTACTGCACTGTGCGTGCCGACTACAAGCGCCTGCAATACTACAAGGGCATCGCCATTGGGCTCTCCTACCGGCTCGGCCTGCACCAGAGCCAAAAGCGCTTCTCGTTTGGCGCCCTGACCATTGAAACCCGCAAGAAGGTGTTCTGGACCCTGTACACGCTGGACTGCTTCTCGGCCGCCGTCATGGGCCTGCCCAAGCTGCTGAAAGACGAAGACATCCACACCGAATACCCTGTGGATGCCGACGACGAATACGTCACCGAGAAGGGCTTGCAGCCCACCCTTCCGGGCGAGTGCACCCGCCTGTCGGCTGCCTTGGCTTTGTTTCGCGCTTCGCGCATCCTGGCCAGAGTGCTGGAGACAAACTACCCCGCGGCTGCTACGCATGAGCTGTCGTTGCAGAAGATGGCAGTGCTCGACACTGCTCTGGCCGAGTGGCGCGAATCTCTGCCACCTCATCTGACTCTCACCTTCCGTCAGGAGAAGCCATCCACAGACGTCACAGGCAACCGCTCTCCTTTGCTAGTAAGTTGACCTTTTTTTTTTCTGACTTTCCCCTTCACCGTTCTAAGCGAAACGCACCGTGTAAGCGCTCATGCTCACTTTTTTTTAAAGTCTCTTACGTATTACTATATTCGCTCTCTGATCTGGCGGCCGGCCATTGGCTCCAGTCTGGGACCCAGGGCGGCGCCGGCCATCATTGCAGTCAGCGAGGCCAGCAAACATATCGTCCAGATTGCCGAACTGCTGGAAGAGCGGAGGATGGCCTTTTCACTGTGTCTGAACGAGGCAGACTTGCTTATGGTCTGCGGCATGACTCTCCTGTACCAGAGCATGGACTTGAAGCCAGACAGCAGGACGCTGAAGGAAAACGAGCGTCTTGTGAACACGGTGGGCAAAATAGCCGATCGTACCAAGGCATCTTGCGCCTACGATTTCAAATGCGTTGCCGCCCTGCTCGTCACGATCGACGACATGTCGTCAAGCCATTCTGTTTCGACGACGCGTGGAAGCACCGACACAGCAATGTCGGCCCCAGCTCGCCGTGCTTCGCCAGCTGGAAGCCAGCAGAAGAAAGCCCAGCAAAACCAGTCTAGCATGGGAAGGCTTAGCATCGCTGTGACCAGCAGCGATAGTGATTTGCGAATGCAACAGCAACAGCAGGAGAGGCTTCGCCGCATGACGATGCCTGCGACGACATTGCATGCGGGCAACGTCTTTGCCAGCGCCGGATCGGAGCAGCATGCGCAATCCCGATCGACGCTTGACAGCCCACGAGACCAACACCTTCAGCAACAGTGGCTGTCCATGGCACAAGCTCAGACGCTGGCGCAAAATTTGCCATCACGCCAGCAGCAGCGACTCTCGATGAGCAACACTTTGGACTACATGGCTCGGGGCTCTGACGCCGCTGTTACTTCCAGGTCGCAGCCTTCATCGCCAGTCCAGTCCCGGCAGCAGCAACAGCACCAGCACCAGCAACAGCAGCAACAGCAGCAACAGCAGAATCAGCAGCATCAGCAGCATCAGCAGCGTCAGCAGCGTCAGCAGCAACAACAACAGCAATACTATGGAGGAGCGGTGAATCAAAAAGACTCGTCTCCATCTGTTGTGTCTCTGGCTGATTGGGAAGCGTTGCTAAGTTCTATGGATGGTGGCCAGCTGAATGTGTACGACGCGATATATGGAGGGCCAGCAATCAGCTTGTCGTCCGATGCCACTCCGCAGTCGACAACGTCGCAGTCGGGGGACGGCCGGTCGCCCGAGTCGTGGGACGTGACAGGGTTGTCATTGACAGACCTGGTCGGCGGGCCTGGTTCTCATAGCAGCGGTCCGGGCAGCATCCCGCCGCCAGCTCAGAGCGTGCTCAGCTTCAGCGACGAGAGTATCAGCTCTGCTGGCGGAGACGATCTCACAGCAACCGGCCTGGTCAACCTGGGACTTGGCAACCTTGACCTTGGAGGGCTCGACTACCGCAACAATGGCGGTCTGATGGCCGAAGGCTGCGGACCAGCACCGGAGGGGTTTGTCGTGGAGGGCACGACGACAGGGTTTGTGCTGTAAAGTCGTTCAAGAGACTTTTTGTTGATGAGAAGGGAGAGGGGGGGGGAACAAAAGCACAAAAAGTCAATTTGTGCCCAGTGGTTATCTGGATGAGTGAACGTTTTTGGATGTTTGGCATTTGTTTGGGATCTTATTTGGGATACGTGGGTACTTGGATATTTGGATTCTTGGGTACTTGGGGATGTTTCCACATGCTGTGAGATTGCGAGGCGTTCTTTGTCGTTGACCTTCTTTTTTTCTACCACCTCGTTTGGCTGCTTTTTTGTTACTTGGATTTTATGGCAAGTTCTTGGATGCTCATTGGGCTACTTGGAAAAAAAAGTTTTTCAGAAAAATTTTTTTATTTGGACTGTCAATTGCGAGATGTGATGTTGAAAAGTCTGTATTTTGGAATCACGACGACATTCGTTTTGTGCCTGGCAAGCTTTGCTACAACCACCTGACTGGGCGGTGCATGCCGGTTCGATTGGCTGGTTGCTGTCACAGGTGGCGTCGGACATAGCGGACCTAGCAAAGTAGCAGAAGATCGGGCTGAAGCACGTTTCCGCAACTCCGGCCTGGCAAAAAGAGAAAAGCGAGAACGAAAAAGGACGTCGGCATGTCGGCATGTGAGATCATAGGCAGGAAAAGATGAGAGGAGAAGCACTATAAACAGTGCCTCTTGTCTTTTTTTTGCCCCCTTCGCTTTTGCGGACCGCTAGCTCAAAGACAGTCAAACATGCAACCGGTGACGGACAAGGACGACGAGCTGTTGTCGCCTGCATTGCCTGAGTTGCCTGCATTGCATGCGTTGCCGTCGCCGTTGCCGTCGCCGTCGCCAGTCTCTTTGGGCATCTCGGCCTCGCCGTCTCTGTCGTCCGCCACGACCACGACCACGGCCTTTTCCTCTTGCACGCTGGCGCCTCCGCCAATGTCGTCACTGATTCCACAAGTGCCCATAGCCGTTGCGACAGCCGCACTGGTGTCGGGGCCGGAGCCGGGGTCGGAGCCGGGGTCGGAACCGGAGCCCGGGCCGGGGCAGGGCGGCGGCGCAAAAGCAGCAGCCTCGGCGAGGCCCGTGGTGGTGTTTCCCAAGAACATTGCGCACCGCGGCTTCCGGGCTCGCTATGCAGAGAACACGATGCCGGCGTTTCGGGCGGCGCTGGAGCCGGTCTCTGGCGCCGATGCTCTCGAGACGGACATCCACCTGACGCGCGACAAGGTGGTTGTGCTGTCGCACGACGCCACGCTGAAGCGCTGCTTTGGGCGGCGCGGCCGCATTGCCGACTTGGACTGGGCGCAGCTGGAGCCGCTGCGGACGGTCCAGCCGCCGGCGGCGCCCATGGCGCGGCTCTCGGATCTGCTGGAGTTTCTGGCCGAGCCGGGCCGCGAGCACGTATGGGTGGTGCTGGACATTAAGGTGTGTTTTTTCTCCAGGGGGGCTCGTTCTCGGTTTGATTTCGGGTCTGCTTTTTTGGCGGGGGGGTTTCTGTGTTTTTGTGTACTTCTCTGTCTCCCCCGTATGCTTCTCTTTGTCCTCTAACAAACAGCGCGACGATGACCCCGCCGAGACGATCCAGTGCCTGGCGGCGACGGTGAGGGCGGCGCCGGCAACGGGCAACTGGAACCAGCGGCTCCTGCTGGGATGCTGGGACGTAAGTCAATGTGGGGGATGGAAAACGAGAAGGCTGAGAAATCGACGAAGCAGGCTAGGCTGACCGTGCTGACAGGCCAACTACATGCGCATCTGCCGGCAGGAGATGCCAGGCTTCCAGATTGCTTACATTGGCCTGGAGCTCTCGTACGCGACCGAGCTGCTCCTGCACGGCGACGGCGACGGCGACGGCGGCGACAACGGCGACAGCGGCGACAACAGCCACGTCGTCCACGTCTTCAGCCTGCTGCAGGGCCTTCTGGTCGGCCGGCGCGGCGCCCGCTTTCTGGCCCTGGCGCGCGAGCGTGGCCGACCCGTGTTTGCCTGGACGGTCAATGCGGAGGAGTGGATGGACTGGGGCATCCGCAAGCAGATCGACGGAATCATCACCGACGACCCGGCCAAGTTCCGGGCCGTTTGTCGGCGCTGGGAGGAGGCGGACAGGGCAGAGGGCACAGAGAGGACAGAGGGCACAGAGAGGGCAGAGGGCACAGAGAGGACAGAAGGGACAGAAGGGGCAGAAGGGACAGAAAGGGCAGACAGGGCAGAAGGGGCAGAAGGGACATCACCGGATGCCAAACTCGACAAAGCAAACCAAGGGCCGTCTCTGCCGCCTCCCACGCCACACCCGGCCACGGCATCGACAGCCACCGGCAGATATATCCGCCGCTGGGCATGGCTGTACGCCATGGTGGGCCTGCAGCGGCTGGTGGAGGTGGTGGTGACAGGCGTGCTGTGGTGCACGAAGGGTTCGCCGCGGAGGCGCGTGAGAGAGTCACTGGGCGGCAAAGAAAGCCGTCCACGGCAATCGAAGTGATGGGCCTTTTTGGCACTGAAGGCTGAGGTCCTTCAGCGGCCTGGGTTCTGGCTCTGGGTTTTGGCTCTGGGCTCTGGCTCTGGGCTCTGGACTCTGGGTTTTGGCTCTGAATATGTACCTTTATTTCAGTGGATAACACGCTCCTGCATGAAAATGTATGCTTTTCTTCTAACTTCATCTATCCCATGTGCTTCACTTTACTTCCCCGTCTTTTGATGCCCGGTTCTTGCCAGGTCTTGCTTGGTCTTGCCGGCTTCTCTCCTGAGCCCCTGACCCATCTCCCGGGGACCCCCCCTACTGGCCGCTTCCCCGGTCGTTTCCCGGCCGTTTCCCGGCCATTTCCCGGACCGCTTCCTGGACCGCTTCCCCCCGCCACTCGCCCCCAGCTATCGTCGCACGGCGGCCATGCCGCCCAGCAGCAGCCGTCCGACCGCGTGGCCGGCAAACATGCCCACCACCACCGTCACCGGCCATTGCTGCCACGGCCGGTCCCAGTCCAGCGGAATGGGCACGGCGCCCAGCCAGGCACCCACGCAGGCTCCCCACAGGCCGCCCACAGCCGCATCCACGCAAAGCGGCGCCGCCGGCCTCCCGCCGGTCTTGGCGCCGGTCTTGGCGCTGCTGGCGCCGCTGGCGCCGCCAAACGACAGAATGGCCAGCCACGACCCGTCGTCGGTGCCGCGGGTGTAGATCACCGGGAACAGGCCCAGAACGGCCAGCAGGCTGGCACACAGCAGGGTGCGGCGGACGTGGACGAGAAAGGGCGCGCCGAAGAGGACGAGCACGGCGTGGAGCACGGGGATGGCAAACGCGGTCAGGACAAGCGAAAGAAAGGTTGTCTAGAGGGAGTCAGAGAAGGGAGAGAGAGAAAGAGTAGAAGAAAGACGAGAAAAAAAGAAAAAAGAGAGAGAGGGAGTAGAAAAAAGACGGGATAAAACAAAAAAAAAATAAACCTAGAAAAACTTACTACAACCACATTTGGCTTGCGGCCATCCTTGCGCGCCTTTTTCCGCTTCGGCGCTGCTGCTGCGCCTTCGCCACTGCCGGATCCTGCTCCGGCTGCTCCGGCAGCTCCGGCGGGTGCTTCAGCTGACCCGGCTGGCGGCAGCAGCATCACCGTCGACGCCACCTGCACCACGGTTGCCGCAAGCAGCAGGCCTGCCAGTGCAGACACGCCCGGGTCGCCACCGCCGCCGCCGCCGCCACTCCCGCCGCTGCTGTTGCCGTCGCCACTCTCAGATCGCCGGCTCTCGCTGCCGCTGCCGCTCTGGACAAGTCCGTTGAAAGACAAGGCAAGACAGGCCAGCAAGAGAAGGGATGGCGCGGCATGGCGCGCCGCTGCTGCCGCCATATTCGAAATCGGGGAGGAGGATGTCGGTGCAAGAGATGCTGAACCGTTGGTGCCACTGCTGCTGCTGCTATTCCTGCTGCTGCCCTCGGCCGGTTCTGCGACGGCTGCGTCGGCGGCCGCGGGTCGTCGGCGACGCGGCTTTGGCGAGGCCGCCGACATGGTGACGGGGTCGACCAGAGGCATTTTCTGGGGAAAGGCTTGGGCACAGACGCTTCAATAAGCGAGGACGCAGAGAAGCGATGCTTTGAAGTCTGTGAAAAGGAATCTGGGCGGAGATTGTACGAGTACGGTCAAAAGGTCGAAGTAGGTTTAGGCTATCCTAATTAGCGAACTTGTTGGCACGTGTTCCGACTTTCAGTTGGTGCGCTACGGCGCACTGACCAGGCCACAATGCCTGTATTCCAGCGAAGCTGCAGTGTTACAGCGACCTGCGGAGCAATACAGGTCATCCCATTGCGAGTATACTCGTATTCCATATGGATATAGCACTGCACGGCACGGCAGGATCACACCTCATCGGGCTCTTGGATTCTCATCCTTTTGATTCGTGTCCGCCGTTCATCTGATCTACGACCGTTATGGAGTCTGCACTGATACTTCTTTCTCTATATTGGCAGTGTCAACCCCCTGGGAGAGGCAACGCCTTGGGTTTCGACCTGCTAAAGCAAGACTGACCTGATCATTCACTTGCTTTTCCGGCTTCCCCCTCTGTTGATATCTTTCCTTCTTTCCTTTCCGGCTCCCCCCCAGTTCGTCACCATTCTCTGTTATCTGCTTCCTTCTCTCTTTTCCCCTTTAGTCGCACATGGGCCTATCACCGGCCTCTCCGTCTGCTTCTGCTCGCCCGTCTGCCGGTAGCAGGTTGCGCAGGGCCAGGTCGTAGATGACGCCCTCGACCTTTTTGACTGCATACTTGACGCCGTCCACGCGCTTGCGCAGAAAGTCGTTTTTCAGGTTGAGCAGCTGGAAGCCCGCGTGCAGCTCCTTGACAAAGCCGCTGATGCGCACCGCCAGCGCGCCGTCGCCGAGCGTCACCGCGTTCATGGCCAGCCGCGCAAGCTCGTCGGCGAGCATCGTGAGCGCCGACAGGTACTCGTCGAGGGCAATGTGGAACACGTCTTGGTCGACCTCGACGTCGACAGGGACTGCCAGTAGAGAGTTTTAGCTCTTGAGCTCTGTGGGCTCTTGGGCTCTGTGGGCTCTGTGAGCTCTGCGAGCCCTGTCAGCTCTGTGAGCCCTGTGTCCAGCGCACTCGGTACTTACCGCCCATCGTAGCGCCCACTTCTTCCAGAGTCATGAGGCGTCCCAGCTGACTGCTGGCGTCGCTGCTGGCGGCCATGCCACCGAGCCAGGCACACAGGAGAACGGTGAAAATGGCATCCTGAAGAGGGCGAGTCCAGCGGCCGTTGAACCTAGCTTGTCAGCAAGGAAAAAGGGAAAGGGGTCTTTGGAAAACGAGCGAGAATAAAGTAAAAAAAACAGCGGCTTCACCGCAAAACACACTTGTAATAAGGATGGGCTGACGCCGCCTTGTTGAGCTGGCCGATCGCCTTCACCTCGTCGGCAATGGCAGCTTCGACCTCTGGCAGGAACTCGGGGTCTGGCACTGTTAGAGTACCGTCCTGGAACACAAACACACACACACACACACACGCAAAAAAAAAAAGAAACAAACATCGTTCACGCGGCGTCGAGTGCACGCGAGACAAAACGCCCTGCGCATAGGCAACACTGCGCTCCAGCGTCTCGACAATGGCGTCCAGTTCTGCGCGTGCTTGGACGTCTCTTTCGGCCTTGGCCTTGAGCGATTCAAAGACGCGGGGGTTGATCATGACAGCTGGGGAGGTCGAGTGCTCAGATTTTTAATTTATGAAATTTATGACAGTATGGTGCGAGTAATCATAACTGGGTAGACATAACTGGGCAGGAGCGATAACAGCAGCTAGCTTCTACGTTCCTGCTTAAACCAGATTACTTCCAGAGCATCGGCTGCTATACCAACTGAGGAAAGAACGATGAGTCTCAAGAGATCCACGACTACAAGTAACCGTTTATCTCTTTACTGAGCACCTCTTTTACTGAGCACTTCGTACACCATAACAATCTATCCTTATTCTTCCTCACATCCCAGGCAAGCCCAAGATTGCAATGAAAAAATAGAAAAGGTTCGCGTCGCTTGGAGGCAGTGTGATACCAAGGACACAGTGGAGGTCGATCATGGGCAAGCCCAGAGGATCGTCCTCCGAGAGACAAAAATTAGATTAATCACGATTTTACTCCGTAGAGTAATTTCAGAGATTAAACTGAAAAGAACAGATACTACACTTGATCTAAGCCAAAAGGCAAAGAGAGCTGAAGAAAAAAGAAGAAAAGAAAAGTCTAAGAAACGGCGGGGGGGCAGCCACCCTTTTATACTTTTTTGCTCAGAGCGAAAATTTTTCTGCCGTGGTCCGTGCTTGGAGCCTGCCAAAGATGAGTCACCGCCTACTCGTAAGCATATCCATACTCCGAATCTTCTGCCTGCAGAGGGCTGTGCTTCTTGAGCTGCTGCCTGACGTACAATCCTACGGCAAAACACACTCGTACTCCATAGACACTTTAGCACCGGGTAATACAGTTCATACCGAAAACGGTGCCTGCGTCGTATAACATCGTGGAACAGCTTGGCGGAAAACATCAATTGCCTTCGGGGTTTTGTAAACATCACGTGATCATACCGATAGATGAAAAGGTGCCGCAGTTGCTTATGTAACAAAGGCAAATGGCCGAATACGAATACGAGTACGAATTGCTAGTGGCAACACTCGGAAAGAGAGAGAGGAAGCCGTGGGAAGGGTCTCGCAGTGGAAGAACAACTAAGATAGTGAGAAGAACAAAAAAAAATAGACATTGGCTTTAACAATCACCCGCCAGAAAAGCCAAGTACCGTATTTTTCTGCTCAGTCCTGTTTACGACTGAGACAGCCGTGGGATCATCCTGTGTGTTTCGGCTCAATTCAATTTCCCCAACCTTTTTCTCAGTCGTTGAAAAGTCGCAATAATAGGCTGCCCGGCCTACAACTCTAATTTAGCGAAAAAGAAAACAGAGCACAGAAAAATAGACTAGCGATTCGGCTTTGTTTACGTTCGTTCTGCGCAAACCCCAGAAAAAAAAAGTCCGGCGCGTATTTGTATTACTACGGGGAAAATGCCCCTTTTTTTCATACTTCCCACGTCTACCAATCGATGTAACAGTACGGACATGCTCCCACGTCTTCAGGTTGTATTGCATTGCTCCTGCCTGTTGCGCACAAATACATTTACGGCCTAATCCTCTGTTGCTCTTTCCGAGTTTGCGCTGCTGTGGGATTTGGCCCTCGCTCCTTTAAGCATATTTGCGTGGCCATTCTTTATTTCATGGGTCTGGGGTTGACTCAAATTGTCTAATCTTTTATTTTTCTCTCTTCTTTTTTTTTCCGCTTCATTTTTATTTTTTTCCCCCCCTCTTGGAGGTTCTCGACGGCGTCAGTATGTCAACTAGGTATTCTCTTCGACAAACGCCAAAGTAAGTTTTAAAGCTGAGCAGAAGCTGAGTTGAAGCCACGACAGATGGTTGTGAGGAGGAGGAAGAAGAAGAAGACGGAGACCCCAGAAAACACACAAGAAAGACTGACTTTTCCCCCAGGAAGAAGGAGCTCTTTGGAGGCATGGTCGAGACGCCCATTCGGACTCGATCGCGCAAATCTCTTCTGCCCAGCGTGTCCGACGCCGAGGGTGACTCCAGCTCAGCCGCCGAGAGCAGCAGTTCGCGTCCCGCGTCGCAGTCTTCTGCCGCCGCCCCAGCTGGCCGCCGGCGCCGCCTGCCTCGCTTTGTGGAGCACGTGAGCGAGACCGACGGAGAGGAGGAGGAGGACGGCAGCGCGGCGGAAAGGGCGGAGAAAGAGGAGAAAGAGGAAAAAGAGGAGAAAAACGCCACCAAAAAGACCATGGCACGGGCCAAAGTGTCGGCAGCGGCCAAGACGAAGGCAGCGGACAAGACGGCGATCAAGAAGGAAGACAACGCGGACGGTGAGGAGTCGGAGCGCATGGTGGACGGGTGGCGGCCGGGGGCCGACCACCGGGTGGACTACTCGGGCCACTTTGAGTTTGGCGGACCGGTGGGCGTGACGGCGATGATGCTGGGGTTCCCGCTGCTGATGTGGTACATGTGGATCGGGGCGACGTACTACGACGGGGCGTTTCCGATGCCGGCGGCGGGCGAGTCGCTGGCCGACTTTGGGCGGCACCTGGCGCGGCTGGTGTACACGGGGGCGTTCCCGTCGGCCAAGGCGTGGCTGATGTACTGGACCTTTATGGTGTTCGAGGGCGCGTGCTACTGCCTGATGCCGGGCATCTGGGCGTACGGCAAGCCGCTGGCGCACGCGGGCGGCCAGCAGCTGCCGTACTACTGCTCGGCCTACCTCAGCTTCTACGCCACCATTGGCGTGGCGCTGGCGCTGCACGCGACCGGCCTGTTCCCGCTCTACACGCTGATCGACGAGTTCGGCCCGCTGCTGAGCGTGGCCATCCTGTCGGGCTTCCTGGTCAGCATCGTGGCCTACGTGTCGGCGCTGTGGCGCGGCGCCGAGCACCGCATGACCGGGTCGCACGTCTACGACTTCTTCATGGGCGCCGAGCTCAACCCGCGCATGTTTGGCCTGCTCGACATGAAGATGTTCTTCGAGGTGCGCCTGCCCTGGTACATTCTGTTCCTGCTGTCGTGCGGCGCCGCCGCGCGCCAGCTCGACCGCTACGGCTACGTCTCCGGCGAGGTCGGCTTCCTCATCATGGCCCACTTCCTCTACGCCAACGCCTGCTCCAAGGGCGAGGAGCTGATCGTCACCACCTGGGACATGTACTACGAGAAGTGGGGCTTCATGCTCATCTTCTGGAACCTGGCCGGCGTGCCGCTGTCCTACTGCCACTGCACCCTCTACCTGGCCAACCAAGACCCGGCCGAGTACGCCTGGCCGCGCTCTGCCCTCGTCGCCCTCTATGCCGCCTACCTGCTCGTCTACTGGGTCTGGGACACGGCCAACAGCCAGAAGAACCGCTTCCGCGCCGCCGAGCGCGGCAAGCTCGTCGCCCGCCGCACCTTTCCCCAGCTGCCCTGGCAGACCGTCACCAGCCCCCGCACCATCAAGACCGCCACCGGCGACGACATCCTGGCCGACGGCTGGTACGGCCTGGCCCGCAAGCTGCACTACTCCTGCGACGCCTTCTTCGCCATCTGCTGGGGCCTCATCTGCGGCTTCAAGAGCCCCTTCCCCTGGTTCTACCCTGTCTTCTTCTGCCTCATGATCTCCCACCGCGCCCAGCGCGACATTGAGCGCTGCCGCGCCAAGTACGGCGATGCCTGGATCCAATACGAAAAGCAGGTGCCCTACCTGTTTATCCCCGTAAGTGGCTTTCTCATCTCTTTTCTCTCTTTTCTTTTTTTCTTTCTTCTTTTCTGCTCCCCTCTTCTCTCCTTCTTTCTTTCGTACTCTGCTCCCTCTCGTACTGCTCGGCACCGCTAACAACGATAGTATGTAATTTGAATCTGCCATTGGGGCCATACATACACATTCACTCTTTTGTTTTTCTTTGTTTGGCCTAATACGCTTCCTACTGCGTGATGCCACACGCATTAATACTATTTCTACACTTCTTGTATATATTTTTAACGCATACGACAATTGTAGTTTTATCAGCAACCCCCCAAAAGTTGGAGGAAGGCCATAAAGAGGATGGGAGGATGGGGGTTGGGTCGAGTGCTTCAGGTGGGTGGAAAAGGCAGGAGAAGGGGTGACAGGCAGAAACCTAAAAAAAGCAATTGAAAGAAACAAGCAAAAGCTCAGAGAAGCGCACAAGAAAGAATCATGCGTGAAAACTTGTGTGCCTCATTGTGATTTGTGCCGTACTAATACCGTACCATACATGAACAGGTGACAGGCCTCAGCAATCGGAACACCAACATGCTCCTCTAATGTGTTTTTATCCATCTCTGCAATGAATCACAAACAAGCTCTATTCAACCAAAACAAAACATACATTACAGCAGTGACAATGGCGTGGATATGGCAAATAGTACACGGAATATACACTGTTTGAAAAAAAAGGGCAAAGCCATTCTTGGGTCCATCCCCAATATCCCTTTCCCTTTCCCCCACCCCAGCCAGAAGAATGTCAACCAAAGAGGACAAAAAAAAAGTGTGTCAACAGCAACAACTTGAAAAAAACTATATGGGGGCATGACAACGCGCAACCGGTAGAGGAAGGGCTGGCAATGCATTGATGCAATCTTTCCCCTCGTACTCGTGATACTTCGCCCTGCCACCTGCAGCCAGCCAGAGAGGGTAGCCTGTCAAAACCTTGGTTCCTTGTCATTCCACTAGAAAGCCAAAAAAAAAAAAAAAAGCTTGGCGTTTGGCTCTTCCTCGTCGGCTTACTCGCTCCTCCTATCCCCAACGTGCTTTGAAACGTCTTCCCCCATCCCATACGACCTGCTGCGTTTCGGGATATAGAGAGCTGGACAAGACGAATGCAGACGCATCAACGACAGACTCTTGTTGAATGCCATGTTGTCGCATCGCATTGATCTCCTCCATGTCTCCAGTCTCCCAGGAAGCGTCCACTTGTAACGCTTAGCAGGACACGTTGAGTGACGCCTTGGAGTTCATCAAGAGAGCGACGATCAAGCCGTAAAGACCTGGGAAAGTTAGCTTGGGCAAACTTGAACAAAAGGCAAGACCAGAGAGAAAACTGGGCGACAGAAATGCAAAAATATTCATACCCAACACTTCGGCGAAAATGAGAATCAGAATCATGCCGACAAACAGCCGCGGTTGCTGGGCCGTGCCGCGCACGCCAGCATCGCCCACGATGCCAATGGCAAACCCGGCTGCCAGACCAGCCAGCCCGACAGCCAGCCCGGCACCCAGCTGGATGAAGCCTGTGTACAGAGCGTACTCCTTTTGTCTCAAGTTGTCCGAGATCAGGACAGACACCACCAGACCATAGATACCAATGATACCCGCCATAATGACAGGAACAATGTCTAGACGTGTGAGCCCATGAAAGGGAGGGGGGGAACGGGAGCAAAAGGAAAACAAAGCAAAAACGTACTCTTGACAATCAGGTCAGGCCGCAGAACACCCATGGCAGCGATGCCGACGCCAGACTTGGCAGTGCCGTACGACGCACCCAGGCAGGTGAAGACGATGGCGGCTGTGCAGCCCATGGCACCGAAAAACGGCTAAAACAACCACGCATATCAGCCAAACACGCTCGAAAAGAGGGAACGCCAATTAAAAAAGCAAAAAAGACAAGTTGTCGCGTTTTTAAACAGAGATGAGATCGCAGGGGGCATGCAATCGGCTCGAGGTTGGGGTTTAATGAGAAGTGCGGCATTTTGGTAGTTCTGGCCAGGCAGCATTGGAGAGTGAAAACTAACCGCATAGACGGGGCTAGACAAAGTCAAGAGTTATTAGCTTTCATAAACCTTTCTAAAGACACGCAAGCAGCTCGCAGAAGAAAAAAAAAACAATGCCCATTTCGAGGGTCAAGAAAGGCCAAAAGGCTCTTTTTGCCCAGCCAATCGAAGAAGCTGCAGCCCCTAACAGGAAAGGAAGCTCGCCGGTAACCATTTAATACATACCAGAGATCGGTAGACATTGTGAATAATTAGACAGGAATCCCTCCTAAAAAGAGTTGGAGTTGTAGAGGGAGAATGAAGAGGACGATGTTCAGGTCGCAAAGAAGCTGGTCCGAAGGATGACGAGTCGGCAGACAAACAGCTTGTCCAGACAAGAAAAGGGACGCAAAGAGCAAGACGAAGAGAGCGCGGCGATTCGAATGTCACAAAGCCGTAAACGCTTGCAGACGATAGCGTGAGATAAGGAGAGGATGGAGGAGAAAATAAGAATCGAGAAAAAAAATGAGAGTCCAACCGATTTAAAAAAGAGAGAGCTGCTTGTTGGAGGAAAGAGATGAGAAAGAGGAAAAGAGCCAGGAAAAACGAGGCCTTTTTTGGTTGGCGAGGTGTTTTTGAGCATTGGCTTCTGATTGGCCTGATGGGATGCTCCACAGATGCGCTAGGCCCACTACAGTAATCGGATAAACTATTTCGCTGGTTTTGCGCAGTATGTTGCAGCCTACGGCGTATTTTTGCAGTATTAGCTGCAAGCTTTCGGCGACAGCTCTCGCTGAACGGAGCCGTAAACTCGTAATGCAATACAACCCACTGCGAGTCACTTTTTTCGCGGTACAAGCCGGCCGATAGCGGGGACTGTTATCTACCAGCAAGACGTTTAGCAGCTCATATTCTGAGGATTGCCATTGCTCTTTCCGGCATTGATTCCTATTGCTGGCTCTTCTCCTAGGGAGCACTCGTAGATGAGCTATAGACGAGAGATTGTGCACCCGAGATACGTCATTTTAAGGAAAGACCGGTCTTTCCGCGAGACCTGTAAACAGCGAACCGGGGAAGGAGCGTCTTTGTTTCTCAGCTGCCCCTACCTGCCTCTTACACATTAGATTAGCCGCCGCTCTAGTAGCAAGAGCGTGCCCCGCCAATGAGACAAACTGTCGCGAAAAAAGACAGGCCTTCTTGTCTTTCTCCCTGCCTCCCTCCCTCTTACTGAAAATAAAAACAACTGGGAGACCTAGACAGTAATGATACACTGCAGACTGCTGTCTTACCTCTCAGCAATTTTGCAGCTGGACGTGAACTACGATTGACCTGCTCACTACCGCTCCCAGGTGGTTTGGGGGGTGGTTTTTTATGTTCTTCCTGGAAAAAGGGCCTTTGCGAGCATGCCAATAGAACTCCCTGCGACAGGCAAATGAAAACGGGAAACCCGAGGGAGCTTGAGTCCCCAGGAAGCTTTATTTTCTGTTCTGTAGGGTCTGGCAGAATATAAGAGAGAGAGAGAGAGAGAGACACCGGACACATACCATGCCCGGGCTTGCCCGCAAGGTCATCATATGTGCGGCTGCGGACGGCCTGATTCTCCACCCACAGCGGTCGAAGAAGGAGGGCCGATCTGCGCCGTCGGTGAAGATACGATACGACGACGGCACACTCGCAGCCGCAAGCCACAATGCTGCAGCGGCCGGCCTTGCCACTGGCGCGGCCAAGCAGCCTGGCTCGAGCTCGAGCTTTGAGGCATTTGGCATTGTGGGTAAGTTGCAATAAGTGATGGCTGCAAGTCGGCGGAGGGGCGAACCAAGGGTAGTATCACGCCGCGACTTGAAGCGAGACTAAGCGGGGATCCTAGGCCTGATCAGCGTGTCCAAGTTCCGCTACCTGGTTTCCATTACCCGGCGCCAACGGGTGGCGACGATTTGCGGCAGCCCGGTCTTTGTGGTCACGGAAGTGGCGGTGACGCCGTGCATCTCATACAGCGAAGCCAAAGAATCTGTTGAAAAAACAGCGCAGAGTCTTTCGAGCCGGCAGACCAAGGACGCGAGTTCCGATGACGACAACAGTAGTGACAGCGGCAGCAGCAGCAGCAGCAGCAGTGGCGGCGACGGCGACGGCGACAGCAACAGCGACCGCGACGACGTGAGCGATGGCATTGTCGATAGCGACAGGGATCTCGGGGTTGATTCGGAGGCGGAACCGGCGCTGTGGCCGGACGATATTGGTGAAGAGATGGGCGCAGAGGCCCAAGCAAAGCAAAGCGGCGCAGCAAGGGACGGCGGCGCGGAGGGGGCAGGGACAGCAGCAACAACGGCGGCGGCAATGGCAGGGGTGCGGCGGCCGCCGCTGCAGAAGAAGAAGAGCACGCTGGGCTATGGCGGCGGCGGCAGCAACAGCATTGTGGAAGACGTGATATCGCGGCGAGGCAGCTACGGCCGCTTTGCCCAGCGGTGGTTCAGTCGCAGCGGCTGGCTGCAGGAGCAGAAGCGGCTGATGGGGCTGACCAGCGATGCACAGGCGGTGGAAGAAGAGGCCTTGGACGAGGATGACCAGAAGACGGCGGCGCGCTCCGTGTCTCCTCGGGCTTCAGGCACAACTGCCAGCACTGGTGCCGGCGCCGACACCACGGCACCTCCCGAAGACAGCGCTGTGGTGAGTCTGCTGCCCAAGCTGCTGCGCAGCACGCAGATGCTGTTTGGCGACTCCCGGGCGTTTTACTTCTCGTACGACTTTGACATTACGCGCAGTCTTGCTCGGCGGCAGCAGCAGCAGCAGCAGCAGCGGCAGCAGCAGCAGCAGTGGCAGCCGGGCTTACCGTCGCGGCGGTCGTCGCCAGGGCTGCCGCTGCACGAGATGGTAGACCCGCTCTACTTTTGGAATCGGCATGTCATCCAACCGTTTATCGATGCTGGCCAGCTCGGCGAGGCCCTGGCCCTGCCACTGATGCAAGGCTTTGTGGGACAGCGCACATTTGTGGTGGACAGCTGTCCGCCGCAGGTGGACGACGACAGCAACGTCAAAGGCTCGGTCGAGCTGAGCGACCTGTCGTACCGGTCGTCGTCGGGCGGCGGCAGTAGCCGGGCAGCTTCGCCCCCTGCAGGCGCAGCAGGGATAACAGGGGCGGCGTCTCTGGCAGAAGCGGCGACAGCGGTGGCAGCAGCGGCAGTGACAGCGACAGCGACAGCGGCGACGGCATGGGATGAAAATTTCCGGCCGTCGGAGCAACAGTTTGATCTCACGTTGATCTCGCGGCGCTCCGTCAAGCGGGCCGGCCTGCGGTATCTACGGCGCGGCGTCGACGAGGACGGCAACGTGGCCAACGCAGTGGAAACGGAGCAGATCTTGTCATTTTCAGCCAGCGGCCAGCCACGCGAAGCGCCGGGAGACGAAGGAGGAGGAGGAGGAGGGCATGCGACGCCGGGGTCGCCGGCATCGCCAACTCCACCGCCTCCACCGCCGCCTCTTGTCTCCAAGACGTACTCGTTTGTGCAGGTCCGCGGCAGCATTCCGCTCTTCTTCACGCAGTCGCCGTTCTCGCTAAAGCCCGTGCCCGTCATCCAGCACTCGCCCGAGGCCAACTTTGCGGCGCTGCAGAAGCACTTTAACGGCCTCCGGCACAAGTATGGGCGTTTGCAGGTTGTCAACCTGGTGGAGAAGCACGGGGTCGAGTCGGCTCTGGGGGCCGAGTACGAGCGGAGCGTGCAGCGGCTGAACGAGGAAGAGGCTGGCAAGGCGAGCGGCGAGAGTGGTGAGCGCGGCGAGATTGGCGAGACTGGCAAGGCTGGCCAGACAAGCGGCGGCGGGAAAAGCACTACTGCCGACGAGCCGGTCGCATTTGAGTGGTTTGATTTCCACAGCGCGTGCCGGGGCATGAAGTTTGAAAATGTCAGCCTGCTGCTCAACCGGCTCAGCCGCGTGATCGAGGAGCTGGGCAGCACCGTTGAGGAGAGCAGCGGTCCCGGCTCCGGCTCCGGCTCCGGGCCCAGCTGTGGCGGCAGCTCAATCACGCAGACACAGCGCGGCGTTCTGCGCACCAACTGCATGGACTGTCTGGACCGCACAAACGTGTGCCAGAGCTCGTTTGCCAAGTTCATGCTGGATGCGCAGCTCAGAGAGCTGGGCTTTGACATGTCGGCGCAGCGCGACCAGGAAAACACCTGGTTCAATACGCTGTGGGCCGACAACGGCGACGCCATCTCGAAGCAGTACGCGTCGACGGCGGCGATGAAGGGCGACTACACGCGGACGCGCAGGCGGGACTACCGGGGGGCTCTGACAGATGCCGGGCTGTCGTTGACTCGGTTTTTCAATGGGTGAGTGTTCTATCTTTCTCTTTCTCTTTCTCTATTTCTCTCTCTCCCTCTCCCCCAACCTGCTAACAAAACAGCATCGTCAACGACTTCTTTCTACAGACGACGATCGATTTCCTGCTGGGCAACGTCTCGGACAAGATCTTTGACGAGTTCGAGGCCAACATGATGACCAAGGACCCGGCCATGTCGATGCAGACGATGCGCGAGCAGGCCATCGACCTCTGCCGGCGGCGCGTGGTGGCGGACGAGTCCGAGGACGTGATTGGCGGCTGGACGCTGCTGTCGCCGCACGACGCCAACGTCAGCCTGACGACGCCGCCGCCGGCGCTGGAAGAGGTGGTGCTGCTGCTGACGGACGCGGCGCTGTACCTGTGCCGGTTCGACTGGAACCTGGACAAGCTGTCGTCGTTTGAGCGGGTCGACCTGGCCCACGTGTTGTCGCTGCGGCTGGGCACGTACATTGTGTCGACGGTGTCGCCCATGCAGATGGACGAGGCCCGGAACGTCGGCTTTGCCGTGACGTACCGGCCGGGGCGCAACGACATCTTGCGAGTCAACACGAGGTCGCTGTCAAGCATGTGGCCGGGCGGTGGTGAAGATGGACGGGGTGGAGGGGGTAGAGGGGGTGAAGGGGGTGAAGGAGGTGAAGGGGGTGGAGAGGATGGAGGGAATGAAGGGGATGGGAGAGGTGGTGAAGGAGGCCTCGCAGTCAGTGGTTCTGGTGGTTCTGGTGGTTCTGGTGGTTCTGGCGGTTCTGGCGGGATTGATGCTGGCGACAGCCACAACGACGCCGCCCAGAGCAATCAGAAACTGGCCAGCACCGCCACCCCGTCAACGCCGCTTGCCAGCTTTCTGGTCCGCCGCTTCTCGTCGCCCCCACGCGCACCGTCGCCACCGCCGCCAGCACCAGCCACAAAGCCACGACCACAGTCGCCACCGCAGTCGCCACCACAGCCGCCTTTGGTGCCCACATCGGCCAAGCGCATTGCCTTCAAGGCGCTGTATGCTGACACATCGCTGGTGCCGTCGGCGGTCGCGGCAGCAGGCGGCGAGCGAGGCGCTGTGCCGTCTGAGAAGGAGCAGATTCAGGCGATTGCCGCAGAGATCGAGCGGGCCGTGCGGGCGGCGCAAGAGAACTTGCAGTCGGGACCACCACCCCCACCACCACCACCAGCAGCAACGGC
Organism: Raffaelea deltoideospora; assembly: GCA_019925385.1. NCBI lineage: Eukaryota > Fungi > Ascomycota > Sordariomycetes > Ophiostomatales > Ophiostomataceae > Raffaelea > Raffaelea deltoideospora. The sequence goes on along the minus strand of JADHKP010000057.1, from coordinate 153,905 downwards.
GGCGGCGGCGGTGGTGGGAGAGTCAACAGCAACGCCGTTCGTCGTCGAGCATGGCGACATTGTGTCGTTGGCCGAGGCGCGCCGGAGCACAGGACTGCTGGGACACCTGGGACACTCGCTCAAGAAGCTAGTGTGGGCGTGAGGGTATATGAGGGGAGGTGTATTTTGGTGAGATCTGTCAGAGAGAGCTGGGCCGGAATGCAATTACCGCATATAGACGATAGTACATAGGCGTCATTGGGACATATATCAATATTACTAAATCAGTGCTTGCACATAAACCAAAAAGCACCTTAATAATACATTACACATAGCCATAGCATACATATAGCCATAGCACATTACACATAGCACATAGCACCAGCACACAGCACTCACGGCACATCCTCTATGCGCTCTCTGGCTGTGGCGGGTCTTCCCGGCGGACATACAGAAGCAGCTGGTAGCGCATGTCTTCGAGGCGGATGGGATAGACGAGCCCCGGTGGCAGGCGGAACCAGACGGATTCTTCTTGGTGCAGCTTTGTCCAGGCAGCATGGCTGCTGCTGCTGTTGTTGTCGCCGTCGCCGCCGCCGGTCAGGATCTTGTCGAGGACCCAGCGCGTGGGGTATGGCCGCGCCTGGCTGCCGACGGCCGTCTCTGCATAGCTTCCGGGGCTGTCGACGACCAGCAGCAGCGCTCCGGCGGGCGCGGCTGTGGTCAGGCGCAGCAGGAATGTGGCGGCGGCGCCCATGCCGGCGGCCGTGAACAGCTCGTTGAGGGTGAAGAAGATGGTGATGAGCGTTTGAGAGCAGGGTGACGATGATGGCGATGGCATCAGCAAGAGACGCATGTCGGCGTCGGTCAGCCGCAAGAGGTCGAGCTGGCGGACTTGGACGTCGAGGCGGTCGGCAGGCTGGACGAGCGGCATTGGTGGTTTTGTCGATGTCGATGTCGTCGATGTCGTCGATGTCGTCGTCATGGCCCCACGCTCAGTGGTCATCGCCGTGCACAGCCGGCCAACGACGCCAGCCCAAGGAGCTGCATCGACGAGGACGAGTTTGTCGCCGTCAAGGCCGCTGCCCACCGCTTCTACAGCGTTTGCCTTTTTGGCTTCGGCTTCTGCTTCTGTCTCGGCTTCTGTCTCGGCTGCATCAGCTTCTGCCTCAGCTTCTGCCTCAGCTTCTGCCACCGCTCCTCCCTCGGCAAGCATGGCAGCCCCAAACGCCACAACTTCGGCGGCACCTCCGCCCAGAGCAACCATGCGGAGCGCAGGACGGCGGCAGCCTTCGCTGCGGCCACGGCGCCCGCCGCCCAGCCGCTCCTGCACCATTGGACTGGCCAGGACGGCGGCATAGCAGAGAGCACGCGTTGGACTCCAGCGCGCGGCATAGGCATCAAATGGCGAGAGCGCGAGGCTGCCGCCCGTCGCCGCTGTTGTCGTTTCTGTCGCTGCTGCTTCTGTCCTTTCTGCCGTTTTTGCCGTTTCTGACAGCCCAAACGCAGCCGCAAAGTCACGCTCAAACAAGGCTTTCTTGACGGCCTGCAGCGTGGCCGCCAGCTGGGGCGACGCCAGCGTCGGCGCCAGCGCACGGCCAAAGACGTCGAGCACGCGCTGCTGCAACGCAAACGAGAGACGGCGCTGGTGGAACTCGGTCGGCGACGACGACGACGACGACGACGACTCGCCCGGCTTGGCAGCCGTCACAGCCGTCTTTCTTACAGACCTGCTGCTGCCGCCGCCGCCGCCGCCGCTCGAAGTGCGGCTTTCTCGGTTCCGGTCCGCCGGCCGAACAGCTGGGCCGCCGCCTGCCCGCCCACCTCGCTTCTTAACCATTTGGGTGGGAGCAGCAAAGTGCTATGCCGCTGGTCAGCCCGTTGTTGGAACGCTCTCTCTCTCTCTACCTACGATACATTGCGGTTCCGATGTCGTTCCTAGCCTGGCCATTGTAGCTAAGTATTTTTTTTTTTTTTTTGGTCGGACAGGGGGTGTGGGTGCCCCCACCCAGTCTTGTTCTCTTTGGCGACCGGCAAAAGGAAGAAGGAAAAATAAAGAGTACGCCTGTACGCAGCAGTACAACGTATTGCCTTGCCCAGTAGCCCGCACTAGTCAAGGTCCTAATCTGCCTTTCAAGCTGCAACCTGCAGCAACTGTCAACCGCCCTACTACTCGTAGCCTCTCTTTGTCTCTGCCCCTAACCAGCGCTGCGTCGGACAAGCCTCTCCTGATATTTGGTCACGTGACGAACTGTGAGGCCCACGATGCTCGCCACCACGACAGCGCGCTGCGCCAGCATCGTTCATCTCCCAGCCGGTTGCCAACTCGCGTATTTCAAACATGATCATTTGCCGGCTACGCAACATTCTTGGGATCCCAAGAATTTCACAATCCCCGACTTCTGCCAGTCATATGGCCTCTTAGCCCGCGAAACACCGTCTTGCATCCCGAAGCTGGGTGATGGCTCCTTCTAACATGTAGCAAAGGCGCCGTTTTAAGATTGAAATTAAAACGTCTAGTCTTCTCGTGCACTTCGACAGCCAGATGAAGCTAGGAAGGTAAAGATTGTAGTTTTTTGTTGATATATTGACAATATCTTTTCTCTACGCCCTTCTTCCTTAGGGCTTACACGTGGGGTGTATGGGAGAAAAATCAAACAAAACCATATATAAGGACCCTTCACTTTAATGCATTTTGCGATCCCCTGGACTACAGTAAGTGCAGTAAGCAGACTTCAATCTTCTCTGTACTCGTATTATGGAATACATGTGCGGCCCCGCAATGATTTGAAGCCTCATTGTGGTCCCTCTACTCAGGCCTTCCGGTGAACTCTCCGCGACCCTTATATTATAAACGCTTTTGTCAGCGCTTTTTAATTGTTGTACTTGCTTCTTTTTAGGGCCTCTTTTAGAATGATAGAATAATCTTTATTTATTCTCGATTTTGATTTCGTTTTTCCGTCATCTTTTCGCAACCCCTTCTTATTTCCAAGGAAATCATCATAGGAGTGGGGACGCCTGAGTCAGCGCCAGGAGGGTTTGTCAGGGCATTGCATATACGACCGCAGGGAAGTCTGCAGGATGTAAGATAAGATACGACGTACTCCGTACTGAAGTGTTTTTTCAAACCCCCAAATCTTCTACTCGTACAGAGAAGTACCATACGGGCAATATATTTTAGCATCTGGTCTACTGGGCGTGTTCGCTTTTCCATTTGCAACATTGGCGGAAAAAAAAAAAGCGCAGCCGACGAACGGAGAGAAAAAAATTGCAGCAGAAAAGGAAATGGCGGGCCCGCCTTTTTCTGGTACCTAAAAGTTTGGGGTGCCTCGACACGATCGCTTCGGACAGCTGCCCCCCCCCCCCCAACGCTTTAGTGCCTCGAGCCTGAGCTGAGAGCGAAAAGATATTGGCGACCTGGCCTGTGTAAGATTTTTGTATTTTGTTCTCCTCTGTAATAAGGAGTGTCCAGTCGTACTCGTACAGTGGAAGAGAAACAGAACAAGGACAGAATATTCCGTAGAGAGAAGGAACCGACCTCCGCAATGGCAGCCGCAGTCTCGGAAAGCACGACCTGCGTTCTTGGCCGACAGGCCCAGCCGCTGTTTCTCCCCAGAACTGTTTCGTGACTGCTTCACGAGCTCTCCTTGTCCTGACAACGTGCCCGACAAAGCTGCTACAAACCCACCGCCGATCCAAAGCATCCCACAAAAGCACCCCACCAGTGCCTTGCCCGTCACGTTGCGTTCTTACGCATCCCACCCACATCACATTAGTGCCAGCTATGTCCGACGACGGGCTTTGGCAGTATTTTTGCCTGTACGAGTAAGTGCGCAGTAATAAAGAATATGGATACAAGTACCGTATGAAAAAAAAGGTTTGCGCTGCTCTGTGCAGTTACCTGTTTGGTTTTTATGGGTCTCGCCTCCCCAACGCTCCTTCCATCATCTAATACAGAGCCCTCTCATTTCTCTCCACTTACACTTCAATTCCTCCCTCATCTCTTTTCTCTCCTCAACCTCAACCCGATTTTTTTTTTCCATCTTTTCTTCGCAAAAACACATCCACCCGTCAATTGTTAGATTTCGACCCTCAAACCGCCACCATGGGCTACTCCGACTTGGACACGCTGGCTATCAACACAATTCGTGTTCTGGCCGTAAGTGATCATTCAGGGCCTTGAGCTCTGCTGCTGCCCCGCCCCCGCTCCTTTTCCTTTTCTTTTTTTTGGGGGGGGGCTTGATTGTTTGCTAGACGTTCCACCAATTTTGCGCATCACTGTTTTTGTTGGCGTTGCAGCTCAGGCGTCGCTCATAAAGACTGCGCTCAATTGCTTTTCTTTTCGCCTCTTGTGCTGGTGCCCGCAGATGTTTTGATCTGTTTTGATTTCAACATTGCAATTGACACTCCTTCCAGGTCGATGCCACCTTCAAAGCGAATTCCGGCCACCCCGGCGCCCCAATGTGAGTTGTTTTGCTCATCTGATATTGTTATTAAAGTGCACGGCTCTGGTTGGGAGTCATGCTTCTGCTGTCCTACGTTCAATGATCATGCAAATTTTTGCCTGTCTCATAAAAAAAATCCTCCTAACAAATATGTATAGGGGCATGGCGCCGGTCGCCCACGTTCTGTGGAACCGTATCATGAAGTTTAACCCCAAGAACCCAAAATGGCTCAACCGCGACCGTTTTGTTCTCTCGTAAGCGAGTTATTTTCTACATTGCTGTCCAATAGACGCCCAGTTTTGTGCCTGGGCGAAACTAGCCATGTCTGATGTCATGCAATTACCTTTGCCAGTGGTTCTGACGTTTCAAAGTAACGGCCATGGCTGCATGCTGCTGTACAGCTTGCTCCACCTCTACGGCTTTGGTTTGACCATCGATGACCTCAAGAATTTCCGTGTAAGTCTGCAGTGTTTTAGTCTTGTCCTATTCTATCCTCGCTGTTGGCCGTTGGCCGTTGTTCTTTCTTTACTTCTTTACTCACAACCGACGCAGCAAGTCGACAGCATCACCCCCGGCCACCCTGAAGCCCACGACACTCCCGGCGTGGAGGTCACCACGGGCCCCCTGGGCCAGGGCATCTGCAACGCTGTCGGTCTGGCCATTGCCCAAGCCCATACGGCAGCAACCTTCAACAAAGATGGCTTTCCCATTGTCGACAACTATACCTACTGCTTCCTCGGCGATGGCTGCTTGATGGAGGGCGTGTCCGGCGAGGCCTCGTCTCTGGCTGGCCACCTGCAGCTTGGCAACCTCATCTGCATCTACGACGACAACCACATCTCCATCGACGGCGACACCAACTGCGCTTTCACCGAGGACGTGGTCAAGCGCTATGAGGCCTACGGCTGGCAGGTGCTTGTCGTGCCCCACGGCGACAGCGATCTGGAGGGCATCGAGGCTGCCATCAAGACGGCGCAGAGCGTCAAGGACAAGCCCACTCTGATCAAGCTGCGGACCGTCATTGGCTACGGCTCCAAGCTGCAGGGCACCCACGACGTCCACGGCTCGCCGCTCAAGGCCGACGACATCAAGCAGCTCAAGGAGAAGTTCGGCTTCAACCCGGAGGAGTCGTTTGCCGTCCCGAACTCCGTCTACGAGATGACGGCCAAGAAGGCTGCCGAGGGTGCCGCTCTCGAGGCCGAGTGGGACCAGCTGTTTGCAAAGTACGGCGAGGCCCACCCGGCTGAGCATGCTGACCTTGTCCGCCGCCTCAAGGGTGACCTGCCGGAGGGCTGGGAGAAGTCACTGCCCGTTTACAAGCCGGGCGATGCGGCTGTGGCGTCGCGCAAGCTGTCGGAGATCGTTCTGTCCAAGATTGAGACCGTTCTGCCCGAGCTCCTCGGCGGCTCCGCCGATCTGACGGGTTCCAACCTGACCCGCTGGAAGGGTGCTGTCGACTTCCAGCCGCCGTCGACCAACTTGGGCACCTATGCCGGCCGGTACATCCGCTACGGCGTGCGCGAGCACGCCATGGGCGCCATCATGAACGGCCTGGCCGCCTACGGCACCATCCTGCCCTACGGCGGCACGTTCCTCAACTTTGTGTCTTATGCTGCCGGTGCTGTCCGCTTGTCGGCGCTGTCGCAGGTGCGCGTGATCTGGGTTGCCACGCACGACTCCATCGGCCTTGGAGAGGACGGCCCGACGCATCAGCCCATTGAGACGCTAGCGCACTTCCGCGCCCTGCCCAACTGCATGGTTTGGCGCCCGGCCGACGGCAACGAGACGAGCGCTGCCTACTATGTTGCTCTGACGTCGAAGCACACGCCCAGCATCCTTGCGCTGTCGCGCCAGAACCTGCCGCAACTGGAGAACTCGACGATCGAGCATGCCATCAAGGGAGGTTACGTCGTGCACGAGGACAAGGCCGCGGCGATCACGCTGGTGTCGACGGGCTCTGAAGTTGGCATCTGCGTCGACGCTGTCAAGTACCTGGCCGAGAAGCACGGAATCAAGGCCCGCGTGGTGTCTCTGCCGTGCTTTGAGGTGTTTGATGTGCAGTCCAAGGAGTACCGCCTCAGCGTGCTGCCGGATGGCATTCCGTCGCTGTCTGTCGAGGTCATGTCCACGATGGGCTGGGAGCGCTACACTCACGAGCAGTTTGGCCTGAACCGATTCGGTGCCTCGGGTCCGTATAAGGATGTGTACAAGGTAGGTAGCTGGGTGTTTGCCCCTTTTTGTCTTTTTGCCTTTTTGCCTTTATGCCCTATGCCCGTCACCCGTCACCATTTGATAACTGACAAGTCCAGAAATTCGAATTCACTCCAGAGGGCATTTCCAAGCGCGCTGTGGCAACGGTCGAGTTCTGGAAGGACGTCCCCAACATCCGGTCGCCTATCAACCGCGCTTTCCAGCAGATTGTGTAGAGGGAAATGGAGGCGGAAAGTGCAGGCCAAGTCTGTCGGCACTGTTGCTGGGTTTGTTTGCTGATGTTTCGAAGGGTGGAAGAAACCCTTGGTGTTGCTGTCCGCAACGCTGCTGCGTCTTGTCACGTTTGTCGGCTTGGCCCAGATTCCTGTTGTTTTTGCACTTTGTGTATGCAGGCAGCTTCGGATCACCAAATAGCTAGATGGAAAACAATGTTCTGGAAATTGATATTAGCACAGAGTCAAACAGCGTGTGTTGCAACCCGAGGTCACATATCATCGGCTGCCTAATTCAAGACGTCGTATTACTCGTAAGCTGTCCTTTTAGATGGAGCTCTACGGAGTACGAATAAGGATATTACGTCGGACTCATATTTGATGGTCACGTGGAGGTATATGTACCCGGGACGCCTTTCTGAACTGAATATTGCACGGAGAATGATGTACAAAATACGAGTACTATTAGTACGTGTCTAGTACTAAAACAGGGGAGCTGCGGTAGCAAACAGCTCGCTTGGTGGATCTTTTTGCTCCTTCATTCTGAGTGACGTGTTGGAAAAGAATGTATTCTTTATTTACATGCATTGCAAATATCATTGTTTCCCAGCAAGAGCACGTATCGGTACAACGCAGCGAAGCGCAGGCTGACGACAAACACGGGACGGAAAGCTGAGAGAGCTGTGGCATTAAAAACAGCAGCCATTGAAAAACGCCGGCGAGTCTGCGAGGTTGCGAGGTTGCGAGGTTGCCATGGCCGACAACGACAAGGCGTTGGCCGAACGGCGGGCTGCTGCACGCAAGACGGTATGCCAGCTGGAGAAGGGGGGCTGGAGCTGGACGCTGTGGCGACGGCGGAAGAGCGAAAGAGCGAAAGAGCGAAAGAGCGGGTGCAGAGGTTTGGCGTTGAGGAGGAGGCCTAACTGATTATTATTGTTTTTTTAGGTCGAGCGGCTGAAGAAGCAAAAAGCCAAGCAGGCGGGCGGCAGCGGCGGTGGCGCAGCAGCCAAGGGCGGCGACGCGACAGGCAAAGAGGCGGCCAAGGACGCAAAGTCCCCCAAGGGCAGCGGCGGCGGCGGCGGCGGCGCCGAGGACGGGGGAGCCGATGCAGAGGACACGGGTCGGGTGGAGGCTGAAGAAGAGGTTGAGGCGGGCGAGACGGCAGCGACAGCGACAGCGACAGCGACAGCGACAGCGGCCGCCGATGAAGACGGCGGCGACGATGATGGGGACGGCGCAGCGTCGCCGGCGGCTGGCGGAGCTGCCGACAAGACGGCGACGGCGAAAGCAGCAGCGGCGTCTCTGTCTGAGCAGTCGCGTCTGCGGTCGACGTCGTTCCGGCACGGGTCATCAGGCCCGCTGAGTCCTACGGCAGCGGGTGGGACGCCGGGTGGCGGTGGCGGCGGCAGCATGGATGGCGAGAGCACGGCGGCGGCGACGGCGGCGGACATCTACCGCAAGCAGGCGGCGCGCATCGAGGAGCTGGAGCGGCAGAACAAGCGGCTGACCAAGGAGGCGGCGGATGCGGAGAAGCGGTGGCAAAAGGCGGAGGCGGCGCTGGGCAGTGCTGGCGGCGACGAGCCGGCGGCGGGGCCGTTGTCGGACGAAGTAGCCAAGCTGGTATGTAGTGTGTGGAGAGGAGAGGGGAGGGGAGAGGGGGGAAGAGAGGAGAGGAGAGAGGAGAGAGGGGAGGAGAGAGGAGAGAGGAGAGGAGAGAGGAGAGGAGAGAGGAGAGGAGAGAGGAGAGGAGAGAGGAGAGGAGAGAGGAGAGGAGAGAGGAGAGGAGAGAGGAGAGGAGAGAGGAGAGAGAAGAGAGAACACAAGAGACATGCTGACAGGCTAGAAAACGGAAGTGGCGGCGTTGCAGCGGCAAAACGCGCAGCTGCAGGCACGGACGGCGACGCGGCATGGGTCGTCGCCGTCGGTCAGCACGGGGGCGTCGCCGGTGCAGGAGCTGGAGGCGCAGCTGCGGTCCAAGTCGGCGACGATCGAGTCGATGGAGCTGGAGCTGTCGCGGCTGCGCACGCAGCTGGAGCGGCTGTCGGGCGGCGGCGGCGGGGCGGCGGCGGAGGGAGCGGAGGGAGGAGCGGCGGGTGCAGCGGGGCGCAGCAGCACGGAGGCGGCCAGCGGAGACGGCCAGCCGAGCGGCAGCAGCAGCAGCAGCGGCGACGGCAAGGGGTGGCAGGCGCAGGTGGCGGCGCTGGAGGAGAAGCTTGCACGGGCGGAGCGGGCAGCAGGGACGGCGCAGCGCGAGCTGAGCGAGCTGAAGCGCAACCTGGAGCGGACGACGGAGCGGGCGGTGCGGGAGGGCAGCGCGCGGACGAGCGCCGAGACGCAGCAGGCGGCGCTGGCGGCGGAGGCGGCGGCGCTGCGGGCCGAGCGGGCGGAGCTGAGCGGGCGGGCAGAGGCGCTGGAGAAAAAGGTGGCGGCGCTGACGACGCTGCACCGCGAGCACGACGCGCGGTCGCAGGCGCTGCGGCGCGACAAGGAGCGCAGCGACCGCGAGCTGGCCGAGGCGCGGACGCGGCTGCAGCGCGCCGAGCACGAACTGCTGCTGCTGCGCAAGCGCGACGCCCGCGATGCCGGCGGCACCGATGCCGACCACCTCGACGAGCTCGAGGACGAGGAGCGCCGCCGCCTCGAGCGCCGCCTGCACGCCCTCGAGGCCGAAAACGCCGACTTGCGCCACGGCATCTGGCACGACCGCCGCAAGGCCCTGCAGGTCGGGCCCGACGCCGCCGACGAGGCCGAAGCCGGGGCCGGGATCGGGTCCGGGTCCGGGATCGGGACCGGGGCCGAGGCCGGAGGCCGCCGCTTCAGCGACGTCGATCTGTCGCCGGCTGGCGGCGCCCGCAAAGCAAAGACGGCGTCTGCAGCCGCCAGCGGAGGCGGCCTGGGCGAGCTGCTGTCGGTTCTGACCGGCGGCGGCGGCGGCAATGCATCGCACCATTCCCACAGCGCCTCTCACCATCCCCACCACTATCCCAGCCACAGCCTCAGCGACGACCACGACGGCCTGCTCGACGACGACCTCGACTTTGACGAGGACGCCTACCGCCGCGCCCAGGAAGAAGAAGCGCTGCGGCGCGTCGAGCGCGTGCGCGAGGCCAAAAAGGCCCTGCGCAACTGGGAGGGCTGGCGCCTCGACCTGGTCGAGAGCCGGCAGGGCGGCGCCGAGGGCGTCGGGCCGGTCTTTGAGGTGTGAAGGGGGAGCTTGGATGAGAGCCTACGCGAAAGGACAAGAGGCAAAGGACAAGAGGCAAAAGGACAAGAGGCAAAGGACAAGAGGCAAAGGACAAGAGGCAAAAGAATACGAGGTCAAAAGGCCAAAAGGCCAAAAGGCCAAATTTGCTGGCAGAATGTGGAAATCCAGCCGGTATGACGGGAAGAGGTTGGAAACGGCCAAAGAATCGGTCTTGATAGGCGTGCTTTTAAAGTTTGGGGGCACAAGACAGCAAAGCGAAAGAAGTGTTTGCGACGGGAGACCTGCACGGCAGGCCTGTTGGGTTTCTTGCGTGCTATGTAGTCAAATGCGTTTCGTTGGCCCAGCACAGCTTCATACGTCGTACTGGTGCTCCGTGCTTGGTTCTATGGATACTTGGTACTTGGTTACTTGGTACTTGGTTACTTGGTACTTGGTTACTTGGTACTTGGTTATATTATTTTGTCTGCTCGCCAATCGCTTCATTGATTTTGACACTTCATTTTGTGGACGGGATGCTCATAAAGAAATACACTATCCAGTACAATCTATGGGGCAAGGGAAGGGAAAGTAACAAACTTTAGGGTGAAGATGGTACAGGCCCCAGGTGAGAGAAACCCCAGGTGAGAGAAGCCCCAGGTGAGAGAAGCCCCAGGTGAGAGAAAGCAAAAACATACAGATACATAGAGGCATCGTTTGGTGTGCTGCAAAAAAGAGAGAAAAACATTTAGGTTGAAGAACCGAAAACCCAAAACCCAGTCTCGTTGCCTCATTAAAAGGAAAGAAAACGCCTGAACAGACCATTCTAGAGCAAAGTACGTTGAGAAGTCAGGAAAAGCCGGAGACGGCCTTGCAAAGAAAAAGAGAAGAGAGCCGAGACGCCTGAAGGAGAGAGGGAGAGAAACCAAGGAAGAGAAAGGAAAGGGAGAAAGGGAGAAGAGCACAGGTAGGAACGAGGAAAGGAAAGGAGACAAGAGGAGAGAGAGGAGAGAAGAAGATGAACAAAAGAAAAAAATGAAGAGAGTGGACCCAGAAGGACAAGGTGAAAAGAAAGAAAGGAAAAAAAGAAAGAAAAGAAAGAAAGGGCAAAAAAAAAAAAAAGAAAAGAAAGAAAGCGGAAAAAAAGAAAGGAAAAAAGGAAAAAAAGGAAAAAAAAACCGTGAGCAAAGAAAACATAGATTATACACCAACCATCCAAACCCAAATACCTGCATCGAAAACCACTTTGTAACATCACCGCCCCTGGCCACTCCCCTGTCACGACTGCTGCCGCTGCTTCTGCTCGAGCTCGGCTATCCGCAGCCTCATCTCTATGATCTCCTGCGCCTGCAGCTCCACCTTGCGGTTCAGCTCCTGGTTTTCCTCGTAAAAGCGCCTCAGCTGCTCCCGCAGACTGGTCGCGCCGACCAGCTCGTCCAGCCGGGGGTCGTGGGTGTCGTGGTGGCCGCCGCCGACGTCGTCGGTGTCGTTATTGTCGGCACCAACACCAACAACAGCCATGCTGCCGTGTCCTCCTCCTCCATCGCCGTTGCTGTTTCGGCTGGCCTGCCGGCTATGCCGCGCCCGCTGGCGACGGCGGTACAGCTGCTGCAGCATCTCGGTCTGAGCCTGGAGGCCGCCGTCCAGTCCCGCCATGCCGTTCTCGCCATGCACCAGCCCGTTGACGACGTCGTCGTCCACGTCCATGCCGCCGCCGCCTCCACTGCCACCACCTCCGCCGCCGCCGCTGCCGCCGTCGCCACTGATGAGCGACGCCGTCCGCTTGCGACCGCGCAGCAGCCCCAGGCTGTCCAGCGTCTTGGCATCTTCGCTCTCGTCGCCCGTCAAGATCGCCGGCGGCAGATACGACCGCAGATAGGCCAGCTCGCTGCCCACGCCGCCCACGCCACCCACACCGCCCACGCCGCCCACGCCGCCCACGCCGCCAGCGCCGCCGCCGCCGCTGCCGTTAATGCCAAAATGGCTGGTTGCGGCGGCCACCGCGGCCACCTGCGCCGGCGAAAACGCATCGCCGGCCCCCATCAGGCCAACCGGCCCCGTCACGCCCGTCACCGGCGTGTGCACCCGTCGGAGGTGCTCGTTCAGGTTCTCCTGCCGCGAAAACCCCTTGCCGGCATGCCGCTTGCACGTCGGGTGCGGACACCGCAGCGGATTCCGCGGACCGCCGTGCTTGCCATGCACCTCGCGCTCGTGCCGCAGCAGACCGCCCGAATAGGTAAAGCCAGGCAGCTTCTCGCAGCCCTCGACCGTGCAGCGATACGGTCTTTCGTGCTTGTCCATGTGTTTGCTGGGGGGGGGGAGTCAGAACAGGAAAGGAGAAAGGAACGAAGGACAAAAAGGAAACAAAGGACAAAAAGAAAAGATACACAAAAAAAAGATACACAAAAAAAAGAAAAAGATATACACAATACTCACTTGTATTCGCACTTTCGCACAAACTGCCGCACCTCCTCCGTGCAGCCTGGAAATGTGCAGTGGTACTTGCCGTCGCCTTTCTTCTCCACCGACCGCTCCGGCTTCGGGATCGGCTTGACACGCGACGGCACCGCCATGCTGTCCTCGCCGCCTGCTGCTGCCCTCGTCTCGGCGGCCGCCCTGGACTGGCCCCCCGACACTGCTGCTGTTGCCGCTGCCATCGACGTCGCCAGCCGCTGGCCCGGCGAAGATGCCGACGACGCCGACGACGCCGATGTCGCCGCCGCCGCCGCTGCCGCCGCCGTCGCTGCTGCCGCTACCAGCCGCCGGCCCATGGCTTCTGCATCTGCTGCATCTGCGGCCTCTGCGGCCTCTGCTGCTTCTGCTGCCTCCATTGCCTCCGCCGTCTCCAGCGCCGACTGCTCCGCCGCAGCGTCTTGCGCTGCTGCCTGCGCCGCTGCTGCTGCCTGTGCCGCCGCTGCCGCTGCCGCCGCCGCCGCCGCCGCAACTGCGGCATTGATTTCTGAAGACGACGGTATATGGCCCTTGCCGCGCGAATGGCCCGTGGCACCCTGGCCGTCCCCGTTGCTGTTGCTGCTGTCGTTGCCGTTGCTGCCACTGTCGCCGTTGATTTCATGCTCAGTACTGGTCTGGTCGTTTGCGCCTCGCTGTTGTTGATGTTGTTGTTGTTGTTGTTGTTGTTGCTGCTGCTGCTGCTGCTGCTGCAAGCCCATGTTGTCCGCATCCGCGCCATTGTCTTGTTCGTTGCTGTCCAGAACCAGCCTCTTGGCCATGATCGACGGCTCCGCGTCATGGTACGAGACAGCCACGGCCGAAGCCAGATCGCCCACGCTGCCTACGCTGCCGACGTCGCCCATCTCGCCACCAACGTTGACCCCATCGTCGCCAGCGTCGTGGGAGTCGTCGTCGAACCGGCCCACCACATCGCCGCTCTGGTCGTCAATGTGCGGGTAGCTGTCGTCCGAGAGAAACGGCGGCGGCTGCGACTCGAACACGATACTCATTGTCGCTGTATGGTGTCGTCTCGGCAATGAAAGTGGGAGGAGGTTATGGTGTTGTCTCGGCAATGAAGATGGAGGAGGTTATGGTGTCGTCTCCGCAGTGAAGATGGAGGTTATGCCGTCGTCTCGGCAATCGAGAGGAGGGGAGGAAGATTGGCAAATGAGGTGATAAAAACAGACCGCTCTTGAAAAAAATACAAAGAGACAAAGACAAAAAAAAAGGGGGGGAGAAAAATACAGAGAGTACAAATACAAAGAGCAGATGCAAACATATAGCAGGCAGACTGAGAGGCCCCGAACCCAACCCGTAGGAAATATATGGAATATAAACAGTGAGATATTGAACAGTATAGACAGAAGAAAATCGTGCCGGAAAAGAAAAATTCTTAAAAATATAGAGAGAAAAAAAACGCGTCGTCTCCCCAGTCTGGCGAGAGGGGAGGACGAAGCAAAAAGCTTCGCGTCCAAAGTAAAAGAGAAAAAAAAAGGCAAGGGAAAATAGCTTCGAAGAGCTGTAGCAGATGCGCGCAGTCGATCTTCGGGGCGTCGTTTGGATGCAAGATAATTTTGCGATGCCTCAGGTTGTAAAAAAAAAACAACAAAAAAGTCGTCGCTCGCTTTCTTGGGTCAAATGATCTTCTTGTGTGGTTTTGCCCCCCATTCCCCCCACGCCACAGTGGCCTTGTGGCGCAGATGACACGTGCACCCGCGGATGAGTCAACACGAGTACGGAGTACGACGTACTCGTACTACTTTACGGCTATTCGCTGGTGCCTCAGAGGCAAAAAATATGTGAAAGACCGAAGGCAACAATGACGCGACGCGGACGCGATGCTCTGCTTTTGCCTATATTACGACGAAGGCAATGACGGCAATGACGGCAATGACGGCATAGACGGCATAGACGATGTACCCTTTTTGCGGCAAAGCGTTGTCTTTGACTAGATGTTTGATATATGCTGACGACGTCTGGTTCGTAAACCCCTGAGTTTAGTTTTTTTTTGGGGAGGGGGGGGGTGGTTTGCCCCATCAAGCCGTCGATGCAAGAGAGGGATGGGTGGTCTGCTTTTATACCTTTTATACTAGTGTTGTGGTATTGTGTCTTGAAGCACGAGGCCTCCTTGAGCCGCGCTTTTGATATTCTCTGCTAGGCAGAGACGCGCCCATAACCCAACCCCCCCCCCTTGTCGCATCTACGTTGTATAAAATGGAACGCCTGCTTGCAAAGACTCACACATGGGCCATGATCGTGGCCGTGTTGAGTCATTCACATTGCCGTTTCCGTTTCTGCGGAATAATATGGATACGTGTGGGGGCGAACATGGCTGCCTGAAGAGTAGGCCTCACAAAGGGCCGCTGTGGATTTGTGGGATGGAAACGTCTATGCCTCCTCAGGCAGCAAAAGAACACACCACCAGGCGCCGTGGCAGAGGGGATAATCTGGCCCTACCACGTCATATCGGGCGAGGCCTAACAGGCGAGCTTGATGATACGCCTTACAACCTACGAGAGTTCGCGTTAGACGGCGCTGCCTGTCCCTGTTGGACAGAAGATGGCTGCCAGTCCTCATAGAGATGGGTGGCAGGAAGAGATGACTGTTTCACAGCTAGGCAACAGCCTTGTTGTCGCCCTATGCGTCAGCTGGTATGTTCTCATGTCCACGACTTCACGATTGAGGCAGACTTCTTTTTTAGAGCTGTTCGCGAAAGCGGTGTTCTACTCTGTTTGGAGCAGTCTTCCGCAGCTTGTGCCATTATCTCGCTTGACATGGGAAGGCTCGTCTGCCTGGCTCTCCACAGAATAGCTTGCCTCAAATTTGCTCTTTTTTTCTTCGCCTGGTTTTTCGCCTTTTTCAAAGAAACAAAGTTTACAAACTTGGCTCTCTCTGTTCCATTTTGGGACGAGCACATGCAACAGGCAGCAGCAGCAGCAGAGTGGAAGGCCGAGATAGGAAAGCAGCAAAGCGAATATCAGAAGCCTCTGGATCTACGCTGCTCTGTCAAGAAAACAGTATCCACACATGGGACCACTTTCGAGGCCCAAAGCTACGTCGTATATCCATATTAGTTTGAAAGCTCCGCTGTGCGTACCAGAAAACTACCACGCTGCTAGGACAAGAACGGTAAAAATGGTAAGCTAACTGCCCAGCTCCAAATACTCGTACTCGTAACTGCATTAGGATACCTCGAATGTGCCAAAGTCCCTTGTAGGAGTATGGATAATATTGCACATCGTGAGATCTGAGCCGCATCCTATTGTCTGCCTTTCGACCTTGTCTTGCGGCAAAAAAAAAATAAAAATAAAAATAAAAATGAAAATCATTGGCAAGTTCCCAAAGCTGCCGGGCGACTGTAAAAGTACGACATTCAACGCAGAGGATACCGGTTCTGAACATTCAGTGGTGCAGTAATATTATCCAGTTGCCAAGGCAGCATTGTCGCGAAAGAAGTGCCTTGGCCTGGCAGCCTTGGTTTTAAATTTTCCGGCGCTGGATCTTACTGAATGAAGCAAGAAAAAAAGACTATCACAAACAACACGTCAAATCACAGGCATCGCTGTCCAAAGAATTCAGTAATGCTTGAAGTGCCCCTGTTTGATTGTTGATTCGATGCTTTCTAGTTTTAAAAGGAGCGCCATGGGGGCCAATCATTCTAGTAGAAAATCTCCGAATTAGGTACTTTGATATATCAAGGCCTCAAAATGTGGCCAGTCATTGTCTGACAATGGCGGTGAACAAAAACACTACGCTCTTGTTCCTGGTTTACTGACGGGAATCCGCCCTATCTTTCACCTTCGGATCCTCTCTTGTTCAATGCAGGGGTAATGTACGAGCAAACAAACTGCACATTTTGGAAGACATTTTGAAATGCCTTCCGAAAAGGACGGATGAATGCCGGCAGCTTGCAATTGGCCATCGGCACTCTTCCGCCGCCGTCACTGGTAGCCGTTCATACAGAGTGCATTATCGTACCCGTAGATCTGTGGTGCCTTAGATACCAACAAAAGCCTGGCTTGCCTTAGGTGTCAATGATCAAGAGCCCAAGCCCACTTGGGGTACGGGAGGGAACTTGAATTTCATCCAGTAAGGGAATCCAGTAAGGGACGCCACGCGGTGTGGCTATGGCGGTTCAGGGTAGCAAGTTCTTGGCCAGATTTGCCAGTCCTAAATTGGCTGGCAACAAGGTTGCTGGCCTCGGAACAACGTGGGTATTCTGTACAGCAATCAAAGTTAGTAGGGCTGAAGGCGCCACACAGCCAGCCCCTGCGACCAATCTCTTGGGCCTGCATCTCTTTGTTTGCTGCCTGACGCCGTGAGGCTTTGCATGTAATTGGTCTGCAGTCCGAGGCGAAGGCCAACGTAAAACAACCAGTTCCGAGAATTAAAGTGTGGTAAGTCGAACCGCGGCTTGCAGTGCAGCGGACCCTTTCTGCGAAAATGTGTTTTTTTTTTGTTTGATTTGATTTGATTTGATTTGTTTGTTTTGTTTGTTTTGTTGATCCAGTCTTTAAGCTTGCATGGCTGTGCATCTCGTAGTTTGTCGCCCACAAATCGCTCAGCCTCATTTGTGCACAGCCTATTGTGGCAATTCTAATACGAGTATAGATATAACAGCCATCGCGTTTGTTACCGTAAAAGGCTTGTCTAACTTTTCTTTTAGCTTGACAAAAGAAACAGGATGGGCAGACTTCGGTGCCTAGATATATAATCAGGAAAAGACACGGCGGCCTTGTTAAGCTGTGCCCAGGCCTCAAGGCAGTCATGGGCAAGCAGCCGTGTTCATGGGCAACATTGAGCCAAACACGGTTCGCAAAGCGATCGCACTGCATTTAAGAGTACGGCCTCGGTGAAAAATCACACTGTATTTCAGCTGTGCAGCACCGCAGTTCCGCGGCGCCAACAACGGGCGACGGCCAAAGTTCCGTGGAAATCGCATTTCGGAGCCGCGATGCTGTTGGTTGTCATTTTTTTTACACTGTCCCCGTAATCGAAAGATAAGAAAGACTAATAGACGCCGAATACCGCCGACCAAGGCGCCAAGTTACCGGGATATCTCCGACTCTGTTGGTAGATTATTCAGACTGAAACCTCGTAAGAGCAAAAGTGACATCACAATTGCCGGCCCCCATGCTGCTTGGCTGTTGGACGGTCTTTTTTCGTTCAGGTTTCTATATAAGAGTTACAGCTTTTTTCTCTCTCAGAATAGAACGACCGCGAAAGAGAAGAAAGCTGGAAAAGAGAGACAACGTTGGCCTGTGAACTGCTTTGCCGTTGAACTGCCAATACTGCGAGAAAAAAAGGAAAAAAAAGAAGGTCTCGGATCGGGCTTAACGATCCGCTTGGCAAAGCAAAATCGATCTGGCGCAAGCACAACCGGATAGATAACAAGCCTTCCAAAGAGGGGTGTGCACGGGAAAAATAAAAGCCCCCGCGATAGTTTCTTGCTGAGACGGGAAAGAGCGAAGTGCAGAGAAACATAAACACCACCACCACCACCAAAAAATAAAAAACAGCAGGTAAGGTTGCTGTTTTTACGCTGACTTCATTTTTAACCGCCACTTCTATAACGGCTAAGAATCTGCGTTTGAGTTTTTTCGTTTTTTTCCCCCCCTACAAGATTACTCTTTGCTCTCTTCTCGCTAAACCTGGGCTTATAATTTGCTCTTTCTTCCCCTCATCTTTCTGTCATCCTTCTCTTCTTCCTTTTCAGACGTGCATCATCTCGGAAACATCAGCCAATTCAACCACTCAAACAAGCTGACTTTCTTTTTTTTCTTCATTGCAGCACTCTATACTGTCTGACAAAAACACAATGGCATCCACCGTTGGCAAAGTAAGCTCCCTTCGTGTGGAGAAAGGCGGCAAGACGCAACGAACATGGAGAGTGTGCAAGCTGTGGGGGCCAGAGTGATGGCCGAGCGGATCGAGCATAGAAGAGTGAGAGAGAGACTATTCAAAAAGAAGAAAGATACGAGAGAGAGAGAGAGAGAAAGGCGATTCAAAATGAGGCCCTCAAAGTAGAGAGAGTCCTGGCCAGGTGCAACATGTCAATAGGCGATTTTCTGACTTTTGTCTACAGACAATCACATGCAAGGCAGCAATCGCCTGGGAGGCCGGCAAGGAGCTGAGCATTGAAGATGTCGAGGTGGCGCCGCCCAAGGCCCACGAGGTTCGCATTGAGATCTACTACACCGGAGTCTGCCACACAGGTGTGTTTGGTCTTGGTCGCCTGGATGGTTTTAAGCTGGGCCGTTGCACTCTGCATGGGTACGCTAACACCCCACAGATGCATATACGCTCTCGGGCAAAGACCCCGAGGGTGCGTTCCCCATCATTCTCGGACACGAGGGTGCCGGCATCGTCGAGTCGGTTGGCGAGGGCGTCACCAATGTCAAGCCAGGCGACCATGTGGTGGCGTTGTAGTGAGTACTGGCCCAGAGGGAGAGAGAGAGAGAGAGAGAGAGACGCTAACGTGGCAGCACGCCCGAGTGCGGCGAATGCAAGTTCTGCAAGTCGGGCAAGACGAATCTCTGCGGCAAGATCCGGGCGACACAGGGCAAGGGCGTGATGCCGGACGGCACGTCGCGCTTCAAGGCGCGCGGCAAGGACATCCTGCACTTTATGGGCACGTCGACCTTCTCGCAGTACACGGTGGTGGCGGACATTTCGGTGGTGGCGGTGCAGGCGAACGCGCCGCTGGACCGGGTGTGTCTGCTGGGCTGCGGCATCACCACGGGCTACGGGGCGGCGCGGGTGACGGCGAACGTGGAGGCCGGCAGCAACGTGGCGGTGTTTGGCGCCGGCTGCGTCGGCCTGTCGGTGGTGCAGGGCGCCGTGGCCAACAAGGCCGGCAAGATCATCGTGGTGGACGTCAACCCGGCCAAGGAGGCCTGGGCCACCCAGTTTGGCGCCACCGACTTTGTCAACCCCACGAAGCTGCCCGAGGGCACCACCATTGTCGACAAGCTCATCGAGATGACCGACGGCGGCTGCGACTACACCTTTGACTGCACCGGCAACGTCCAGGTCATGCGCGCCGCCCTCGAGGCCTGCCACAAGGGCTGGGGCCAGAGCATCATCATCGGCGTCGCCGCCGCCGGCCAGGAAATCAGCACCCGTCCCTTCCAGCTCGTCACCGGCCGCGTCTGGCGCGGCTGCGCCTTTGGCGGCATCAAGGGCCGCTCCCAGCTGCCCGGCCTCGTCGACGACTACCTGGCCGGCCGCCTCAAGGTCGACGAGTTCATCACACACCGCAAGTCCCTGGGCGGCATCAACCCGGCCTTTGACACCATGAAGGCGGGCGACTGCATCCGCGCGGTTGTGGACATGCGCAAGTTGTAGATGCGGCTGCGGGGGAGGGAAAAGCAAGGAGGGAAAGCAAGAAGGGAAAGCAATGAGGGAAAGCAAGGGGGAAAGCAAGAAGGGAAAAGCAAGGAAGAGAAAAAGCCACGGCTAGGATTGGTTTGTATAGTGGCTATTGCCGTGTAGATGCACAAATACTACTGAGGCATGAATAAAGTTGGTCGACCTCTGTGCCTGAGAGTGCGAAAAGGTTCTGTTTTAATGTTTTGCCTGCTGACAAGGCACCAATAGAAGCCTGGGTCATCGAGCAGGCAGGCAGGCCGACAGCCCGACAGGCAAAGTCGCCTAAAATCTGAATTGCCGCGACTGTCTCTTTTCGGTCCGGAAGTCCCAGCCTGACGCCCAGTTGCCTGCCTTGAGAGAGACAAGATTTGCAAAGGCGATATGCCCGTGTTCAAATTACGACGTACAAGCTTGAATTCATTGCTCGTACTTTGAAAATGGAATGTATTAGCACCCTCTAATTGTGGTGTTTGAAGTATTTTGTATTACATCGTATGCCAGCTAATGCGTCAAATGTACGACGTATCATTACTCGTATATTGTTGCGCCCAGCATTGCTATGTCACTGGATATGCGAACCAAGCAGGATAAAGACCTGCCACGTATTCCCCTTTCGCCCTATTCGCGTGGCCCGCCCGAAAGCGGAGCCTTGTCTTCAGCGATTTGTGGTGCGGTGGCTTTAGGGAAACTGAGGTCGCCGGCTGTAAGAACTCCAAGCCAATCGCAACTCTCACTGAAGCCGCCACTACGCCGTAGCTGCATAATGCAAGTACAAAGTACCTCGCTGTTCCGGTTATTGGATAATATTCCATATGTCGTACACCGTATTGCCCAATATGCCCAATAATGGAACCGTGATTGCGGTGCATGATCGTAGTTGCAACGTCTCGTATTCCGGAGGAAGGAGCGATCAGTCTCTACGAGAAACGGGGCGAGCTCGCTTGCCGCAATATTCCATACTCGCAATTTTCTACGGTGTAAATGACGGTGGACGGAGTACGGAGTAGTACTGTGTGAACTTGGGTAATTAATAATGTCTCATCCGTTCTTTACGTTCCAGCAGCTTCCGCCTGCCGGGTCATTGTCGCCGCCAGCGCCTCGGCCATCGCTGCTTAGTTGCCCCTAGCCTAGCGAGAATACGTCGCAGTACTCCGTTATCCGTATTTGATGCAGTAATGGCCTAAAGTGGCGTTACCAGTACGCCGTAGTAAATACTCCGTACGGAGTATCCATACGTCGTTAATACCATATCCATACTCCGTACATGGCTGTACGAGGTATTACGAGTACGTCGTACTTGGCAGACGCCACAGCCACTCGCTCCGGGCCAGCTCTCTTACCAATGGGAGAAATGGTAATATTGCTTTGTATGGAGCCAACAAAAGTAGCCACCCTTCTGGGGCAATTCGCAGTGAATGACCACCTGTAAAAGGAGAAGACCCACGTGAGTCTTATTAGTTATTACCTCTTGCCCGATGACCGCCGTGCTTTGCCTGGCTTTTAGACCGTCCGTTTGGCCCTTGCCGTTCTCGCTCTCCTCTTTCCCATTCAAGTCATCCGTGCGGATACCGTCGTATCTCGTCATCTTCTCCTGCCTGTCGTCCTCTGCCATTATCTCTCCCTCCTTTCCTTCTCAATTTCCTTTGCTCTCTCTCTCTCATACATACGCTGTCCCATTCATCTTTTTTCCGGCTCTCTTGAATTCCTTCTCCCTGCACCATCGTCTCTCACCCATTCGCATCTTTCTGGTCTCTGGGCCCCAGTCATCTTCAACAAGCTGTTTTGCCTTACTCCACACGTCAGCCAATCGGTGCCTAACTCACTCTCTCACCCAACGCTTTTTTGTCAATCGTACCATCACTTGAGTGTCATCTCCCTCAACTGTGATCGCAGCTCTTGATTCTGCACCCTTTTATTGTTTTTTTTTCTCACTTTCTTGCCTCCTCTTCATTTTCTGGTCAGCTTTTTCAGTCTCCCAGCTCCACCAATTCTCAACAATGGCGCCCCGCAAGATCAAGTGCTCGTTTAAGGACTGCAAGGACGGTGCCCAGCGCATCGCCGGCGACTGCACCTTTTGCAGCGGCCACTTCTGTGGCCGCCACCGGCTGTTGGAAGACCACAAGTGCACCGGCTTGGAAAGCGTAAGTTTCTAGCATCTAGCGGGCGAAAGAGGAGAAAGAACGAGGGGGGCATCAAGAAGATAGATGAAGAGGGGGAAGAAGAAAAGAAGCAGGGAACACGGAAGGGAAGCTGGAAAAGAAGAAGAGATCACAGAACATTTCTAACAGACTCAGTGCAAGAAAGAGGCCCACGAGCAGAACGCAGCTCAGCTCGAAGCCGAGCGGACACATGTCATCAGGGGCGTATAGGACACGAGACCACGTCCCGGAGCGTCTGGTTCAGTATCGTTGTTGCCCCGTACATCGTCGGCCGTTTTTTATTTTCTCGCCTCTCTCCCTCCACCGACGCCGATGAGAGATTTTTGTCTTTCAAGCCGAACTACGATGCAGCCTTTTAAGTCTGACCGACACTACGTCTCCGGTATGCTACGATCGGCTTGGAGTGCGAGGAGGAGTCTTGAACGATGGTTTGGGCAGCGAACCGACAACATTGCTAGCTTGCCACGACTCTGGTACTAGCCGACAGCTCTCTTTTTTCTCCTGTTCAACTCTCCCTACACGGTGTCCTTTTTCTTTCACTTTTTTTTTTTTTTTTGCTTTGATATTTTTAGTACATATGGCGTCTGGGTCTGGGTAGCGAAGGAGTGTGACATACAGCCTGTTGATACTAGTCGTTTTCTTTCCTGCACACTTGCGCTCCGTCAATTTTCTTTTCTTTTCTTTTCGTTGTTCTTCACTTTAGCTCTGCTTCATTCAGCCTTGCGGCCTGCTCTTGGGGGTTGGCTTTGGTCTAGAATTCGGGCTTGAACACCCACAACAGGGTCGTAGTCCAATAGACAGACTTTAATTGAAGCTGAACCAGAAACGGTGCCAATGAAATGATGCAGTGTATGTACTTGTAGTATGGATAATGGCACTCCGGGCCTGCTCTCCTTGGGTATCGTACAAAAATGTGGAATCGCCATTGCCACCGCCACCTCGACCGCCACCGTCATCGCCATTGTCATCGCCATCGCCAATAACAGTGCCACCACCAGTGCCACCACTTTCCGGACACTTCCCAGGGGGGCTTCAGTCGTTGGCCAGATCCTCTTTCTTGACAGCCCGATCGTCTCCTTTGGGCGTCTCGTCGTTGCTTTGCAGGCCTTGCAGTGCCAGGCGCCGGCGGCCCTCGTTTACCTTTTTGCGGTTGGCGGCGCGGCAGAGGCCGCGCAGGCCGACGGTGCAGTCGCCGCAGCGGGGGTTTTGGGGCAGGCACACGGTCTGGCCGAAGCCGACGAGCAGCCAGTTGATTTCCTTCCAGCGGTCGCGCGGCAGCCAGCTCTGCAGGGCGATGCGGGTGGCCTCTGGGGTTTTTGTGGCGGGGCTGCCGGGCGGGCCCTGCCAGCCCCAGAGGGTGGTGATGCGGTGGACGTGGACGTCGACGCCGATGCCCTCGACGCGGTTCCAGCCGTGCTCGGCGGCGAGGCAGAGGTAGGCCATTTTGGGGCCGACGCCGGGCAGGGCCATGAGGCCGTCGGCGGTGTTGGGGATGTCGCCGCCCCACTGGTCGCGCAGGATCTCGGCGGCCTGTTTGAGGTAGCGCGTCTTGTTGTTGTGGAAGCCGACCTGCCAGATCAGCTGGTTGAGCACGGCCGGGTCGACGGCCAGCATGTTTTCCAGCGTCAGGCCGGGCTTTGCGCCGGGCACGCCCGGCGCCGCCGGCAGCTCGGCCTGCAGCCGCGCCATGGCCACCGCGTTGACCGTGTCCTTGGTCTGCGAGCTCAGCATCAGCGCCACCAGCGTCTGGAAGCGCCGGTCGCGCGCGCTGGCCCCGGCCTGCGCCAGCCGCTCGCAGCCCATCGTGTCGACGGCCGCATTGGCGGCCGGCCCGTCGCCCAGCCGCATCGCCTTGACCAGCCCGTAGATCTCGCGCCAGTTTGCCGGCTCCTTCACGCCGCCGGGGGAAGCTTTCGGGGATTCTGCTGCTGCTGCTGCCGCCGGCGCCGCCCTGGCTAATGCCCCACCGTCTTCCTCTTCCTGCAGCTCTTGCTTGACAGCGGCTGCGTCGCCATTGTCGTCGTCAAGAGGCTCGGCCTTGACTCGTCGAGAGGGTCGCCTGGCTGTTGTTTGTGTCGTCGTCGTCGTCGTCGTCGTCGTCGTCGTCGTCACAGTCTCTGCGCGTTTTCGTTTGGCGCCGCTCGACGATGACGTCGACAAAGCCGCGGCAGCCCTCCTCGCCGGTCGCACCGCCGTCTTGCTCTTAGCTCGGCTGCCGCCACGAAGCGTCGATGGCTTCCTGATCACCACGGCATCCTCCACGTCGCTGCCAAACGACAGCTCCGAGAGACTGCTTTCGGCCGCGTGGTCGCTCTCGTCTCCATCGCCGCCGCCGCCGCCATCACCGCCATCGCTGCCGTGCCTGGCCTCGGCGTCTTCCTCGTGCGACTCTTCGCGGTAGCGGAAACGGGCCAGAGAGGACGACAGCACACGCGCGGACCTCCGCGGCAACGCCGTCGCCGTGGCCGCGGTCATGCTGGCTGTCGCAACCGTTTGAGGCGGCCGACGCAGCAGCAACCAGCAGCCGGTGCAAAGTTGCCGCCAAGCTGCAGTCAATGGCAGAGAGACACGGGGCGGCAGCAAAACTGGAGCAGGCGATGACGGACAAAAAAGAGATCGAGCAGACTAATTGAACAGCAGCATGTTGCTGTTTTGACAGCAAACAAAAAAAAGGGAATTCCAATGGGGACAAAGACGACAGCAACACGCGTTCCCGCGTTTTGACGATGGATGCTCGCACCACGAACTCGTACGCCGATGGTTGAGGATATCAGAGCCTTTCTCTATTCCATGCTATCTGCGTAGCACACGGCTTCACGTGACCTATATGGAGGCAAAGAAATTAGCGAGCACATCATTGGACGGCCAGTGCTCTTGCAACTATGCACTATTGCTCTAATACGACGTCTTATAACGAGTAATTACAATATGGATAGCCATATTTTGTGGAGTTCTTTCCCAACTCACACATCCCCCTTCCTCTTCTTTCCCTTCTTCTGCATTTATCCTTTCCCTTCCTTTACACGGATCTCTCTCGTTTTTAGAACTGCAAATAAGTATACTCGGGGGTTTTCGGTTCAGGCCACAGGTCCGACGAGTTGATGCGGACAGCGTTGGCTTCTTTGGCTTCGCGGTCGGCCCGTTCCTCGGGCGATTCTTTGGCCTCGGCGGAGAGCCAAGCGTGGCGGACGAACATGCTTACGACCTCGCGGCTGCGCCAAAAGTGGTCGCCCGCCGCGGCCCTCCAGGCGAACTCTTTGCGGTTGCGGCACTTGCCCAGGCAGTGGTAGGAGACAATGTTGATGCGCCAGGCGGTGGCGGCGGTCCGCCAGAAGTTCCAGATGGAGGGCCGGAGCCACTCGACGCCGCCGCCGGGCAGCGGGCGGATGCGGGCGGGCAGCCGCTCAATGGTGATTTCGTAGTCGGTGAGGCACTTGTGGCAGGAGCCGGGCATGTTGCGCACCTCGTAGAAGAGATCGCCGGGGCGCGGGGGCGGAGTGGCGTCCAACGCAGCTTTGCGCAAGGTGTGGTAGGAGGCCGCGTTGGGGATCCAGGTATAACATACATGTCTCTGAGGGTCGTTTTCTTCGTCGTAATAGTACTCGAAGTTGTTGTTGCCATTGGTAGTATTGGCGGCATTAGCAGCATTACCATTGGCAGCATTGGCAGCATTGCTATTGGCAGCATTGACAGCATTGGCAGCATTGGCGGCATTGCCATTGGCAGCATTGCCATTGGAAGCATTGGCAGCAGTACCATTGGCAGCATTACCATTGGTAGCATTGGCAGCATTACCATTGGCAGCATTGGCAGAATTGGCAGCATTGCCATTGGCAGCATTGGCAGCATTGCCATTACTATCATTGGCAGAATTGGCATTGCCATTGGCAGCATTGCCATCATTACCATCATTGCCATTGTCGCCATTGCCGCCATCGTCGAGGTTCGTGTCCGGGTCCAGGCGAAAAGAGCGGACGCTCTTATTTTGGTTGGAGTCGTTGGCGTTTGCGGCTTCCTCAACGGCAGCGTCCTGGTCCTTGCTCTTGTCCTTGGCGGCGGGGAACTCCGGCGGCGGCATGCGGAAAGCCTGGTGCATGATGTTGGCATGAATATGGCTGCAGATGTTGAAGGCATGGCGGGCGTCGACGATGCTGCGCATCGAGCCGTGGTCGTGGCCCATGCGGAAGCTGTCGATGGTGTGGGTGGCGCGCAGATAGAGCCGGCCGTGGATGACGCGGGCCTGCCAGCGCTGGCTCCATCCGGGAGTTGCCGTTTTGTGGTAGTTGTAGCGGCGCTGAGTGCGGTCGTCCGAACCGCGACCGTGGATCGGCACCCACCAACGGAAGTCCCGGTAGTCGACGCGGCGGTGGCCGTGGGCGCCTCGGCGTGGCGGCTCTTCGTCGACGACGGCGGCGAGGTTCTCGGGGGCGATGCCGTGGTCGGGGCCGAAGCGGTAGCGGTTGACGGCCAGGTAGGCCAGGTGGAACGGCAGGCGATAGCGGCCGTCGACGGTGAAGAGGCTGGTCCGGTCGCATCCCCACAGCCTGTCGAGCTCCCACATCTCGAGCTGGCCATACGGGCCCTGCGGCGGCGGCGTGCCGACGCCCCACGTCGGCTTGAAGTGGTGCAGCATGTCGCACTCGTCGCAGTAGTACACGCTGCGGCCGTGCTCGGACTCTTCCAGCTTCCGCAGCAGAAACGAGCGCCACTCGCGGTTCAGCGGCGGCCGGTCCTGCAGCCGCGGGCTGTTCTTCACCACCTCGTGCAGCCGGCGGCACGTCAGGCTCAGGTAGATCAGCGCCAGCGGGTCGGCGTCGCGGTCGTCCTCGTCGGTCCAGAGCAGCTGCTGCCCAATCAGGTCCAAAATCTCCACCGGCAGCCTGAGCAGCAGGCAGCTGTTGTCGGCCGGCGCCGCCGGCTCAGCCACCAGACTCTCCTCCGAAGACCACCAATAATACCGCCGCTTTGGCGATCGCAGCGGGGGCTCCGGCTGCGGCATGCTCCACGAATCGGTCCGCTCACACGTCTGGTTCGAAGACTGCCACAGCGAGAACTCGTCCGTTATCGCTTCCATGGATTCATTCCACCAGTCTTGGCCTTCGCCACTCCAGTCCGCGTCCGCGTCCGCGTCTGCCTCTGTCTCTGGCTCCGCGGCCGGGGCCGGGCTGGGCGCGGCAGGCTCGGAAGACTTGCGAGACTTGCGAGACTTGGAGACGTGCTTCCATACCTTCAACCAGAGCCGACGGAGAGCCATGGTGAGTGTGCAGTGTTTGAGAACAGGCGTTGAAAGAAGAGAAAAAAGATAAGTGTTTTTTGAAAGCTGGATCAGAAAATAGATGGACAGAACTCTGAGGAAAAAAGAAGAAGAAGAAGAAGAAGAAGAAGAAGAAGAAGAAGAAGAAGAAGAAGAAGAAGAAGAAGAAGAAGAATGAAGAAGAAAGAAAAGAAAATGTTTAAACATGAACAGATGAGAAGGGCCATTTTGCCAGCTACAAAAAAAATAAAAACAAATGTGTAGGGCCAGCTACGCACAAAATACCACAAATGCTCACCCAAGTCTCTGTTGGTTGGAAAGCAACAGGTCGAGAGGTGACCTCATCTACGGAGAGGCAAAGTCTGCTCAAAAGGCGCTGCATCGTGAAAGAAGACGTCATGGAGGAATTGTATGATTGCGTCTATCGTACATCGTGCGTCATGTGCGGATGTTGGTGATGTGGTTCGCCATGTACGACGTACTCCATCGACGCCGAGTTTCAGACAGCCTTGCACAGTAGCCCACTCAGACGATTGCTTTTGAGACTCTCGCAGCTCAGCCTTGCGCGAATGCTAAAGCAGAAATGATATGGAGCCATCATCAGAGACAGGCGATATGTGACAATGAAAAAGGAGCACAATAACGGTGCAGCATCAATCAAGCCAGGCCACGAGGCTGTCGGTGACTGAATTGATCTGTACAGCCACAAGAAAGTTGCTACATTCGCATTATTGGTGTCGTGGGAGGAATAAAAGAAAATAATATGTTCCAGCATCTACTAGCGGACGGATGCGGACAAATGCGGAGTGGCTGGCCTGTCAGACACCATGCCGTCGGCATTAAGAGGACTTTGAGGACTTATGCGGAGCACCAGGCCGCACTGCCACGTGCGGAGACTCTTTAACTCCAGGGCACAGTATGGTAACCGCCTAAAACGTAGGTGCTATTTTTGCCCGTTCGCTGTATCCATATGAGGCTGCAAAACCACGCCATCCGGCTTTTCGGAATGCTGAAAGGCCCCGTCTCTTATGGACGCGTGGAAAGGAGAAAAAGGACAGGACGGGCCAAACCGCCATGGAACAGGTGCCTACACGGAAATATAAGTTGAGCAGTTTGGCCCTTGTGTTTTGATCTCCGTAATTGTCTGATTCATATTTTCTGATCGTCTGTTTAATATTTTTTGGTCTTTCTGCATCGCTCCAAATTTAAAGACGAAGTGGATGTTTAGAACGTCGTTTTGAAGCTCGTTTTTCAAGCTCGTTTTCACCAGCTTTCTCGTCCTTTCCAAGCCTGTGGGCCTTTTTATTTTCTTCCACTTCCCCTCGAGCACGCTTGCATATCGGCTGTCTTTCTTGGTCTGCCCTCTCCATATCACTGGCAGCTCTTCTGCTCGTCTTGACGTCATGGCAATCGCCGAGAGCCCCGACGTGGGTAGCGTCAAAGCCACTCATCTGTGTGTGCTGGTTCACGGTGTAGGTTTCCCCGGCCCGGGCTCCGGGCCCGCCTCCCTGTTTTTCTGTTTGCCTGTTCGTGTCTTGAGTAAACTAGGTAACATTCTGGCTGACCTCCTAGCTCTGGGGCAATCCCGGCCACCTCAACTCGGTGGCGGCGGCTCTGCGCCGCCAGTTTGGCGGCGACGAGCTGCGGCTGCTGGTGGCCAAGAGCAACAGCGGCTACTTCACGTACGACGGCATCGACACCGGCGGCGAGCGCGTGTGCCTGGAGGTCGAAGACGAGCTGGCGGCCGTGGCGGCGGCGGGCGGCCGCATTGAGCGGCTGAGCGTCGTGGGCTACTCGCTGGGCGGGCTTGTGTCGCGCTATGCCATCGGCCTGCTGCAAGCCAAGGGCGTGCTGGACAAGTTGGAGTGCATGGTGAGTGTGGTTGTGGTGGTCTGGTGTTTTGCCTCTGGTCCTTCTCTGGTGTTGTGAGACGCAGTGTCTGGCCTTGTGTTCTTCGTATCGGGTGTCTCCTAAAACCTTCTGCCTTCACGTCCTCATGGCCTCGTTTCTCACTTTGCCAGCCTCTGCATTTTTGAATCATGTTTCGCTCACGTGTTCCCCCTGACTGTCAGAACTTTACTGCGTTTGCCAGCCCGTTTCTGGGCGTGCGCTCGCCGCATCAGGGTCTGAGCAGCAAGCTGTTCAATGCGCTGGGCCCGCGCACGCTGAGCACGTCGGGCCTGCAGCTGTTTGGCCTGGACAAGTTCCGCGACACTGGCCGGCCGCTGCTGGCCGTGCTGGCCGATCCCGACTCGATCTTCATCGCCGGCCTGGCCCGCTTCCGCCGCCGCTCGCTGTATGCCAACATCATCAACGACCGCAGCGCCCCCTACTACACCACGGCCGTATCCAAGACGGACCCCTTTGCGGCCGCCCTGGCCGGCGCGGGCTCCAGCGAGAACGACGACGACCCGCTGGCCGACCTGCCGCTGCGCTTTGTCCCGGGCTACGGCGATGTCGTGCTGGACATGAGCGGCAGCAGCGTCTTCCACGCAGCCGGGCCAGAGCAGCACCGCGACGGCCGCCAAGAACAAGAGCCAGAGCCAGGCCCGGTCAAAACAGAGCCGGAAACGGAAACAGGCCCATCGCAGCCCCGCCGCCGCCGCCTCTCGGCCGCCCCCAACAAGAAGCTCCGCCGAGCCGTGTGGGCGGTGCTGAAGAACCCGCTGTCGAAAGAGGCGCGCGCCATGCTGCTGGACGCCATGCCGCCGGCCGTGTTTCTGCCGCTGCTGCCGCTGGCCGCCACGCTGTTCCTGGCCAACTCGGCCTACCAGACCGTGCAGAGCGGCCGCCGTCGCCGGCTGCACGAGCACGGGCTGGCCGGTATCGACATCCAGCGGTACCGCGTGCCGCTGTGGATCAAGGGCCTGCGCGACGCCGTCGAGGAGGCCTACGACGAGGCCTTGGAGGACCTGGCCGGCGCCGCCACCGCCACCGCTGAGCAGTCGGACGTCCCCGACAGCCACGGCGACGATGCCTGCAGCAACGACACCACAAAAAAGGCCGCGGCCTCGGCCTCGTCCCCGTTGTCCTCCTCGCTGTCACCCGAGAATGCCAACGCTCGGCAGCGCTGTTCTCGGCCGTCTTTGCCCTCGTCCTCATCTCTGTCTCCCAAAAGACAGCAGCAGCAGCAGCAGCAGCAGCAGCAGCAGGAAACCCTCGCCCTAGCACCAGAACAGTTTGCCATGATCGACGCCCTGGACGCCCTGGGCTTCCGCAAATACCCCGTCTGGATCCACAAGGTCCGGCACAGCCACGCCGCCATTGTCGTCCGCATGGAGGTGCCTCGCTTTGAAGAAGGCCATGTCGTTCTGCGGCACTTTGTCAAGGAAGAGTTTTTGCTGTAGGTGTTTTTGGGGGGCAGAGAGGGCGAGAGAGGGCAAAAAGAAAAAGGTGTTCGCCCTCTTGGTACCGAGAGGCGTCGTTCTTTTTCTGGTACCCTGAGGTGTTGTTCTTTTTCTGGTACTCCGAGTTATCGTTCTCCTTCTGGTACCCCGAGGTATCGTTCTCCCTCTGTTGGTACCCAGAGGTGCCGTTTGTTTTCAGGTGTTTTTGTGCGTCGGCCATCTGGGCGTTTGTATTTGTGGCGTTTGGCTTCTCCGGATTGCACTTTTGTTTTCAGCTCGCTTTTGTCATTGTGCTTCCCCGGCCGCCACTTGCGGTCAGCATGTCAGCATGTCAGCATGTTCTTTCTCTCAGCTGTCTTTTCTGTCAGCTATCCTTTCTGTCAGCCTGTCAGCTTGTCTTTTAATGTTCTGTTTTCTTTGGCTGCACCATTTCACAACATAGACGGCGCATGGGTATATAGGCATTGTGGTGTCCGATAGAGCATCTAATCTGGAGCAAATATGACACAGAAAAGCCAGTATCAGACAAATGCTTTGTTCCTCCAAGGATTGTTTTTGTCGAGTAGGAGGAATAATACTTCGTAGAGTGGTCAAAAGTTCAGCGGCCAGTTGACGTAATTACAGCGCGCTGCATAAGGGTTTATTGCTGGGGTACTGCCCCGTAACATCAAAATAGTGCTCCCCGTACAGCGATTGATAGCTCTAATATATTTCGAGTGGAGCCCGCCTCCGTTGCAGCTTCCTAGCATGCTCGAACTCAGGAAGCCTCATGCCCATAGTATTAACGACCTTTGGCCAAAGAGAAGCCTCATTCCTATTTCCCCAACAAACCCGTCTTCTTTGTTTTGCCCTGTCTGCTCTTCTTCCCTCCTGCAAACGCACCCTCATTCGACATCCCACTTCTTTGTCTATTTTATCTATCTTGTGTTATTTCGTTTTTTTCCCCCCTTTTTTCCTGGTCGTCGGCGATCCAGACATGCGGGCAGCCAGATCCGCAACAATGTCTGCCGCTCGTTTTAGGCTGTGAAGCTTCAAAACTGTCCCCTCCACCCCCCAAAAGCCTCCCACAATTGCCAGCCTTGTCGTCACCTGCCTACCACCAGTTGTAGCGCACCTCTTGCGCGTCTTTCTTCTTTTCTCCTTGAGTGGTTTTTTGCTTTTTTTTTTTTTTCAGTTGTTTCGTTTTGCTCTTCGCGCTGTGTTTCATCTTTTATCAGGCCTTTTTTTTTGTATCGGTTTTGGGGCAAGTTAGCCCGACAAAAGGGCCAGTGTATTTCTATCCCTCGTTTGGGGGTTCTTTTTTTTTGCGTTTGCTGTTGATCTCTTCTCCGTCTCCCTTTTCTCTTTTTGTTCATCTCTGCACCTCTCTCTTTTCTCTTTTTGTTCATCTCTGCACCTCCCAAGCATGAGTGCCCCGTTGCCTTCGCTGCAACTGTTCAGGCACATCACCTGTCCGAACGGGGATGCCTGCACGCTGAATCGCTGCCTCTTCCGCCACGATAGAGACGACGGCCCTCTTCCTGTCAGCGGCGAGCCAGCAGTCACGGCTGCAGCGGCTGCAGCGGCTGCAGCGGCTGTCCACGACGGAGGTCGCAAGCGGGCAAGGGAAAGCGATGGTGGCGGAGATGAGGCGGGTGGAGCTGGACGTGGAAGTGGAAGTGGAGGTGGAAGTGAAGAAGCCAGCGACGACAAAAGCGATGCATACGACCCAGCATTGCCTCTGCTGCCGGTGTCGGCACCGCTCAACCCTGGGAACCCGGCCTTGCCGGCGTCGGCCGCTGCAGGGCTGCCCTATTTGCCGTCGCTGCAGAGAGAAATCTCGCCGCCAACACAGCCGCTGCCGAAGCGCAGGGCTGCCGAGCCGAAGGAGGAGCTCGGCAAAGCAGCCTTGTCGGGCCGCGGCGAGGCAGCGGCAGCAACAGCCATCTCGACAGACTCTTCTCCGTCTCCAGCAGCAGCGCCAGAGACCAGACCGGCGACCCAGCCGCGGAAGCCCGAGGAGCTGAACCCGCGGCACTTGGGAAAGGCGCCGGCGACGCACGAGGTGCGATACAAGCTGGTCAAGCTGCTTCACGCCGAGTTTGTCCGGCTCAACAACGAGCTGCGGGCCAAGGGCGGCGGTGGCGCGGCCCCGGAGGACAAGAAGCTGCTCATGACGGACCAGGAGCTGGTGTGGCTGGCTCTGGACACTGAGGAGCACTGTGCGGTATCGAAGCCGGCCATCTACTCGAACACGATCAAGCACCGCATCATGAACTTCCGCCGCATGACGCTGGCTCAGTGGGTCAAGGAGCGCTCAGACATGCGCGAGAAGGAGCTGCGCAGGCAGCAGCGCGCCGAGCAGCACCAGAAGCTGCAGGCCGGGCAAGGGCAGAAGGGGCAGAAGCCAGGCGACGGCACCGCCAACGACGCCGACGACGCCAACACCGCCCGGCTGAGAGGTGGCGAGGACGACGCCGGTGCAGCGTCGACGGCGGGCGACAGCAACGTCAACAAGACCAGTGGCATCGCCAAAGCAGGAGCGCCGGCGGCCATCGACACGGGCCTGACGCCAGCTCAGGAGATGCTGATTCTGCGGACGAAGCTGCTGACGCCGATTGGCAGCCTGGCCAACCACGGCTACGTCCCCGCGGTGCCGACGGCCGAGGACATCCAGCGGGCGCGCGACGCCGAGGACGTGTCCAAGGGCTGGGAGGTGTGCGACCGCTGCACGACGCGCTTCCAGGTCTTTCCCGGGCGTCGCGAGGAGGACGGGGCGCTGACGTCGGGCGGGCCGTGCACCTACCACCCCGGCCGGGCCGTCTACCCGCCGCGCACGCCCATTGGCAACGTCGGCGTCAGCACCCGGCTGAAGCGCTTCCGCTGCTGCGGCCAGGCCGTCGGCGA
The DNA here is from genome assembly GCA_019925385.1 of Raffaelea deltoideospora. Lineage (NCBI taxonomy): Eukaryota > Fungi > Ascomycota > Sordariomycetes > Ophiostomatales > Ophiostomataceae > Raffaelea > Raffaelea deltoideospora. The sequence goes on along the minus strand of JADHKP010000057.1, from coordinate 120,412 downwards.
CTCGCGCGGCTGCGCCACGGCGCCCAGCCACGTCTTCAAGACGTCCGACCCCAAGCGCCTGGCCCTGCTGTGGAACTTTGCCGAGACGCCGCAGCCGCCGGCCCCCGTGCCGCCCGACCGCGCCGTCTGCTTCGACTGCGAAATGGGCTACACCGTGCACGGCCTCGAGCTGATCCGCCTGACCGCCACCGCCTGGCCCGCCGGCGACATGCTGCTCGACGTGCTGGTGCGGCCCTTTGGCGAGATCATCGACCTCAACTCGCGCTACTCCGGCGTCTGGCCCGAGGACATTGTCAACGCCCAGCCCTGGACCGATCTGATGCTGGGGACGCAGTCGTCGACGCAGTCAGCCTTGGCCGATCAGACACAGCCCCTGCCGCAGGCGCGCAACCCTTTCGACTCGGCCGCCGCCTCCTCCTCGACGGCGGCTGCCCCGCGACAACGCCGGCTGCCCATTGTGCCGTCGCCCAAGGCCGCCCGCGACCTCTTCTTCCGCCTCATCAGCCCCGACACCCCGCTGATCGGCCACGGCCTGGAAAACGACCTCAACTGTCTGCGCATTGTCCACCCGACCCTCGTCGACACCATCCTGCTGTTTCCCCATCCAAAAGGCCTGCCCGTGCGCTACGGCCTCAAGGTGCTGGCCGAGCGCTATCTCGACCGACAGATCCAGGTGGAGCTGCCGGCAACCAGCAGCAGCAACGACAACAACAACAACAGTAACAAAAACAACAACAGACCCCTGGGCCACGACAGCGCCGAAGACGCCCGCGCCGCCGGCGATCTCGCCCGCTGGAAGGTCAAGCAGATCTGGGATTTCAACCGCGACCACGGCTGCAGGTTTGTCGGCAGCGAGCTGGTGGTGCCCTGGGCAGCCTCTGCACCGCCAACACTGCCCGCCACCGCCCTGGCCCGCGGAGGCAGCAGGCTGAGCGACACATTTCTCGATGCCGCCCACGTCTCCGCGGCCGCTGCGGCAGCTGCGGCAGCCGAAGCCCAAGCCAAGGAAGGAGGACGCAGCGGGTGAATTGGCGGCAGCAGGCGACGGCAGGACTCTCCATGTTCTGGATGGCTGGAAGCTTTTGCTGGCGCTGGTCCTTGTGGAGCTGGAGATTCCCTGTCCTCGAGACTTCACGAAGCCAGAGGCTACAGGTCGCAGGTAGAGGCAGCGGCGGCATCTACACAGGTGAAGGCCCCGGGGCTAGAAGCTTCTTAAGGGTGGAAGCAGGGCTGCAAGCATCACAGGCTAGAAGCTCCTTAAGGGTGGAAGCAGGGCTGCAGGCGTCACGGGCTAGAAGCTCCTTGAGGGTGGAAGCAGGGCTGCAGGCATCACAGGCTAGAAGCTCCTTAAGGGTGGAAGCAGGGCTGCAGGCGTCACGGGCTAGAAGCTTCTTAAGGGTGGAAGCAGGGCTGCAGGCGTCACAGGCCAGAAGCTCCTTAAGGGGTGGAAGCTTCGTCATAGCTACAGCTTCCCTAAGAGGTAAAAGCTTTGTCACAGCTCAGGCTTCTTCACCGTTGGAAGACACGATCGTCACAGGTCAAGCTTGTCCAGAGGCTGAAGCTTTGTCACAACTTACCAGCCTGACCAGAGGTAGCAGTTTCTGATCAGGCTGTGAGAATACTTTCTCTCCGGTGAGAGCATCTGCAAGAGCACTCATCTGTGAGAGCATTGTAGCTTAAATATGTTTCTAAACCCGAACCCGAAGCGGGGAGACCTAAACAAAACAGAAATAAAATGGAGTTTTGTCTTTTTGTTTGTTGCTGTTGTACATGAGGCTTTTTCACCATTCCACAAAGGGCACCACCGCCCCGTGAGAGCTGTCCGGTTGTCCATGCCTCGATGCACAGCCCACGAGTGAACGCACATCCCGACCCCTCGGATCGTGCGCAACTCCTCCCTCTGCCCGTCCGCTCATGCCCGGCCGGCATTCAGCAGAATATTGGTGCCCTGCTTGCCGCCCGGTATGTAGGCGACATTTGGGTTGGAGGCGAGCGTCTGCGCAATCTCGCGGCTGGCCTCGATCTTGCGGATCTGGATGAGGCCGTCGCCCGACTTGGAAATGGCCCGGCCAATGACGTCTGCGCTTTCGGCCTCGCCCTCGGCCCGGATGACGTTGGCCTGCCGCTCCTGCTCGGCCCGCTCGACAATGAAGCGCGCGCGCTCGGCGTCCTGCTGCGCAATCTGCTTCTGCTCCACCGCCTTGGTGAACTCCTTGCCAAACGTCATGTGCGTGATCGACACGTCTTCCAGCGCAATGTTGAACTCGTGCGCCCGCTTCGTCAGGTCCGCGCGGATCCGCTGCGAGACCGCCTCGCGCTGCGTGATCAGCTCGGCCGCGTCAAACTGCGCCACAATCGCCTTGAGCACCTCGTTGCCAATCGACGGCAGCACGCGCTCGTCGTAGTCTTGGCCCAGGTTCTGACAGGTCAGAGTTATGCAGAGAGAGGGACAGACGAAGACAGAGACAGAAGAAGACAGAGAAAGACAGATACAAAGAGAGAGAGAAAGGCAGAGGAAGGCAGAAACAAAGAGATACAGAGAGACAAAAACTAACCTGGTAAATCTTGGGAAGATTCTGCACTTCGGGCCGGTGTAGCACCCGCAGCGTCAGGCTGACCATCTGCATGTCCTTGCTGCCCGTCGTCGTCGCAATCATCCGCGGCTTCGTCCGCACGTCAAAGATGATGCTGCGCTGCAGCCACGGCACCAGGAAATGCGTGCCCTCGCTCACCACCGTCTCCTGCACCCCCGACAGCCGGTCGAAAATCACCGCCCGCGACCCGCCCCGCACATCGTACATCGATGCCTGCAGCGCAACCGCGCCGACCGCGGCCGGAAAGACCGCCCTTGACAGGAACCCCAACACATTCGCCATGGCTGGCTACAACGTCGATATGATCTGCTTTGGTCTAGGTTCAAGTGCCGGCTCGTCCGAGAAAGGCAAAGGTGTAAGAAGAATGGACAAAACGCCCGGCCTTTTTTTTTTATCAAACTATGCACGTAACCCCTTGCTTTTGTCGCTCCTATCTTTCCTTTGCGTCGTGGGACAAACTCGGCTGTGCTCTGACGTCTTCGTCGTCGTCAAAAGCTCCCTTGGCTTTTCAAGCAGTCCTCCCTCTCCACTTTTTGCAGGTTTTCTCCTCTCTTACGTCTGTCCCGCCGATGGCTAAAATGATGCTTAGTCAAGGCCACCCCCCGGCCCGGATTTACCATCAATTCCGAACTGCACCACCCAAGTGGGGCGAGTGCCATGGTGGACCGGCAGCCAATTGACCATTCCGACAACTTCCATTTGATCATCGCCAGCAAAGAAAATCTCTCGACCTCGTTTCGTCACTCCGAGATTGGTCGAACCACGAACCGCGACACCAGCCAACAGCCACCTCATCTGCCGTCACCAATTTTTTTGGTTAATTTTTTCCTTTCGCCCTCTTCGACAATGCGTCCTTCTCAGGCTCTTCGTAGCGGCGGCGGCGGCGACGCGCCGCTGGGCAAATACAACCAGTACGTGATCGAGTTTTTTTCCCCCCTCAGCTCCGTTGGTCCGGCTTTGCTTTATGATGTTTTTGTGAACTTTGTGAATTTTGTGAATTTTCTGGATACCATTGCATTTCTCTACAACACGATTTCACGGTTTCAGAAACCGTAGTTTTTGTTTCTCTTGTTTGGGTCTGTCTCATTACCTGTCCATGCTGACAATAATTCTCTTCTCAGCTACATCGGCGACTGGGGCAACCTTGGTGAGTAAAAGACATATCGAGCCATTATAGCGTTTGATTCGAATTTCTTGCAGCACACCCAATACGAAGAAAAGTGTACAGGAGCTGGTGGAGGGGCGTTGGCGCGTTGTGTGGCATTCTGGGCGTTCGGTCTTGGTTTCGGTCTTGGTTTCCTAGCACTGGCTTTTTGGCGGCGCTCTTCTCAATGCACTTGCCGGAATGAGCAGGCGCTGTGAAGAAAACCGAGGGGTGCTTTTGGGGCACGTCAACATCGGAGGCTATGGCGCATCAAAACACTGTCCTGAGAAAGCCGAGGATGTCAAGGAGCAATTGAAGCCGCAAACCGCTCAGAGAAAAGAAAAAAAGATTGTACTAACACACTCTCCCAGGCCCGGCCACCCAGAAGCAGCGCGGCATCATTTCTTTCGGCGTTGCGCCTAACCGCCAAAACCCATTTGCAGGCGCTGGCCATGCCGCCGTCTTCAACACCTGGCGGCGATTTTCTCGGCAGGTCCTCTACTGGGCCCCTACATTCGTGATCGGTTTCTACATTATGAACTGGGCAAAAGAACGGTATGCCAATGCCATCTTCGCACCGATGGTGCCAGCGAAAGACCCAAAGGAAGACCCTTTTTTATTACAAAAAATATATATAACGTTTGCTAACAGTATTATTAGGAACCACTACCTGAACTCGAAGGCGGGCCGCGCAGAGTTTGCTGAGGAAGAGGAATGATTGCACACGAGAACATCAAAATGTAATATGCGGTCTGGAAGTATTTCGTTCGGTTGAGGGGGGAGGGGGCGTGGGATCTTCCTTTGTCTTGATTTTCCTCTTTCTCCTTCATCCAAAAATCATTGCCTGCTCTTTTTGCGCTTCAAGCAAAATGTACCATCATATCCATCTAGACAATCTAGAACGCCTTTTCGGCAAGAAGCAAAAACGCCTACATAGTCCGTCCACATCTACGACATTCCGCATTTCTGCTCTTGGTGAACTGTAAACAACCATCAATGCTTCAGAAGGTTTGCATGCGATTTTCTCTATCTTTTAGCTCCACAGCCCTGTGAGTGGTGCGATAAAACTGGACTGGTCAACCGCAGTTTTGCAGAACGAAGTACCACACTCCACAATGCCTTGCACCCAATATGAGAAGAGAAGCAAGACAACAGACAAGACGTAACAGCGTTAATGTCCAACAGCACACAGGAGCCAAAAAAATAGTCCGACTCACTGCCGTCGCTTTGCCTACTTGTTCTTGGCCTCTTTTTTGATGTCATTCGTCTTCGCAACTGTTTGTTTTTGGTGGTGTTTTTTTTTGCACTTTTTCCAAAATTTCACGTGACAATATGAACACTACAAAAATATCACGTGTAACAGAACGCCACCAAGATACGAAAAATTGCCCCTGATTCGCGCAGAGCCAATTAAGCGCCACATAAAAGTGGTCCTTTAATGGTCCGTGCACAAGACGTCGGAGGTATATAAAGACCAGCATGTCCCTCCCTTTTTTTCACAAGTTTCGCCCAGTGATTATCCGATCCCCCGCGATACAGCCTCGCTTTTCGATTTTTTCCTTTTTTTTCCTTTTTTTTCTCCACGACTGTGTTTGCGACAACGACAACAAACACATCTCGCGCAACAAACTGGGCTCCCTAATCTCTCTCTTCTCTGGGACTCCTGCTTTCGCTTTTATTTGCTTTATTTGCGTTTGTTTGCGATAAAAAAAAAGGGTCAATCTAATTATTTCCGCGCCGTCACGTAATTTGCTCCAGCGTTTGTTTTTTGTGCACTTTTTATCGCAACTTGTTTTATCTTCCCTCATCACATTTTCTACCAAGTCTTTCATTTTTCATCATTTATTTATTATCTTGATTCTTCTGGAAATCGTCAGCGCTTTTTTTATTGCCGTTGCCACCAAGGAATCGAAAAAGCGCATCGGCCGCCACTCGAGAAAAGGAGAAAGGGAAAAAGGAACATTCACCACGAAACAAGAAAAGCAAGCCGAGGATACCAAAGCGATTGATCCATCGTCGCCGCGCGGGTTGCCAGGCCATTGTCATCAACAGAATCACCCCGTTCGCATCGTAGTGACACTCTTGCGTCGGGTTTCGTTGATTGATTGCGCAAGCGCAGCCGATCTATTCTCTTTCACTCTGCCCGAAGCGAAGCAGAAATCGGAAAAAAAAGGCACAACAACACAACACCTCTGTCATCAGCCATCGACAACGTCGCCGGCTGTTGTAAGTGTGTGTGTTGACTGATCATCGTTTTGATGGATGTCGGCCTGAAGAGTGTCTAACTGACATTCTTTTGTTTTTTTTTCTTCTCTCCCTTTCACTAGGTGCTGAGATATTCTCCTTCGTGACGTCGAGCTCTCCCCCGCCGTTTGCGTTTCCCTCTTTCTCTCTCTCTCTCTCTTTCTCTACACCCCTCTCTTATCACCACAATCATGGCGACCATGACTTCTTCTGGCTCGTACATGAGTACGGGTGCATCGACAGCGCCAAGCATGTTCACGCAGTCATCGATGGACTCGCTTAACTCCCACCCGTCTACCGCTGCACAGGCGCGAGCCTTCACGGCGCCGACATCGCTCTCGTTCCCCGGCGGTGCGGACAACCTGCAATCGTCTCTACCGAGCAAGGACGGAAGCGCGCTGCCTGCAACGTCTCTGAACGGCAACGGTACGGCTGGCCGAGCGGACTCGGCTACCCCAGCGCCAGGAACGGCGCCTGAGGGAGCCGCGGCCACAGCTCAGGGCACTGCCCCGGCTACAGTTGGAGTGAGCGGCATCGTGCCGACGTTGCAGTGAGTGTTTGGCCCTGGCGTCTCCCATCTCTGCTTTTTCTCCGTAAAGAACATATGTTCATCTCTTTTTTTCCGTAAATTAAGGAACATTGTCGCCACGGTCAACCTCGACTGCCGACTTGACCTGAAGACCATCGCGTTGCACGCTCGCAATGCAGAGTACAATCCGGTTCGTATTGCACATGTCTTGCCCTTTTGGTTGCACTGCAAGCCCTGTCTTTCTCATCCCTATCTTTCATTCTATCAGCCACCTTGTCTCTCATCTTCTTTCTTCGCTTTTCAATGTGTTTTGCATAGAGGCAGGGGAGAAAAAGGGGGTGGGCAGGGTAGGCGAGAAAAAGGAGAGAGGGACAAGAAAGAGCAAGGGCGAGGTGGTCCACCTGGTGGTTAGCACAAGTGCATTGCCGGCTGACTCGATGTAGAAACGTTTCGCTGCTGTCATTATGCGTATCCGGGATCCCAAGACGACTGCCCTGATCTTTGCTTCGTGAGTATTGGACGCCTTCTTCGTTGTTTTTTTGCAGACGATGGAATTATATGCCAACCAGCTTTTCAGGGGCAAGATGGTTGTTACTGGCGCCAAGTCTGAGGACGATTCGAAACTTGCTTCGCGCAAGTATGCTCGCATCATTCAGAAGCTCGGCTTCAATGCCAAGTTCACTGACTTCAAGATTCAGAGTATGTACCTCTTTTATAGTTACATCTTGGGTTTCATTTTCGGTACAGTGTGTTTTGCGGTTGGAGCACAGAGCTGACTTCTACGTCCAGACATCGTCGGTAGTTGTGACATCAAGTTCCCCATTCGTCTTGAAGGCCTGGCTTCGCGGCATCACAACTTTAGCTCCTATGAGCCCGAACTTTTCCCTGGTCTGATCTACCGCATGATCAAGCCCAAAATCGTGCTACTTATTTTCGTCAGCGGGAAAATTGTCCTTACTGGTGCCAAAGTGCGCGAGGAGATCTACACGGCTTTCGAGATGATTTACCCCGTATTGCAGGGTGAGTTGACAACTTGCAGGGGACGATATGGATTACAGGGGCATCACTGCCATGAAAAGATGAAGGGCGAAATGCTAACTTGTAACTGCAGATTTCCGCAAGGTTTAAGCAACTCTTGCCGGTTGTTTCTCAGCAAAGTCGCGGTGTTGTACTATTTCTTTTCTATTTTGTGTGGCTTTCGCCAGCCTTGGACCCGATTCAGACGCAGGTACTACAACGTCCTCGAATGCTTCGGTTGCAACGCGGGCCAAAAAAAATTGCATCAAATCGGCGTTGGGGGTGATCAAAGTTTTTGTTTTTTGTGCCATGCACGCCCCTTATTTCCTGCTGCGCTTTGTTATGTTGTTATTGTTTTTCTTTATTTTTACTTTTTTCTTTGCAAATCGGAGGAAGGACATAAAACGGATTCAAGGGGCGCAAACTAGAATGAAAGCGCGGGCAAACTGGTTGAATTTGTCGACAGGAGGGGGTGCTGTGTACACTGGAATGGGTATGACTGCTTGCTTTTTTGTTTGTGTCAAGTGGTGTTGAGCTGCTCTGTTCTTTTTCTCTACGTTTGTCTCTTTTTAAATCGGGGGCATAGAGGATAGACTTTTGCTTTGTCTCGAGGGAGGGTTTAGAGGTGGGACGAGGATGGAGTGTTCTCTGATGGAGAGAAGAGGCAAAGATGATGGAGTGGTTGAGACTGTTGAGACTGAGATGGGAGGTTGCTGTCTGAAGAGAGTTTTCTCTTTCTGCTGTAACGGCTGGAACATGCTTATGGCAGTCGGACGCATACAAATCATTTCTGCTATTTCGAGAGGCAGAACGGTACAGGCCATATTTGTTTGCCGTCACGTACGATACCCCGAAAGTAGCACCAAAAAAATAATAAAATATTTGAAAAATGAATGTGACGGTCGAGATTTGTAGAAGAATTGTGAGATTTGAAGTATAAAAAAAGTCATTTTCCACTGATGATGTCGGATAAATGTTGATGCGAACAATCCCATTTTGGTTTGGCGGTCGGAGAGCTCGAGTTTTATTGCCGTAACACTAAGCGTGAAAAAAAACAGCCATTGGAGCTAGAGGATTTTTTTTCTGGTGATTGACTTCTCAAGAACTTTTTACGCTGAACCTCAAAGTCCCGGCTTTGCTCTTTCTCTTCCCCTAAAGACACGTTAAAACAAAAGAGCGCTGGCGGAATAGAGTTAATTCTGTTTTTTTTGTGCTATTTCTACATTTTCTTTTTATATTTTAAAAAAGAGTACAGACCCTTCGACAAACATCAGCTGCGTCGGAAACGAAATGGCGTCCGGCAAAGAAGAAGAGGTCGCAATGGCCGTGGATCCGTCGAAGAAAGACAAGAAGGACAAGAAGGACAAGAAGGACAAGAAGGATAAGAAGGACAAGAAGGACAAGAAAGAGAAGAAGGAGAAGAAGCGGTCTGAGACGGATGGCGTGCACAAGAGCAAGGACAAGAGCGACAAGAAGGAAAAGAAAGCAAAGAAGGAGAAGCTGGCGCAAGCAGTCGAGGCGCATCTGAAGGCCGAGGCCGAGTCAAAAGCAACAGCACAGACGGCGGCGGCGGCGGCGGGGGCACCATCCACAGCAGCACAGCCAAAGCAAAGGACGCCCAAGGCTCCGAAGCCAATTGTGCGTGGCGCGCTCGTCGAGTTTGCAGTGCCGTTGGCGGCAGACAAGGTGCAGAAGAAGGTGTTTAAGACGATCAAGCAGGGTGAGTTTTGTTTTTGGTTTGTTTTTTTTTTCTGTTTTTCTGCCGTTTTCAGAGGCTTTTTTGTTTTTTTTACTTAAAATTTTTTTTAATTTTTTTTTTTTTTTTTGCTGCTTTCTTTTCTTCTTCCTCCTCGTGAAGCATGAGTACTAACCAGTTTCTCTGCCACATAGCCGCCAAACAACAAGCTCTGCTGCGCGGTGTCAAGGAGGTCAACAAGGCTCTGCGCAAGGCGGTGCCGTCTAAGAACGGCGTCGGTGCGAGCAGCAGCAGTGCCAAGGCATCTTCTGGCTCCGCCGTGCCTGGAATTGTAATCATCGCCGGCGATGTCAACCCGGCCGAGGTCATCATGCATCTGCCTCTGGCATGCGAGGACGTCAATGCGCCATATCTGTTTGTGGCGTCGCGCGGCGAGCTCGGCCAGGCGGCACGCACGAAGCGGCCGACTTCGGTGGTGATGCTCAAGGCACAAGGACGGGCGAAGAAGAAGTCGGCGGCAGCAGCACCAGCACCGCCTGCCAACGAAGCCGACGGCGACGACGATGACGACGGTGACTACACCGAGCAGTTCACAGAGCTTGTGCAGCTGGCACAAAAGGAGTATGCGACACAGATGAAAGGAATCATCTGAGCTTGCAGAAACAGGTCGACCATGGCGACTCTGCAGATTGCTCGTGAAAACCCAGAGAGTGATCTGGTTCGTGAGAGAGCGTATGGCCAAATGCAAAGAGGTCTGGTTCTCAAAATGGGTCATGGGTTGTAGTGTTAGGGCTACCCACTATGGCATGCTTTGATGCTTGTCCCTCCTCTCGGCGACATTATTCCTCTCTGAAGGTTCTTCTTTTTCTTCTTCAGTTTTGTCGGCGTCATACAGGGCAAGGGAAAAACGTGAGCGGCTTGGGCCTTTGTAGTCTTGTTTTTTTGGTTTTTTTTGGTTTTTTTTTGGTTTTATTTTGTTGGTTTTGTTTTCGTTCTTGGTCCGCGGTGTATATTTTTGTCTTTGAATCATTCTTGTCTCTTGAGTTCATGGTCCTTGTTTTCTCCTTCTACGGCTTCCTGACGCATGACACACTTGTTTTTCCCTCATTTTTTTTAAGGCGGGGGAAGGTCGCGGAGGAAAACGACGGCCGTGTTTTCATACTGGCAAATCTCTAATATATCAACTGACTGGACTGACTGGGACTGATGTCTGCAAGCGTTTCCTAACTTTCCAAGAAGAGCGGCGGGAGACACTGCCTAGCTAATTTACAGTTTGACGTCCTTGTTCCCCTTTCCTATCTTGTGGTTCATCTTGAGGTCTCTAACACCGATCCCAACGCACACACGCACACGCACAGTCGGCCAACTCTCACAGCTGAAACAGCTTGACATTTTCTTTCTCAGCTTAGTCGAACGGGTTCGTCCGCGTGCCCCACCAGGTCATGAAGGTGGCGAGGCCGACGGTCTCGATCAGCTTGGCCGCCAGGCTGGCCACCACGGTGTCGAGAGGCCGCTTCTCGATCAGCACCTGCGAGATGTACTGCGGTGCACTGGTGGCCAAAAACACCAATGTGCCCAGATAGGCGGCGCCCTTATACGACAGCGTGGCCGTCGCGTTGATCAGGGCGCCGACGCCGTAGCTCTGCAGGGCCGAGCCGACAAACGTGGTGCCATAGGCGATGCCGGCAGATGCGGCCTGCTTGGAGCGCACAAACTCTTCAGTGGTCTGCGAATCCTTGGCGCGCCGGTAAGCGTCGCCAAAAACCGGCTGGAGGACTGAGGTGGAAGCGTGAGCAAAGGAGATACACATGGGGGGGGAGGGGGGGATGGCCTCGACAAAACCAGTTTGTGCCATCAAGAGAGAGGATAAAAAAATGCTTGACCTACCAATGAGCTCGGCAGTCTGGCAGAAAACGGTGCCGAGGGCGATAGCCGAGGGCTTGACCGCAGGAAAGTCTAGACCACAAAGTCAGTATACCACAGCAGAGGAGCGAGAGAAGGAAAAGAACAGGGCCAAGGGAGATGAAGGAAAGTAATCCAGAAATCAAAACATACATTGGAGAGACATGCTGAAGATGCAGAGAAGATGTGACGATGAAGAAATGAAGATCAGACGATGATGAGATGCCGAGACTGAGATGTTGGATGGCTACGGTTGGTGAAGCTAGCGAGAGCTGTTTTTGTTTTCTTGCCTTTCAAAACTCGGAATGTCAGATGAGAAACAAAAAAACAAGGACAAAAAGAGTTTATATAGGAGAGGAAGGAGGCCAGGGAGACAAGGGAGACGGGTGGAGGGGGGGGGGGGGGAGGAAGAGTGAGGAAATACCGAAAGCGTACCGAGCAATGACGAGCAGCTTTAGCTTTTGCGGTACGAGAGGGGCAAAGTGTGCGAAATAATGTCAAGCATAGCAGACCTGGGAGTTGTACAGCTACTTGGCGGCTTCTTTTGTTTTCCACACGGCCGAGGACTCTAGGCAAGTAGCTTGGGCGGCTCCTTCTCCATATGGACTACGAGCATTACGCCGTATTACTTCGTACACGAAAGCGACAAAGTACGAAAACGGGGGGCAATACGTCGTACGTCGACAAAACGGGACCAAGCAAAATAAACAAGACGGACGGCTTAGTGGCTGGCCCCATTTTCATCATGCCTTGTGTCCTTTTCTCTTTCAACCTGTGCTGGTAGAAAGAATGCGGGGAGTTGTCGTCCGGAGCTTTGGGTGTTATTACGTGAGGGCTTTCGTGTTAGTCTGCAAAAAGTTTCACCTCGATGATGTCACCACATTTTCCGGTCCCCATAGCTTTGCCCAGTAATACTGCGTAGTTCCTTCCCAACCGGCCCCGTTCAGCTCTGGGCAACGATCGGCATTCGCAAAAGTATCGATACATGTCTGCTGACAATGAATCTTGCTGTTCCTTATTTTTTTCCCTCAAAAAGCCCCCCGCTTATTCAGGCGTCCCGCGCGTCCACCAGGTAATATCAAAGTGTGAGACACAGTGTCGATCGAGAATGCGCGTACGCCGAATGCATCTATCGCGACAAGTGGGACGGGCGGCCGATTATTAATTTGGTTATGTCAAGCGCCCTTTCGCCCTTCCCCTAATGTTTCGGGATCACGAGGCCTCTCTCTGTCGAAGCGAGCTGAGCCACCGATCCATCAAAATGGCTTTTGTTGACTCAATACTCCTTACCTGTGTGTTATTGCGATCTCCACACTCCACGACGGCTGTCGACAGCTCCAGCTTTGTCTTTCTTGATTTCATTTGTTGTTACCACGGCGAGCACCAGAAAGACTGAACGTAAAGAACATATGAACAATACAGAAGCATAGTAAAACGACAGCAACTTGCATGCTATGCTTCCTGTTTCCATCCTTTGACGATGCTCCCGTATACACAGACAAAAGCTTTGCTCTCTTTCCACTTCCCCATTTGAGCTATCTTTTTATATTTTCTTTTGGTCTTGTCTCAGCTTTTGACTCTTTGGCTTCTTTGGCTTCTCTGGCTTCTTTTTTATCGCTCGACAGCCTCTTTTCTTTCTTTACAGAGAAAAACCCCAACCAGGTCTTTGTGTTTTCCTTCGAATGCTAGACCCCCCAAAAAGAGAAAACCCTTACTTAAGCCATATGCCGGCCGTCCTCGCCTCCGCGGAGAGCCAGCAGCGCTCGCACGTCCGATACATATTGGAGCGCCTCCAGCAGCGGCACCAGATGCAGCAGGTCGTTGTCGGTGTGATCGCTGATCCAGCCCTGAATGGGAATTGCATTGTCTGTCTTTGATTAGACTAGGCGTAGAGAGGAGAAGAGGAGAGTGGGAGAAGAGAAGAGGAGAGGGGGAGAAGAGAAGAGGAGAAGAGGAGAAGAGAAGAGGAGAAGAGGAGAAGAAAAGAGGAGAAGAGAAGAAGAAAAGAGGAGAAGAGGAGAAGAGGAAAAGAGAGAGCAGGAAAAAAACCCACCTTGATGGAACATGTAGCTGAGCGGACTGTTGTCCAGGATCATCACTTTGCTCAGATCGGGCTCGACAGCGCTGAGGTCTTTGATAAAGGCGCCGTGCCTGAAGGTGCAGTGCTGGCGGTAGTAGCGCGCCGAAAAGAACTTGCGTTCCGACTCAAGCCAGTCGATGACTGGGTCGGCATATTCCTGCACCGAGGCCGTGAAGACGACCAGATTGTACCACTTGCAAACCTGTTGCCCGAGTTAGCCGGTCGGTCCTTTGCCCAGGCGGCCAGGATAGCACACAAAGAGCACACAAAGCACAAAACCCCACTCACCCTGCGCAAGAACTCGTCGCAGTGCGGCCGCTTGTGCACGTAGTAGAGAATCGGGTGCTGCGGCCCCAGGCTGGGCTGGCCGCCCATGCCGACAAATGTGGTGTTGAGCCGCACCTCCACCATGTGGCCGGTGCTCATGCGGCCGCCCTTGGACATGCTGTGGATCAGCGTCTCGTCCAGATCCAGAATCAGCGTCTTCTGGTGCGACCGGTCGGCCGGCTCCAGATTCAGGTACGACGGCTGCCGCCGCGGGATCAGTGGCCGTGGCGGCGCCGGCGTCCGCGGGTACTTGGTCAGAGCGCCCGCCGGCGACGTGGGCGACTTGAGCTGAGCCAGAATGTCCTTCATGCCGGCTCCGCCGGCTCCGCTGCCGTAGCCACTGCCACTGCCGGCGCCCACACTGCTGCTGTTGTTGCCGCCACCGCTGCCACCACCACCGCGCATAGAGCCCGACGACGACGACTGGCCCTTGCGGTGCTTCCGCTGCCGCGACGTGTCGTCGTTCAGCTTGATCCGCACAGACCGTCGGCTGCCTGCGCCATCGTCCTCTCCAGACCGGCTGCCCGTGGTTGCTCTCCGGCCTCCCGACGCGTCCGTCGCGCCCCGCCGGCGTGATGTTGCTACTGCTCCTCCGCCGCTCCGCTCAATGCCGCCGCTGTTTCCGCCACCGTTTCCTCCGCTGACGCTGCCGCTGCCGGCTATCCGGTCAGCATCCGACTCGGACTCGGACGACATGGCATATGACGAAACCGACGAGCGGGGAAACGACGAGGCCGCCGCCGCGCCACCAAGCCATGATGGCGCAAGCGATGCGTCGCTCTCCGTCGAAAGCCGCCGCAGCGACTTCTCATCACTCGATGCAAAATCAGCTGCCGAATCGTTGCCGCCGTCTGCCCCGTACGGACCAGCAGACGTTGAAATCTTCCTCCTGCTGCTGCTCTTGTTTTTGCTATTCTTATGCATGTTGTTGCCACTGCTACCGTTGCTGCCTCTGCTGCCGCTGCTGCCGCTCTGGCTCGAGCCCTTTTTCACGTACGGCGGGTGGTGTCCAAAAGCCATCTTCAGCTGCTCCAGAGGTGCAAAGTGGCCGTCCTCGTCACAGAGACATGCCAGCAGATAGACGCCGGGCGCTGCTAAAGTCTGAAACACCCACCGGAGGGAGTGTAAGACTGTGAGCGCAATGTCCCGCGGAAGCGAGCGCCACTTTGCTGACGAAGAAGAGGAGGAGGAGGAGGACGCGGTGGAGGTGGTGGAGAAAACGGACGCGGCAGCGGTGCGGGCGGCGGTCGCGCCGGCTCCGTAGCCTTCGCTGTTTTCTTTCTGGGCCAGCAAGAAAGTCGTCTCGTCTACGGAGCCGGCGGACTCGATCGAGAAAGAGAATCGGCCGCCGATGCTGTCCTTGACCTTCTCCTTGCCACTGTCAAACGCAAAAGAGCCCTTCCGTTCCTGCACGACGGCGCTGCCGCGGCTGCCAGTGTTGCTGCTATGATTGTTGTTGCTGTTGCTGTTGCTGCTGTTGCTGCTGCTGCTGCTGCCGCCGCTGCTGCCGCCGTTGTTCTTCTTGTTGTTGCTGTCATCGGCGGAGGCAAGCGCTGCAAGACTGAGCCCAGTGACGGAGTTGGACCGCGACGGCGAGGATCCGGCCGACGGCGACACGTGTGATGACAGGATGTTGAGCGAGTTCATCTTCTTCTTTTTTTTTTTTTTTTTTGAAAGGGGGGTAGAAAGGCGCGGCGGCCACAGGGCGCGTTGTTCTAAATGTGTGGTATTGCAACGTATTCGCAGCTGTTTTAAAATCTGTCGGGGTTCGATCTGTATTCTCGAGGGAGGGAGTTCGTGTTCAAAAATGCCCAGCCCGTGCCCAGAGCGTCCGTTGTGGTGATGATGGACGCAATGCTGTTCTGCAAATGTTATAACCAGTGGATCGCCATCGGGAGCAAAAGGACGTCTCACTCCTATCTCCAAGGGGGATTGATTGTTCTTCTCTCTCTCCTTCTGCTCGGGTTGTGTTTCGTTGTTTTGTCGTTTTCACTGGGCGGAAAAGCCGTCGTCGCTCAAAAGCGTCGGCCAGAGAGAGGACAGGGTAACTGAAAGAGCGAGCAAAGCCCCGTCTATGGCCACGGATGTGCCAGACCGAGAACGACGAGAGATAAACCGGGGTACGCTTCTTCTTCTTCGCCTCGCCTTCGTCCCCCCTCTCCTGTATCTAGGCCGTCGGGGTAATACAGTCGTTACAATGGCGTTGGGAAGGTAGAACAAAATGGACACAGGGTTGACGAAACGAGCGACAAGAGAGACGGACGCGACGGCGCAGTGGAGCGGGCGAGAAGTAAGGAATTCTGTCTTTTGGAACAACAGGAGCCGACACACCAGCAGTGAGACCCAGGGAGGAATCGACAAACTCGGGTGAGCAAAGTCAGGACATAAGGAACGACAACAGAAGAAAAAGGAATATGAAGAGTGAAGCAAATAAAAAAATGATACAGCGTTGAAAGCTGAAGTAAAAAAAAGACAAAAAAGGACAGAAAGAACAAGAAGAAAAGAAGACGAAACGGGGTGTCCTAGCTTTCACATATGATCGGCCATGACACAGACTCGACGAAAAAAAAGAGCAAGCAAAAAGACGCTGAGTTCGAGGGAAAGTAAGCCAAAGTGGGAACGGCAGCGAAAGGAGAGGCGCCGGACCGGTTCGGTTGGAGAGTGGGAGAAGCTGATGCAAGAGGCAGCAAAAGGGAAAAACAGTCGGAGACGGGATGGGGAGGGACAGGGACAAAAACCGGCAGGACAAAGAGAGAGACGTTGAAAGGAGGAAAGGAAAGATGCTATAGGATGATGGGAGTAAGCCATGCAAGGAACAAAGCTATGGCCGTCAATACGAGTAAAAAAAATAGGGTGGAAAGAGGGGGGAAAGGCGCTGTGGTCAGACAAACAGGCCCTGTGACACATTAATGGGGACAGTAAAATCAGGCCTAATGGACTTGGCCTTGCCGGTTTGTTGGGGCAGTATCGTATTCTTGCTCCGCAGTTTTAACGCTTTTTGTAGTGGGCCAGAGCCCATTGACTCAGTTGTCAAAATATAACGATCAGTAATTATATGCCTTGTAAATACATGATTCGTCTATTCGTATAATACAAAGATAAGACAAGCAAACTCCCAGACTCGTACGACAAACAAACCTCGCGAACGAGAACATACTTTGCTCGTCTTGCTTTGCACTTGGCCTTCCACAACAAAAAAACTCCCCCCAACGTTGAAGCCCACAAGCCCTTTTGGAATTGCGGCACGAGGCGTGTGAACGGGTGGCGGCAAATACAAACCGACTGGTCAGCTGCGTAAGTTAGTGGCAGCCATTGGCTCCCCGACTAGACGACCTCTTCTCCATCTTGGGAGGAAGAGGGGGAGTGGCCGGCAGTAATACTCATACATTCTCGTAAGCCTCTTTAGACAAATAAGGCCTTTTTGTCTCCGCGGCTATCCAAGGCTGGTTGGGGATGGGACATTAATTCTTTGGGGACACTATTTACAGTTTTTTTTTTTTTTTTTCTTAGGGTCAGCAGAAAAACAATGATCCCGTTTTTCTCAGGCCAATTCTTTGCTTTGTCTTTTCTGTTCGTCCCCCTTCTCGGCTTCGCCCATTGTCCAGCCCTCCAAAAATATACATAAAAGAAAAATCAATAAAGTAAAGCAATTGATAAAGGCTACGAGTACTCTCTATTTCATAACATAGACAAAAGGGGGTGAGGGGCTCTACATTTTGTATATCTTTTCGCTTCTCCATCACCCAAGAGCCATATGCGTGATACAATCATCGATTCATCCTGGTCCTCGGTGCGGCTTTCACATGTCTGCAGTCTATTATATACCAAAGTAACGGAGGGGGGGTAGAGGGCGGGCATAATTTGGAACGCTTATCTGATAAATTGCATTAAGTGGTATTTGCATGTGTCTTTTTTCTTCATCTTCTACGGCTGCGCCTGCACGTGGTAGCAGAGAGGAAAGCTCTGTGGACCAAGAGAGAGCAACCAACAATAAAATCGTTTCATGGCCCACGTGGCGACCGAATGTCGCCTATGGCTTTTGAAGGACGGTTGAGTTGAGTAATTGCAGAGCTGCTGAACATAGCAGAAGATTGCTGGGCCATTACTTATACTCGTAAGAAGTCGTAAACTCGTAATGTTGCCGAATGCTCAGCCAGCTCGAGGGCTGCACAATAAACTACAGCTAACGAACTCGTACGGCATACATACATAACGGCCTATGCCAGTAGCGAAGACCAAAAAAGGCAAAAGAAAACGAAAACAAAAGCAAAGCAACCCCCCCCCCACCCCCCAAGGAAAACAGCTTACGACAAGACATAAACAATCACACAGCATATCTTCAACTGAACCTGCTGCGTTTTGCTGCATTCGACAAACACCGAAATAAAATACTAAAATACACAAAAGAGGGGGGTACAAGCAAAGCTCCGAACGTCCCTACGACGTACAGTGCAAGCGTCCCTTCAAATGACACCCAACTCAAAGTTGAATCTCTGTCTCTCTCGCCTCCCCGGCCCCCAAGTCCCTTCTCTCTCTCCTCTTCGCCGTCCCCTCACAATAATCAAACAGCTCTCCACCTATAAATCATGTGTGCCATCTTCTCTTCTTATCCTGCTGCTTTTAAAAAATAAAAAAGCCTCCACCCCCAAGAGTAAAGCAAGCAAGACAACATACTGAGCCAAAAGAGAAAAAGAACAAAAAAAAGGAAAAAGAAAATTGGCGCCACAAACAGCAGCTTGCACAGTCTATACAGCTAGCAATCCGTCGTGACCTTGGAATCCAGCAGCCAGACAAGAGACAGGACGTCCCAGTTGAGATCCATGATTGTCCAGCAGCATATGCCGCATATCGGTCTGCCCTTGCTTGCTCACGCATGCAGTATAATAGTAATGATCACGCAAACGGCAGCAAAACGACGCTGGCGCCGCCAGACCTGCCTAAGCAAAAAAAAATGAGAGGAGGAACCAAAAAAATACGAAAGAAACCATCTAACAAGGCGTGCAGTCAGATGGGTCACATGAGTTGCAAAAAAAACAAAAAAAAAACCACAGGCCACAGATCGTGCTGCAGCGCGCCCTTCATGGTTCGCATCAGAAAAAGAAGTAGGCCAGCAGAAAAGACAAGAGACACAGCAGAGCCACGATCTTGACCGGCACTCCCTCAGTGCCGTGCCTGATAGCCTGGTCCAGTTTCGGCTCTGTTGCAGCATCATCCGCTTTTGATAATGAAGCTGCTGCCTTTTCCGACGCAGCGGCTCCTGCTGCGCTTATGCCCTTCCGTTGCCGCACGCCGCTGTCTGTCCGCAGCGACGCAATCAGCGCCTCTGCTTCCGCCAGCTTCGCCGTCAGCGCCGCAATCGTGGTATCTTTCGATTCGGCAGGCGGCGTCGTAACTATGGCGGGGGTGCTGGATGACGCGAAAAACGCGGGCGGGGCCGCTCTCTGTGCCGGTGAATCATCCGACTTGTCAGAAATCTTTGTCTTTGTCGTGTCCGACCGGCTGCTTGGCCTCGACTCTCTTGCAGGGGCAGTGCCGTTGGCGCCATGCGATTCCTCGCGCGGCGAATTGTAAGTAAGCGGAGGAACGTCGGGAGTTACGGCCTAGATTTAAGGGTGAAGGTAAGAAAGACATGTCAACCAAATGACAGAGAAAAAAGGCAAGCAACAGATTAGAGCAAAGTAGAGCACGCAAACATACCTCAGTCGCAGTGCTTGGTCGGGCGGGAGTCTGCGCATCTGGGTCTTCATGGCCCTCCGGCCACAAAAACACCACGCGGATTTTCTTCTCTTGAATATCGCCTTTCTCGACGTTGTCCCACTGCAGTGCCCCCTAGGTCAGTACGACAAATCCGTGGCGTTTTCTGGAGCAAAGCCAAACAATACATACGATTTGTTGAATGCCCACAAAGTCCTTATCAGCTGTAATAGGCACAGACTGCACCAGGAACTTGTCGCGACACTTGTAGCTGGCAGGCGGGTCGGTCTTCATTGCCTGCAAGAGAACTGCAAAGGTGGCCATTGCCGCGTCAGTATTATTCATCCGTCACCCTTCACGTTGCAGTCAAGGTCGAGCATAGAGATAAAAAAAAAACGCACCAGTCACATCAACATGGCGATCCGGCTCGATGCGCCCCGAATTCGGCCGCACACAATATCTAAAAGGGAAGTGGTCAACATGGCAGGAAATCGCAGGACAACGGACGTTTTGAGTCTGGCGTTCTTTCTTTTTCTCAAGCGATAACAGCTTTCAATGGCAACGCTTCGCGGGGCTTAAGCGGGACGTACTGTTTTGGTGCTGTAGTCTTGACTTTGAACGCGATGGGAAACGAGTTGGGATTCTCGATGCGCAGCGTCTCGGCCACCTCGACTGTAAACGGTCCTGTTATGCGCGGCGTACACCGTCAGTATCCGGCGCTCTAAAAGCAACATCTCACACACAGCCTCCTCCTCTTGTTTCCATTGCGCCACAGTATTCCCGGCATCTCAAAAGGGGGCGTGCACGTACGGCGGAAACCGAGCTCTGGCGGGTTGATGACGACAGACATGGTTGAGCGGTTTCTATTGGCAAAGACAGGCAGAAGAGCTTGCTGGCCAAAATGCAAAAGCCCCGGGTCGAGAACAGGTTCAGCCGAGACAAGGGAGGATAGGCGATCGAGGTTGACAGACTCGGTGGACGTTCAAATGACAAGTATTCTTTCAGTCGAGATCTTGGTTTGGGATTTGAGACTCCCAACCGGAATTCAGAAAGGGATGCTCGTATTCGAGAGAGTAATTAGTACACGAGGCAGCCGACTTATTGTTCAGAGGGAGGAAGGCCAAAGAAGAGCAAAAAAGAGAAGGCCAGCTGGAATGCTATTGTACGAGTATTATAAATGCGGAACAAAGAAAGGTGGGAAGAAGGGGGGAAAGGCAGAGGACAAAATAAAAGACACTAAGGAGGGACTCGGCCAGATGGCAAGACAGCTTGGGATTTACGGCTCGAGATGGATTCGTAAACAGTTTTAACTGTTTTCTTGTGGGCCAGCAGAGAGTGTCTATGAGGAGGGAAAGGAAAGGAAGAGAAAAGCGAAGATGGAAGTTGGAAGGGGCAAAAGAAAAAAACACGACTGCCTCACTGGTCAATTAGGACTAATAGTAAGAGAGGGTGCTATGGAGCATGGAAGTATTACTGCAAAAGAGTACGGACTCGTAGTATTTATCTGGCAATTACGAACAGGGAAAGAACCTAGTCAGCGTCTGGGATCAGTTGGCTGCGCAACATGGCTTCCTGTTTTGGCGCAGCAATACTACGGAGTAAGTGCTGTAAACTGATAATGCAACCGCAGCCAAGCACTGGAGGCCGTCGAGCGCGCCTAAGCCAATAAAAAGTGTGCCTGGCTTTTCAGCTGGTCCAGGCGACGGGGAGTAAAGAAGAAGGGTACAAGACCATTGTGAGATGAAGAGCGGGAAGAAGGGAAAACGAGACAACAGTGCCAACCTGAAAATCGGTTTCTTTTTAGCCAACACCCGAAGCTGCAAAACCCACCACCGTTTGGGTTTTTGTTGTTGACAGCTTGACCCTTGTAACTTCCCTGTAGCTACGACGTAATAGAGCCTCAAGAGTATTGTGGGGGAGAGGGTACTTATCCATGGCTGTAACCGCGCCAGTAATGCGAGCAACGTGCGGTACCATAATACCTAGCACACGGTAGCTCTAGGCGGGCAACAGCTGACGACATTCTATTATTATTACTGCTCCAGTGCTCATGCACTCACATACACCCCCGCTCTCTCTCACAAAACCTTAACGTTTATAACACAACATCCAACATCAACGAAATTCAAGCACCTACCCGTCATACGAGTTGCCCACTCCATACTGTTTTCGTGTTACTAGTTTTACTAGTTTTTATCCTTCTTGCACTACTTGAATAAGGAGAGAGAAGGGCTGAGGCGAGAAAGCGAGGAAGAGACAAAATAGAAAGAGTGGAAATCGGTTTACCACGAACAAACAATGACGCAGACCGACCTTGAGGTGCTGCTCGACATGGGCTTCGAGCGCGAGCGGGCTGAGCTGGCTATCAAGAAGTCTGGCGGCTTGCAAGGAGCGCTGTCCTGGCTCGAAGAGACACAGGACACGCCGCTGGAGACACTTCGTCAGAGCGCTGTTGCTGCTGCGAACAAGGCAGCTCCCGATGGCGAGATGGACGAAGACGAGGGCGCCACGGCGGCGGCAATTAACGCGCTGGAGACGGGGCAGCAAGCAAAGTCGCTTGTCTGCAATGATTGCGGCAAGAAGTTCCGCAGCCAAGCGACGGCCGAGTTCCACGCATCCAAGTCGTAAGTGCGTGTGTGTGTGCGAGAGAGAGAGAGAGAGAGTGAGTGTGTGTCTGTGTGTCTGTGTGTAAAAGAAAAAGAGAGAGAGTGCGCGTATGTCTATGTTGAGTGTGCCTGTGCAAAGAGACACGAGTGTGAGAGAGGGGAAGAGAGAAGACGGGAGGAGGAGAGTTTGTCTACTTGAAGCTAGGTCCACAAATGGTTGTTAACGTCAATTCTGCAACAGAGGCCATGTTGACTTTTCCGAGTCTACCGAGGAGATCGCTCCCCTGACTGCGGAAGAGAAGGCAGCCCGCCTAAAAGAGCTGAGGGAGCGGCTGCAAGCAAAGCGGGCTGCAAAGGCTTTAGAGGAGCGGGAGGAAGCCAAAAAGAACGAGGTATGTGAAGCCTAGCTAACTAGCTGGCTGGCTGGCAGCGGCTGGCTAGCAGCGGCTGGCCGATTCACTGCTCCTTGAATGTTCTGAATGTTGTGCTGAGATTGAACTAACACCATTCTTCTCGGCAGAAAATTCGCATGAAGTCGACCCAGGAGACTCAGGATCTGAAGGAGGAGCTGCAGCGCAAGGAGCAGATGAAAGAAGCCGCCAAAAAGCGTGCCGAGAAGCGGGAAGACCTCGAGGCTAAAAAACGCATCAAGGCTCGCATCGAGGCCGACAAGGAAGAGCGCCGTCGCAAGGCCGAAGAAGCCAAGGCAGCCCGCGAGGGCCGTAGCTTGCCACAGCCCGCTCCGGCGCTTTCGGCCGCAGCTGCCTCGTCGTCGGCACCGTCAGCATCATCAGCGTCACATTCCCAAGCTCGTCTGCGGCTACAGCTGCCCAGCGGGAATGTGATGAAGACTTTCGCCGCCGACACAACCCTCTTCGAGGTTGCCCAGGCCCTCGAGGCCGACGACAGCTTCAAAGCAAGCCGCTTTGAGCTGACATTTCCACGCAAGGTGTTTGAGGGGCCCACGGACTTGAGCAAAACGCTCCGCGAGCTTGGACTGGTGCCGAGTGCTGTTTTGCGGGTTCAGTAGCAACCCTTTTAACTACGAGCAGTGGCGGTCATAGGAGCTTCGCCTCAATACCAAAATAAAGATATGCTTTCCGTTCATCTTTTGTCTCTTCCTTCTTTTTTTTCCTTTAGGCTCCTCCTTTGGCTGCCAATGCAACATGTGACTAGAGGTCCCAAATGCATTATTTCACCTCCACGCAAAGAGTACATGGAGCCTTGAAGGTCCGTTTCTTTGCATTGTAGAATTTTCAAACAAGCCAATCACACAGATCAATCAGCTCTTCTCCATAGCTCTTCTCCCTTGACCTCTTTCGATTGGTTATTTTTTTTATTCTTTATATGATTGAAAAGTTACAAAGAAAGAGGGAAAAAGGAGCTTCTGCCCGAGCAGCAAATAGCAAACCATGAAACATTTCCGATATCCGCCGGTAATTTCCCCATGCCACACACTCCTGGGTTTTTTTTGGTATTGTTATTTTTGCCCTTTCCCTTTCTAATAGAGGAGGGCTTTCGCGGTTGGTCGACAGGTTTGAAGAGGATGAATATGCGAGAGAGAAAAGAGAGGAGAGGATGGCGCTTAGTCGAACAGACCGAAGCCCATGTCGTCGTCGGACTCTTCCTTCTCTGTGGTGAATGGTCAGCATGATCTCGCGGCGTCCGGAAAAGATGGGGAAAACAAAAAACAGTTCGCCAGGCGAACAAATGTGTTATATACGTACCCTCCTCCTTCTCTTCCTCCTTGGTCTCCTCAGCAGCCGCTGCCGCACCGCCAGCGGCACCGCCGGCAGCTGGTGCAGCAGCACCGGCGCCGCCAGAGCCAACGTTGGACAGCAGGTCCTTCACATCCTTGCCCTCGAGTGCCTGGAAAACCGCCATGGTCAGCATCTGTCTCAAAATCCCCAATAGACTGTTGCTCTCGATCGTCGCTGCTGTGACACAAGACAAGAAATCTGTTTCTTGCTGTCCGTTTCTGCTTCCGCACGTCTCCGGCCACACCCCCCCACAACCTTTGCGTCTTCTGCACATGTCAGCTGTCTTTTGGTTGTCATACCTTGGCAAATAGTTGGGCCCAGATAGGCTCGACTTCCTGGACATTCGCAGCCTTGATCAAAGTGTTCAGCTTGTCGGCCTGTTTTGAAGTTTGTCAGTTTTTGAACTCTCGCTCTTCAGTATGCATAGTGCAAAAGGGAAACAACTGGTTTTGCGTTCCACGGGAAGAAACAAGGAGCAAACGCACCGTGATCTCAACACCATCGTCGGCGAGGATCAGCGCCGCATAGGACGTCGCCAGCTCAGCAGTAGACATTTTGAAGCAAAAGAAAACCGGAAGACGGCGAAGCACAGCAAAAACGGATGGGAGTTTAGGTGGGTTGAGGTTGATGTTCTCTGTTCGTCAGGCCTTGTTCGTCGTATGGTTTTTTTTTTTCTGGCTCGAGAACTTTTCCAGCGGTTCGCATAGCCTATTGGAAAACCCCAACCCCGAAGAAAGATTGTGTGCGTGGTCGAAAGCCCTTAAATCAAAACCAGCCAATGGGAGCACGAGATTGTAGCTTGAGGGGTCCTCGGCGTTCTGGAGAAATAGAGAACCCGATCATGGAAAAGCGCCCCACCATGACGGACTGCTTTGTACCTTTGTACCTTTATTATGTAATAAGATTTGAGGGCCGTGCGATGCCGGCACTCTTGCATCGTCGCTGTTACCCCTCAGCAGCAGCTGCCCGCTGACGTCCTTCTCTTGTCATGTGCTTGGGATCTGCAGATGTATTATTACTCGTACATGCTCATACTGCTACAGCGCGAAACGTGCAAAGTCGACTAGTCATCTTCGGATTCTTCTATATTATTATCTCGCCCTCATGCAAATTTGCTTTACTGACCGAGGCGTTTGACTTTATACACATACACACCTATTTCCCTCATCCACGCAAACGCTAGCAAAGAGAAAAAGTCACAGCGAAGCCTGTGCTTGTGGTGCATTATCGCATTGAAGGCCAGTTTTTCCATTGTCGAACACTTATTCAGTTGGCTCAGCAGATTCCGTTTGAAGACAGCAGACAAGCCAGATAGGCTACTAGCTTAAAGAAGTCGGCGTCGACGATACAACCAAACACGGGAGAGTGCACGCAGACGCCAGACCGAGCCACAGTCAAGCTCTATCTTGTTTGCCAAGCCCAGTTATTGCCAAGCCTCACACCACGGCTATCGTTGTCCCCTTACTTCTTTCTTCTTCCTGAACCAACTTCTCTTCCCCCCCCCCCCTCCTTCTTCTCTTCTCTCTCTCTCTCTCTTATCCATCCTCTTCTCTGAAAATCCGTTTTCGCCCCAGAGAATCATATGATTGAACAGCTTGCTCAGAATACGATTATACTTTTCTCTCGTACTTGTCTCTGATCACCCTCTTCTGTTGCTGCTATACCCTCCCTTGAGATAAGCTCAATTGCCCAAGAAAAAACAAAACTTAAAAAGAACAAACTGCACAGATGGATACACCGGCCATTCCGGCGCCGCGAGACGCCCAAGAACGCGAGATTCTTGCTCATCTTGAGTCGATCCGTGACCAGCTGCTTCTCCTTAAGCAAGACCGGACCAAGTACATTCGGAGCCAAGACGTCATTCAGCTTTACGACCAAGCCATCGGCCAGGTGCGCCGTCTCAATCAAGTACGCGAAGGCCGGGTTTTCGAGGAAAATCGAGGTGAGCAGCTCAGAGCTGAGTTGACCTTATAAATGTCTCATTTCTGTCACATGTATTACTCAGTGCGCTGACAATGTGTCGTTTTATTTTCGCATGCAGTCGACAGAGTGCTCGACAGCTGTTTCCAGCTGCTCTCCCTCTTCTTCATGACCATCGGCCGCATCGGCGAGGCACCTGCTGCCTATGCTCTGACTTCGACGATCAGGCGTCTGCTCGACCACCTCACCGAAGCCAACCTCTACTCGGCCAAAGACCTTGAGAGCATCGCGCACACGCTGGAACGGCTGTCCGACATTGTCAACAGCTCCAAGGCCGACCACTCACCGTATCTTGTCGAGCTTCTCAACAACCGGGTGGAGCTGTGCAAGGCCTCGATTGAAAAGCTGCTCGAGAAGGTCGAAAGACTAGAAGCCCCGCTACCGGCCATCCATGAAAAGCTGATTTCCATTCTGCGGAGCATGTCTCTAGCCAATACAAAGCCGAGGGTATGTTGCGCACGTTTAAATGTGCAGACTAAAAAAGCAGAGTAGGGGGATGGGAGAGACGGCAGCATTAACGCGTTGTTATATATAGTTTTCTGTCTCTGAAGTGCAAAAGCTTCAGTCGCAGCTCAAGGACATCGATGCCCGGCGCGTCGACGGCAAGTTTCTGACAAGCGAAGGCAAGGTTGCCGCTGGCAGCGACGAGGTCTCGGAGTTGCTGAGGCGGTGTCTGGCGTGGTCCGACATTGTGCTCGAGCGGAAAGGTGCCATTCCCGAGGAGTTTCGGTCGATGTATGAAACACTGGTAGGCATCCGCAACGAGCTGGAGAAGCTCTCTGTGACACAGGCCTGGTCGCTGCGCGAAACCGACCTGTACGACTTTCAGCGTCAGCTTGACAAGATTGACGAAGCGCGGGTCGATGGAAACTGGTTAGACGAAGAGGGAAAGCCTGCAGAACTTTACGTGCAGCGAGTGAGTGCCTGCACACCCTCCCGTATTATACTCCGTTTTGCACATTGCTATAGCACCGCATGTTTCACTAACATGAAATAGACATGTCTTTATTTGATCCGACGGAGCTACGGCCTGATATACTCGCTTATGATTTCGTCGGAGCCGGTCTCCGAAGCGTTGCTGCCCATTTACAACCAGTTGCTGACGCTCAAGCGCTGTCTATTGGAAGTAAAAGAGTCGGGGGGTGTTACATCGCCACGGGAATTATATCCATACAGCATGAAAGTAGGTGTTTGCGCCATGGTTGTCTTGCACTCGCTTCTGGTTGACAAGACTTTACTGACATGCCATTTTCTCACCAGCTGAACTCCATTGACAACATGAGAGTTGATGGCAAGTTCATGGTAGGGAACGACATTCCCGAGGGTCAAGGAAGTGTCAATGACCTGCTTGCCGAATGTTTCGACCTCTCTTATGAACTGAGGGTAGCAGTCGACGAGAAAACGGCATCCGATGGCGATTAGACTAATTTGCGTGGCCGCTGCACTCTTCAACTGCTTTGTTTAATTTTTCTCTTGTTTTGTTTTTGTTCTTGTAGTAATTTGTACTGTATTACTGTTTACATGCCACATCCTCCGTTTTTTTGATACGTGCTTTTTTCCCTTTTTTCCTGTTTCTATATAGGTCAGCCTACCATGTTCTACCATGTCCATATTTCCCCCCTCTTTTTTTTGGTAAAGAAGCTG
The DNA here is from genome assembly GCA_019925385.1 of Raffaelea deltoideospora. NCBI lineage: Eukaryota > Fungi > Ascomycota > Sordariomycetes > Ophiostomatales > Ophiostomataceae > Raffaelea > Raffaelea deltoideospora. The sequence goes on along the minus strand of JADHKP010000057.1, from coordinate 93,195 downwards.
CAGGAAGCCAGGTTCAAAGAAGCTGGTTGTCAAAATTGGCGGATGATGGCGGCGTTCGGACTGTTTTTTTTTGGTACCTTTCTTCTTACTCGGTTTTGTACGGCTCTCTTTCGGCTGCCTTTTCTTTGGCTCGTGTTTACGGATTGTAAGAGAAGCATACAAGGAAAGGATGAATACCAGGTCATTCTCATTCACGGATAAAGGGCGGGCAATGTCATGCATATCAGATTTCCGAGGCTGGTTCTGCTAGACTAAGGGTGAACTTTACGTTCTCAGACAACGTCGTTGGCTCATTCGCTTGTCTAAAACGGGTAGACGCTGTCAGATTGTTTGGAATCGAGTTATGCTGCTAATATGTCATGAACCTAGTTCGTTTGATTCATGCTTTAGACTTTTGGGTAATTGAGCTAGAAGAACAAATACAGGCCGGTGCTCTATTTTAAAGCGCCTGTCGAAACGCCGTCTTGAGGGCCCAGATTTTGGCCTTTTACAGAGTCAGAAACCGTTCAGCAAAAAAAAGAAAGTCAGGACTGAAGGGTTGCATGAATGCAAACGAGCAAGAGAGAGAGAGAGAGAAAGGACGCAAGACGACCATCACCCAGCACCCAACCAGAGGCAGGTATCATAACTCACGTTCTTGATATCCCAAACACCCTCTTTGGCATAGATGTCGCTTTCGATCACCTTGATGACCTCTTCCCGGGTATCGGCTGCGAGAATGAAACTGCTGCCGGCAAACTTGAACGTGGTCGCGTCATTGGGGTCTGCCGGTGCCTCGTCCAGAATGGCGCCTGAACACAAGAGGAAAGAAAAAAAAAATCAGTTTTTTGAGGATACTCGTGGAGCAGCGGTGGGTGCAAGCTCTTTAGGGACGTATCGCAAGAAGTCTTTTTTAACTCACCCCCAAACACCATTTTTTTGGCATCTGCAAGAGGCTGGACACCAGCCAAGTGCTTTCTAGGAAGGCGGGTATGATTTATTAGAACAGAATTGATATAAGACACATTTGAAGCACAATGTCACGTTCACAGTACACAAAGTGAATGTGTGCAGCTTTGGGATTCTGGGCTCTAGGTCAAAACATACGGCCGGACTTCAAGACGCTTGGCTGTAGCACCAGGAAAGTCGGGAACCACCACAAGCCACTCGGTCTTAGACGGGGCGGAAGACATCTTGCGGATCTGCAGTTGTCGCGAGCGTTGGGCTTGTCGGGATGGAAAGGTGGCGAGAGGCCGTGCTAGGGAAGACGCTGACAACGGTTTGAAAGCCGAGACAAGCGGTTGGAGAACTGGCCGGGGAAGGCAGGCAGACATTTAAGAGGCCTTTTGTTTTTCAAAAGAAGCACGGGAGAGAGGGAAGAGCGAGAAAGATGAAGGAGAGTTTACGAAAGTCAAAATGTCAATAGTGCGAGCCCTGGACCCTTCCTTGCTATTAAGCAGGACAATAGTAGCCGAGCATAGCAGTTTCCCGACCCGTCAAACAGAAGGAGGGGCTGAATTCGGGGACATCGGCCAAGGCGGACCCTCATTATTCAGCAGTCGTGGGGACAAGCATAGCCGAGAATAGTATGCAGCTTCCCAGCTCGGTGCATTTTTGTTGCGCTGAAGCTCCGGGCTAGGAGTACGGTTAACATTGTATAGTGATGCGTTCAATTGGAGCGGGCAAAAGCGCAACCACTCCTCTGTGGAGTGTATTGACATTGTAGTAAACTACTTGAGCAAGTCTGTGTGACAATTGACTGTTATCCTTTCAGCTAGTGCTCGTCTAGCAAACAAAAAAAAAGTTTGACCTCTGGCCCAATTGTATGGATATTAATACATACTCGTAGTAGGCTCTCTGTCGCCTGAGGCAGCAAAGACATCAAGCTTTTGACGACATGGCGTATTAGAGCTTCTAGGTCACATGACGAATCCACTAAACCAGGCCAATAAAACACGCGCTTTTTGTAGTGACCTTTTTTTTGCTCGGACTGGCGGGATTTTGAGGAACTGGATCGAAAATAGACGACAGTTGCGAGAGACAGGCCACACACAAAACCTCTGCCCCGGCGCGCTCGATCAATCATCACCTTTTCAATTGACAGCCCATCAATTGGACCGGATAACGTCATTTTGCTGCTTTGCAGGCCACCTAGCGGAATCCGAAAGACAAAAAAAACAAAAACAAAAATGTCCTACTTCTCTCTTGCGCCCTTTATCCAGAGCCGGCCTTGGCTGCTCAAGGCAATGAAACCGCTGGCTGATTGGTATGTCGGCCTTGCCGGCCACCGCCAGATGGGACTGAAGTATGTTGCTTTTGTCTTGTTTTGATTCTTGCATTTTCTTTTCTTGTTGGGCGGAAGAGAAGGGGGAAAGGGAGGAAAGGGGAAGAAGCTTTCCTCTCTCTTCGCTCTTCGCTCTCTCGGTCGGCTTGTGTGTGTCGCTGGTTGCTCACATAAAAACAGAACCGACGACTTGATTCCGGAGGAGAGCGAAACTGTCCAGCTGGCCCTCAAGCGGCTGTCACCAAAGGAGAAGTACGACCGTGTTTTCCGGCTGCGACGGGCCGTCCAGCTTAGCTTGCAGCACCAGCTGCTGCCCAAGTCGCAGTGGACGAAGCCCGAGGAAGACACGCCGTACCTGCTGCCCCTGATCAAGCAAGTGGAGGCAGAACTTAAGGAGCGGGCGGAACTGGACTCGATTGAGATCATCAAGAGTCACTAAGCCATCAGGGAGGGGCGGTTGGCAGCAAGGCGTCGAGACGCAGGAAGCGGCTGTTGGATGTGGGCGATGGATTGATAACACCGGAAACACGAACGACGGGCCTCCCGCGAGGCAATATATCTAAAAGGGAAAGGTTGCAACGGACGGCTGAGACAGACGGTGAGAGAGCATGTCGGAAGAAAGAGGGTACAGGGTGGCTAGTGGTCAGAGGAAGAAAAGAATAGGAGTCATGCTGTTGGTTTGTATAATACAAAAAAAAACAAAACCATAGAAAATCTAGAGCCTTTTTTTTGCTTTGTTATCTGTAGCCACAGCCACCGAACCTCGTCTGGGCTAAATTCTCTTCCTCACTTCTGTGCGGTGACTACCTTTTATTACATTTTTTATCACTTTCAGTTCTGCACCAATTCAAGGCCGTCTTTACACACCATGCCATGGGTAGCCCGGTCTGGTGTCACGCACTGCATTGCTTATCAAGAGCGAAGCTGTGATAAAGTTACGAGAATAAAAAGTGCTGCGCGGTTAGGAGGCACAGGAAGACGTCAAAAAGTGCCTTGGGCATTGTGAGTGAATGAGGGTTGATAGATGAGTATACCTGTGTATAAATGTACATGTTTCTGCACATATTGCTATATACTCCTTCGATGTTGCGACTGGTCTTCGAATGCATGTACAGTGAAGGGAAACCAAAAACAAAGAGGAAAAAAATAAAAGAAAAAAAAAGAAAAAAACCAACGCAAACTCTATCGAAGGAAGAGAAGCAAACCAAGGCAGAAGACATATGCGCCTCAAATAAGAAAAAAGCTCTCCAACAGAAAGTCAAGAACCACAAAGAAGGAGAACAGAGAAAAGCTACCAGACAGCCAATAAGTACATTATAAAACACCACCTGAAAAGCAGCTAAGAAAGTAGTAAAAAGGGTCACTAGAACAGACGAAACAAGCAAGTAAATGAGAAAGCAAAACATGTAAACAAGCCAAAAGTAATCCCGTACGAGAATAGCTACTCTTCCCTGATGAAGACCTTTAGGAGAACTGCAAGGCCTCCGTTGCATTTGTGCCCACGCAATCGTAACACCCCCCCCCCCCCCCTTGTTTGAGCCGCCACTCTTTGTCCATAAGACATTAAAAAAAACCGTAAAGGGCAAATGGAAGGACTATATCAGGCCGAGGAAAAAAAGAGATGAGAAGGAGAAAAGGAAAAGGAAAAGGGAGAAAGAGAAAAGGGGAAAGGGAAAAGGCGAAGAATGAAAGTGACATTTCTTTGGTTGCCTGGAGGATGTTCGCGAATGAAAAACTGATACCGTGACTTGTTCGGTTCCGGATATCAAGTTTGACCAATCTAGAAATCTGCAGCCAAAAACCCATCGTGGAAACGAAAGCCCCGAAGTTGTAATTGTAATGGCTGCTCCTCAAAAAGCAAATATATATATATATATATATACCCAACCTTGCCCAGACCAGTTATTCCTTTCGCAAAAATCAAAAATGAAAAGATGCCGTGCTTTCTCTTCCGAGCAGACATGAGCACCAATACCGGAGTGTCAACAATTTGGCAAGCAAGCTCGCAAAAGACCGTAGTCTATGGTGGAACAAAGCAAAGAAAAGAACACGGTGCCAAGCGACGACATGAGGCTGGACGTATCGTCCCTGACGTCCGTCACCATCTCGAAAAAAAGGGTGAAACTAGATATGATGGATAAGGAAGAAGCATGTGCAAGCGGCAGAGACAATTATGACGGATGGTTTTATGTTCGTGGTGGTGATGACAGGTGGTGACGGTGAGCCTTGTTTTCATACCGTAAGTCGTTTTGTGATGTGTCCGGAAGAGAGAATTAAACAGACGAAAATGCCCGGTTCGATCAGCCCCAAGCTCCTCGAGCAGGCGGTGCTGCCAAACACGGTGTGGTGCCTGCGTGTATATGCGGACTATGCCGCAAGGAAATCAACGAAATAAAGTGTAAAACGCGTGAGGAAAAGAAGACACGACTGTAACAGGAAGAAGACAAAAAAACGCCTTTTTTTGCAGCAGAAGCCAACGTGCTTTGTTTTTCACCAACAGTCGAACCTGACAGGCACTGCTACCAGGCTTATCCGACCCTCGCCAAACAAGTAGCTGGGAAAGTAGAGGATAGAGTCGGCTGGCACGACTTCAGTTTTTGTTTTTCTCTTCAGTATCAACGTGCCAAACAATGTAGTTCGGGAGACCGTAGACGCCGTAGCCGGCACGTTTCGCCATCTTCGCAAATCCTTCTGTCTCGGCTTGGTTTTCAAAGGAATAGCAAGGAAAGTTGATTCCTGCAGGTAGATATAAAGTTAGCGAAGGAACTCATATAATCTTTTTTTTTTGGTTTGTTCTGTTTCGAGAAGCACTATTGCATAAACGCTTTTTTTTCCGTACCTGATCTGTGGACATCCGCCTTGACCAAAATGTTCACGCCGCCGATACCGTCGAGCTCCATTTCTACGTCTTTGTCGTTTCGCCAATCGCCCATAAGAGCCATGTATGATCTGCCGGTGTCGTATTGCTTCTTGTAGCCTGCGTGAAAATAGAGTGTGAGCAGATTTAAACCATATATTTAAGCAACCCCCCCCCCCCCCCCCTTTCGTAAGAACACATCCACAAAGACGAATATTTAATACCTTCGGCTAAGATGACTTCTTTATCAAGAGTGGCAACCAGCTTACGACTCTTGTCGGTCTCCACCCAAGAATTGTAGTCAACTGTTGTGCAATCCGATATTAGTAAATCTGGCGCGAATCGAAAATATCATGAAGCAAAAATCAGTGCACTTGTCTGCTCGGAGAGGTCCATGTCTTACATCGTCCTTCGATATCACGGCCGTTCTTGTATCGGTGGAACCAAATGTCTGTGTGTGTCTGTTAGCACAAAGAAGAGAGGGGGAACACCACATGAAAAGGAAAAAAAAAAAAAATTCAAAGGAAGCATGCATACTGGGCACGATGATGTCTCGATCATGGGCAATAAAATCCTCTAAAATGCGCTTGGGGCTGTCGACAATGTCTACGTCTCGCCAGTAGACCCACGAATGCTCGGGCTTCAGAGCGGAGTAGAGGAGGTAGTTGCGAGCTCGTCCCAGAGCTTTGCGACGCGGGCCTTGTGCTTCAAACGAATGGCGTTCTTCGACATTCTGGCTCAGAAAAAAGTTGAAATCTTTCTCGACGACGGTGGCACTGCGAAACGGGTCGGGTCGCTTCTGGAGGCGGTCGAGCTCGGAGGCCAGGATGGCGAGAGTGTCGTCAGTTGAGTCGGAGACGAGAAAGCCGAGGTCGATAAGATGATGCGGGTAAGTCAGCTCAGCGATGAGCTCAAAGTACTTGGACAGGTAGGGGGCAGCGTCTTTTACGGGGGTAAGGATAAGCACGCGTTCTTCGTTGGCCACAGCCTTGCGGGTGGATTGGATAGAATTGAGGTCAACGTGTTGTATTGTCGACGAGTTGACAGTCAATGGCGCGTGATGGTTGAAGATGACCGGGGTCCTAAGCCGGGCGTTCCACGCAGCCTGCTCGTTCAATGTCATGTCCATTGGTGGTTTTGACGGGCCCCAGCAGTAAAAACTAAAACAAAATGTCAGCCGTGTCTTCGACTCGCAAAGGTATCTAGTTTCCACGGCCCTCGTCCGCATTGGATTCCTTCCCTTCTTCACCATTTCCTGCACCCTGCTTCCATTTTTGCCTGTCGCTGCACGGGAGAAAAAACGAACCTCTTCATCTCAGATGCCGATGTGCGAATGCCGCGCCATAATAACAAGATGATGCTGCCAACAGCGAGCAGCAAAAGAAACCGTGTTCTTGTCAAGAAAAACCATACGGCCCGTGATGGCGGTAGTGAAGCTCTTGCAGCTTTCCAGTTGATGCCGCCCTTTGGTAACAGCATGGCGACCAGCTCTAGGAAGATTGAGAAAAGCGCCGGCCCGGGGATGTGTTTGACGGAATAGAGGAGGGGGGAAGGGGGGGAAGAGATGATAAGAAAGAAGCAAGAGAGGCTGTCTTTGTGACCACTCGTATCTCCCCCTTGTGCGTTGTTGAACCCTCGTTTGTCTTTTTTGCAGGACGGAAATTAATTTTTAGGCGGTCGAATTGAGTATCTTCGCAACGTTCCACAAAGGCCTGGTGAGCTGTCAAGTGGTTTTTTTTTTTTTCGTTTTCCAGTCCAATCTTGCAATGTCCAGGTTTAGCCCGTTTTATAATTGAGACGGGCGGACGTCGGAGGTATGATGTCAACGTGAATAATGTACAGGAGCTATCGGCTGTGTTGGACGTTGTTGGCTCGCGGGCTTCTATGTGTCGTGGTTGGATCTTCGTAGCGACTTTGGTGAAAAAGACAACGGTTGCTTTGAAACCAAAAAAAAAAGAGAAGCGAAAAAAAAGAGAAGGGAAGCAAGAAATTAAAAAAAGAACAAAACGACAGAGTACGTCGTACAAAAAAAAAGTAGACAATAACGAGAGACGGTAGAAGAGAGACGAGGCCGAAGAGTCGATGGGTGAAAAAAAACAGTCGTGAAGGCTGACAGACAGTCAAATTGACAAAATCTGCTTTTAGTTGGATTACGAGTATCTCCAAGAAAAGGATGGGAGACGTGAAGAAAATCGGGACTACCGGTTGAAGACGCGGATTATGGAGTGGACAGGGGTGGTCGCCATTGGTTTAGGGGGAGGATGCAGTTTTTAGACCTTGATTACTGGGAACAGCGTACTCGCATGTATGGAATACTTTTGTGCTTGTGCGATTAGAGAGACTTTGCCCCCTTACGACCTACACCCCTAGTCTTGACGAAAACAAGATGAAAAAAAGAGGGAAATAAGAAGCTGGCAGCGGAGAAGAGGAAAAATCAGAAAACAAAGGGAAAAAGGGAAGTTGTAACCCAAACAATCCAGACAATCGGGAATCCGCGACTGGAAGCTGTTGTTTGTTCGAAAGGCATCAGCGACCAACACTATCCATACGAGTAGGAATAATTACATCAGTCTTACGAGTACTCCGTACGCTGTAATACTTGTACTCGTACAGTGTGAAAAAGCATGATGGGGGCGCGCGTAACGGGGTTCGTGCAGCAGCCACCAATAGTGTATGGATATTGATCACGGAGTAATAGAGAGCGAGAAAAGCCATCTCAGTACTCCGTAATGTTTTTTATGTTGGAATTGGCAGTTCTGCGCAGGGCCAGCCACTGCTAGACAGCTGGAGCAGAGCAAAAGGAAATAAATATATGGATATAATATGATAGTCTGCATCGAGCCAGATCGAGCGAATTCAGCAGGTTGTGGGCCAATCAGCGGGGGTCAATAGGAGAAATGAGGAATGTGCCAGTACTAGTAGTCGACCATAATAGGGAAGCACGACTCCGTGCCAATTTTGACGTACCTGGTACTTTTGCTCTACAAAATCTGGCTTTCCAAACAACCGCTATTTAACTCTCGCGCCGTGTTCTGTACGACGTACAGTGTATTACTACCCCCAACTCCAAACGTTCAGAGTACATCGAACTACGTTGCACCTTGAGCTTCATATGATGTTGATCTGCCCAGCCGTCGCTTTAAATAGAGTCTCAAGGGTTTTACGAACTATTACGACGCACGAATATGGTGTTCTCGTACCTCAGGACCCAGCTTGTGCGATCCCTCGTCGGGAAAGCTGCACAAGCAAGGAGATGAGGTGAGACAGCAAAGTAAAGGAGACTTTTTGTGCAGGCCACATTGCCACAACGTTTAGCGTCATTTTGGTGGACATTGGCGGGACCCCCCTTATTTTTTATCGCGTGGCAGCAAAGGTGGGTGCAATGATTTTAGGGAGTATTTGATAGGAGGTTGAGTACAATTTTACTCTTTTAATTTCATCGAGATATGGGCCAGTTTTCGGTAAGATGAGCAGCCCATCCGCCACTATTCCATATCTTAAGCCAGGAGTAATGCAACGAGCTGCTTTTATGAGCCATAATACAGCGAAGAAGCTCTTCGGATTACGTCGTACCTAATATTACGTCGTACTTGGACAGCACATTACGGAGTACTCGTAGCTATGTTCTCGTCTTGGAGTAATACAAAGTACGAGCTGATGTTAGTGTCCAAGTTCGCTCTGTGCAAAGCTCGAGTAGCTTGTATGGAGTATTACGTAGTCCCTGTTATTTTGGCATTTGAAGATTGCGAGTTTATCTCGCAAAGATAAGTAGCAAGCGCCGTAGGTGGAGGCTGTCAGGTAAAGCAGCAAAGCATCCCCCTAGTACTCCGTAGTACCGTATTACTTCGTATATAGCTTAATTGCACCTTCCTTGCTCTTGTCGTCGACTGTCACGCGACGTGTGCTTGGGGAGAAGAGCGGGAAGGAGCACTGGAAGGGGAAGCGAGAGAGGGTGGACTATTATAAGAACAATTCTGCTCTTGCTCTGGTTGCGGGGCCATAGGACACGAAATTGGAAGGAACGCCAAGGCAAGAGGCTGCTCGTACAAGTGTAACGCCTCGAACGGCTGCTCTTTCCAGCAAGACATAACTCGAAAAGGAAAAATTGCAAACCGTGTTCCTTTTGGGGGGGGGGGGGGGGGTTCAGATCGTTTTATCGTACTTCGAATGAGATACTCGTACACTTTCACTCAAGATGGTGGAGATCCCATGCGATGCGACGACATTGATGAATAGGGAGCGCGCAGTGATTTGTTCTTCTTTTGGCGAGTTCGGGTCTCTTCAGCTCGAAAAGCAGAAGCTCCTCCGCCGATGGCTGCCAAGGAGCAGACTTCATTTTAGGCTGTCATGAAAGATGATAATCAGGCTTTTAACAGTGCAGTGGGAAGAGAAGACTGGGCATTCCTTTTTTTGGTCAGAGAAATGAATGGCTGCACGTGAGCAGTAAAGCAAGATGCACGGCGCTCAAGTACGAGTACGGGACGTCGTTCTCGGGGACGTTGACCCAAGGCGCCGACTGCGATTGAAGACGTCTTTGGTCTCATTAACCCAACGGACAGCGAAAGCGGCCCGCGGCGTCTACGGACTGGTGCTTGCCGGAGAACGAGCAGCGTGACGTACGTACTCTTACTAGCAGAATAATACAGAATCTGTGCCAAAGCGTCATAGTCTCAGGCTATCGGCCGTCGTTTTTGCGTACGAGTATTGCACCGACGGAACGGCCATGTTTGCTCCGACTCGCAATGGTGACAATTCAATAAACTGGAGCGAATACACACTAAATATTTTCAGATTGGCTCGCTGAACCTTGCCAAGGGCCGCGAGGAACGGGACCCGGTCTCCCGAGACAAGTGCTTATTCTCCTCGGCTGGAATGATGCCGTCAAAGACTCGGCCCCGTTACTGTGTACTGATATATATACGAACTGTGTGTCTGCAATGGCCAAAAAAAAAAAAGCCCTTCTACCTTGTCAATCGAATCTGAAACAAAAGACAGCTTTTTGTGGCCGAGACAGCAGAACCAAGGCTCCGGGACCATGGCTTTTTTGCAAAAGGTGTTGGGCTTTGGGAGTCGCCCGCCGCCATCACAACGAGTCTCGAGCGACAGCATCGTTCCCGTGGCTTTTCTCGACGATACGGCGCTGAACCGCGATGTTGTGCTGCACACGACCTTCCGCTTCAACGACGTACTAGACGCGTCACTTCTGCGCGACTCATTCTCTCGGCTGCTCGAGACGTGTCCTGGCTGGTCCCGTCTGGGCGGCCGCCTGCGACTCAACGACGCTGGCAAGCTGGAGGTTCATGTTCCGGCAGCCTTCACGGAAGCGCGTCCCGCCGTCGGCTTTTCGCAAGAATCGTTTGTCGTTCGGCTTGAGGAGCACTCTCTGGCGTCCCAGCTACCACGGCCGAGGCAGAATGGGGTGGCGGAAGAAAAGCAGCCGTTTGTGCAGACCGGCCCGCAAATGTTTGTGCCATTTTTGCAGGGCCAGACAGCCATACCCAGGAAATTCGAGGACTTTACAGACGCGGATGTCCCGCAGATCTTCATGCACGTCGTGTCCTTTGCCGACGCGACGCTCGTATCTCTCTCCTGGTGCCACGCAACGACTGACATTGTGGGCATGGGCGCCGTCGTGCGCGCATGGAGTCTTGTGATGGCCGGCCGCGACGAGGAGGTGCCCCCGCTGGCGCTGCCCGTGTGGACCAACGCCAACGACGGCAGCGTGGATGAGCTGGTGGCCGCGAGGGACAGTGGGCAAGCAGTGTTGCCCCAGGAAGAATCGGTGCTGACTCCCAAGCTCATGTCGCTTTGGCAGATCGCGTGCATGGTCGTGTGGTTTTTGGTGTTCGATGCCTGGCAGTTTGGCCACATGGAGCCGCGCACCGTTTTTGTGCCGCAGGCTGCCGTCCAGAAGCTCAAGCGAGAAGCACTGGCCGCGCTGAGCTCCGTGCCCGCCGAAAAACGACCCGACGGCCTGGTTCTAGACCGCAACACCGGCCGGCCTTTTCTCAGCGACGGCGACATCGTCACGGCTTGGTTTAGCGCCATGATATCCTCTGTTTTGGGCCCTGCCAGCCGACGCATGGTCACGATATTCAGCGTGTTTGACATCCGCGACCGACTGCCGGTCCTGTTTACCGCTTCGTCTGCCGCTGCCACTACCACTACCACTACCACTACCACTACCACTACCACTGCTGCTGCCGCTGCCGCTGCTACATATAAACCGCAAAAGGCCAGGGCCGTGCCTGTGCAGAATGCTACCTTTACAGCTACCATCCTGGCTCCGGCGCGCCAGACTGTTCCAGCCGCCTCGGACCCGGTCGCGCTCGGTCTTTTAGCCGCCAGCGAGCGCCGCCAGCTAAGCCAGCAGACTACCGCGCCACAGGTGCTGGCCATGGCGCGCCTTTACCAGGACACGTTTGCACGCCAGGGCCGTTCACCTGTCTTTGGCGAGGCCAGCGCCTACACCCTGCTGTTCACCAACTGGACCAAGGCCCGCTTCTTCCGGGACATGGATTTTAGCCCTGCCGTCCTGCCGCCGTCGTCGAAAGCCGGTGTGGATGCCGATCAGAACAAGGATGGTGGTTGGCTGGGGCAGCATCAGTCTGGGAAGCCAGTCTATTACCACTCCCAGTCGATTTTCTCCAGCCGTGTGATGGACCGCAACTGGCTGTGTTTTAACGGCGACGAGGACGGGAACTACTGGGTGTACGGATATCTTGTGCCAGCAGTGTGGCAAAAGATCAACGATGCGTTGGAACGGCTCACAGCAACGGCTGATTGAGAAGAGGAAGCAAATCGTCCTCGCATCACCGACTTGTAGCCATTGAAACTAGTCGGAGAATCTGAGCTGCCAAACGTCATCCAGTCTCGTGTTCTCCTCGCTGAGACCGCCATGGAGAACAATGGTGTCGTCGCCACTGTCGGCTTTGGCTTTGACGACGTCGGCATCAAACCAGCCCCGTGCGACAGGGTGATCATGATCTTTGGCCGTCTCAAGCCTCTGCCAGGCGCCTTGCTCAATGTCAAAGGCCCACGCGTCCGACAGCATCTTGCCGGCTCCGGCGTGGCCCAGCGCACTCGGATCTCGTTCGCCGAAGAGCGTGACCAAATACAGCCTTTTTCGAACGGTGACGGGCAGCAGGGCCGACACGCTCCGCGGTTCTGGGCCGTCCACGCTGTCTGGCTTGTACAGGACAGAGCTCCACTCGCCTCCAGCAATGTCAAAGATGTCGAGAGAGCCGCCCTGCTCGGTCTTGCCGTCGAAGCCGTTGAGGCGATAGAGCTTGTCTCCAGCAAAGGCCAGCGAGGCGCCGCCTCTTGGGGGCGCGGGAGCCGCGGCCAGCTCGGTCCACGTTCTGTTCGCCACGTTGAACGCCCAAAGATCCGACAGCCGGCCGGTCTCGGGACAGCCGCCATGCACATATATGCTGTTGGTGCCGTTGGAAGCAACACAGTGGTAGCTGCGGCCGGCGGGAAAGGGCGCGGCCGGGTCCGCCGGCGCAAGGAGCCGCCACTGCGCTGACGCCGAAGCATAGCGCCAGACGGCACCGTGCTCTTCGATGGGCTTCATCTCGAGCCCGCCCCGGCCGGAGAAGATGTACATGTCGGAGCCGATGGCTGTGCCGGGACTGCCTACGCGAGGCGAGGGTGCGTCGGCTGGCGCAGTGAGGGTCTTGACGCTTCCTGTTGTTGTCAACAGTTAGTGCTCTGAGCTGTCTGTCGAGAAGGGGGGGGGGACGAAGAGCCGAGCTGTCTCTCGAGAAAGGGGGGACGAAGAGCCTCGCGAAACGCACCGGTGGCTCCTTCGCCCACTTCCACAATGTCGACTCGGTTGTCAACCGGTTGTCGAGGCAGAAGCTCGCCGCCAAAGATGTAGACTGTCTGGCCGATGACCGACACAGCCTGAGACGACCGACTGAGACGAGGGCTGGCAGCGATGCGACTCCAGCGCGCCAAGGGGATTTTTGGAAGAGCAGCCATGATGCCGTGGAGGTTGTGCGAGTATTCTGCTTTAACGGTATTTGTCAGACTGTAACTGGAAGAGAAAATTGATGTATTGTGCGTGTTACTTCTCCAAAATGTGGCGATGGCGTTTGACCCTGAAAATAGGCCCCTTTTATGCCCAAATTTTTTAGGTTGGTTGTATTCCACGACGCGAAACGGCGTAGGTAAAGTGCGCTTATACGAGTAAAAACTGAGGTTTTTGGGCGGGAACTGGGGCCAAAGGCGATGAAACTCGCCGTGGTTCGAGACTGGAGGGGGTCGGCAGATCGGTGCATACGAGTAATAATGCATGTTCTGTCACAGCAAGCTCTATCTAGTCATCACAAGTAGGACCCCAATTCAAAATGCTTTTCTCTATTCCTGTATGCTAAACCCACAGCAAAAATCCATTGAACCCCTGAAAGAGCAAGATCGACAAAAGCCGTTTTTCAGGCTGCGATATATCAACAAAATGGAAAGAACATGGCGAAAGTGAGAATAAACCGACAAAATGCAGCGCTTACGTGCTGGTAGACCAAAAAATAAGGCGGGAGACAAACACGACGCAGATGGAATCCAAAAAAAAAGATGAAATCAGATGCAATCAGATGCAATCGCAAGATACAATCTCGTCTACCCCCATTTGCCCTTAGTGCAGGCCGCTCTCACCCGTCTCGGCCATGTGCTTCTGGCATTGCAGCATGATGTTGACCTGGTCGCCCAACTCCTGAAGCCGGCCCAGCACTTTGGAGTTGCCATCGACGAACGTCAGGATCGAGTAGGGTATGCCGGTGTCGTCGCAGAACTCGCGAACCAGGCCCTGCACGCGACGAAGGTTGTGGCGTGGCAGGCGAGGAAACAAGTGGTGCACGGCCTGGAACTGAAGACCGCCATGGATGAAGTCCAGCCAGGCTGGGCAGTCGACGTCCATGGTGGTGCGCAGCTGGCGCTGGGGGAAAGACTCGGACTCGCCCAGGTCGGACGTGGACATGCCCCAGTGCGAAAGGGTAATCTGCACGTGCAGCGGCATGGTGATAATGTGCGAGACCAGCACAAAGACGACGCGCGCTGTCCACGACGGCAGCGACCGCCAGAGCAGGCAGTACCCAAAAAGGAACCAGTAGCACGCCATGAAGGCGATTTCCGTCGGCCGGATCCACCAGGCGGTGCTGCGGGCCAGCGCCGTCGAGCGGGCAGACAGCACGTGCAGCCAGGACAGCAGATACAGGTTGAAGCGGGCAATGCCCATAACCGGATAATAGGCGTACTTCTGGTAGGGCACCAAAAAGTTGGCAGCGGCGTCCCACACGTAGGTGAAGTCGTAATAGGTCGAGTGCACCGACTTGAAGAACATGGGGCTGGTGACGAAGAGCGGCACATTCTGGATGTCTGGGTCGTGCTCCGGCTGGTTCGTCACCAAGTGGTGCACGTTATGGCTGCTCTTCCACCAGCCGATGGACAGGCCACAGCAGAAGTCGGCCACAAAGAGGCCAATCAGGGTGTCATAAACAAAGCTGTGTGTGATGGCGCGGTGGCCAGCATCATGGGCCGTAAACATGATTTGGTGCTGATGGGTCAGGTCAGACAAGCAGACGAAAGACACGGGAAAGAGAGGGGAAGAGAAAAGGAGCTGATAACGCTTGGGGAAAACAACAGACAGAAAGACACAGGAGAGAGAGAGGAAGAGAGGGGGGAAGAGAGGGGGGAAGAGAAAAGGAGCTGATAACACTTGGGAAAAACTTGGGAAAAACTTGGGAAAAACTTGGGGAAAACAAAACGTACCCAGAACAGCCCAAGAAAGACGGCCGCCACAATGTACCACCCTTGGTGCAGCGTGACCAGAAAAAGAGCAAACAGCACGCTGTAGCGGGCAGCCTCCTTGGCGTACTCGACATACGGACAGTCGTAGAGGCCCTGGTTCTGTACGGTTTGGTGCAGTACCCGGTAGCGCTGCACAATGGCCTGCTGTACGGCTGGGTCGACAGACGGGTAAGCCAGCTCGTCGGCGTCTCGCTCGTTCTGTATGCCGCGGTTGGCAAACTCTACGGCGCTGGTGAGGCTAGTGACCGGAGGTGGAGGAGGCAGCAAGGCCCGACCTGCCAGCCGGCGGTTGACGGCATGCACAGCACACACGCCAGGCCTTTGCAGGAACGGCATCGCCGCGGTCGTTTTGGCAGCAGAAGTGAGGGCGGCGTTTCGGTCCCCCTCCGCCTTCTCGCCGTCCGCGGACGACGGTGGCAGGGAGCTGCACTCCGAAGAGACATCACTGATGAGAGCGGATTCGTCGGTGAAGTCGTCGGAGTCGCTGCTGGGATCTGTGGCCGAGTCGTCGAATGGGGCTTCGTGGTCGGAATCGCTGCTGTCCGTGTCGGATGCCGGGGTAACCTCCAACTTGCGCTGGAAGACACCGCCGCGGATGGGCGGTGGGGCACAGGCCAGCCAGGGCCCAGCAGGTTTGCGGCCTATCCGGAAGGCCTTCATAGTTTTTAGAGTAGCAGCAAAGTGGTACCTGCATTGTGCACATTAGTAAATATACGAACAAGGTGTGAGAGACGTCGCTGGAAACTGTGGTTCGGGTGTGCTAATGATTAGGGGCGGGTAGGTGACAGCAAGGCTGCATGCGGGGAGTGGGGGTGGTGGATGGGCTGGATGGTGTGCTGAGAAATCTAGAAGTTCGGATGGCTCGGATGGCTCGGAAACATTCCAAAAAAGCATAAAATGCTGAGGAACCCCTATTCTGACCGGCATGCAACAAAACCACACCCTCGTCTTTGGGTTTATCTTCAACCTTTATTTTTTATCTTTCATTTCCTTCAATTTTTTTTTTTTTTTTGATGTTCTGCCTCTGCATTTTGCCGATGGTTCAAAGGACGGCGTGGTTGACGATGTAGTCGACGAATGAAAATTCAAAAATTCAAAAATCAAACTAAAAGCGTCACGGCGGACGTGACCGTGCTGTGGAGTGAGGAGTGTGCGAGCGACAAGGACAGCAACCCAAAAGAAGAAAGAAAGAAAAAAAAAAAAAAAAAAAAAAACCCCAAACTATACTCACACCTCTATTTCGTCTGTGGCGTCGCGTCCAACCATGTGCAGAATGGCTAGGCGACCGCCCGGGTGCTTGTCGAGCCACGAGTCGAGGCGCAACACATATTCTTGGAATATTACAATGGTTTGGCCCTGAGCGATCATGTCGGCCACTGTTTCGGGATCCAGAATGCAGTCGCGGCTTGTGGCCGGCATTGTTGTTACCGTGTCCATGGATACGAGTATGCTCTCACTGCTGGCTATTGCTGGCTTCGTGTTTTGGAAGATAGCAAACGGTTGTTCAAGTTTTTTTTGTGTCCAACAAGTTGTATGGCACAACGAAAAAGAAAAGAGAGCGGACGTGTCCAGAAAGCTCTGGAGTCGAAAGAAGAGGCGACCTGTCAATCAAGCAGCTTTGCAGGATGAGATAAGAGTTGCTTAAAGAACGCCTGATCGGGCCTGGGAAACAAAACTGGTCGGACAGGAAGAGTCGTCAGTAATATTGCTGCAGAATTGCACGGCACGGCTTTTTTTCTGTTAGCATCAGCGGGCCACAAAGACAATGCCCTGTTGTGAAACGACAGGGCCGTTTCTGTGTGGGAAATTGCGGCTTTTGCGGGTTCAGGTTCCCCATTGTTTGTTTTTTTTTTTTTGTGTGTGTGTGTGTGTGTTTGCGGACGAGCAGACTTACCGAGAGGGGCGGATGAGCCAACGAAAAGAATACAAAAAGTTTTGTACTCTAAAACGAGCACCTGAAAAAAGACTCTCAAGAGGGGAGGGCAATCGAAATACCAAATGAGAGTTGGACCGGACCTCAAGAACAGTCGAGGATGACGGATAACTGATGACGGATAGCCGAAGAGTTGTGAACAAACGACAGAGAAGACTCTGGACGAGCTACTAACAGGAAAAAAGAGGGCAAGTTTTGACTTGACAAAAAAAGTTAAAAATAAAGCAGACAATGACGAGACAAATGAAGGCCAAGGTGAAGAAGGGGAAGGGGCGCGGACTGCTGTCTCATTTATGGTGGTTGAATGTTGAAAAAAAGTTGGCAGGAACGACCCAACATGAGCCAAGACGGAAAGAAAGAATGCAAGCCGTTGGGAGCTGTGGGCGGGCCTTATAGAGCAAGAGGGAAAGAAGAGAGAGAGAGAGAGAGTAATACGACGTATGTGTATGTGTGTCGGCATCCACGTGGAGTTTGTGTGGATACATACAGGCGAACATTACGTCTTGATATGGCCAAGGAGAAAGGGGAAGGAACCCTAGAGGCGCGGCCAAGCAGGCACCAAGACTGCGATTTGCGACTACGAATACGGGAGTACGAGCAATAGGGGTCTTTTTTTTTCCGCCGCCATGGCACTCCGTCTGGAGTACGGAGTAATAAGACGCACTGGGAGCATTGAATGGGACTGGGCCGAAAAGTCAAACGGAGAAGGGAGCGAGAAAACATACGACGTATTACATGGGCGCATATTTTTTTTTTTTTTGTTTTGTTTTGTGGACGGCGTTGTCTATGGGGGTCGTTTTGCCAAGGCAAGACCGTGAAACACAAAGGAAAAGAGGACGAAAAGGTAAGAAATGAGCGAGAATTGAGATTCATTCGCGTATTGGGACCCTGAACGGGGGGGGGCAGCCGAACTGGAGACTTGGTCTCTAAGCGTGGAGTGGAAAGCGCCGCACTTGTCGAAGAAAAAAGAGGAAAAGAGGAGACGGGGGCGGGCTGAGCAACAGATACAAAAAATACAAAAAAGGACCCTTGATTTTTGCGAGCCGGCGAGCCTGCAAAAGCCCAGCCGAGCCCAGGCAGGCACCAGCAGAAGGGGACCAGCAAGCATCCAAGCTCGTCAAGCCAAGGAAAACGGACAGAGCTAGCTAGAGCGAATGCGGCCAGCCCGGTGGAGCAAGGTGGAAGAGGAAGGAGGCAACGAATAGAGACGAAGAGCGAAGGGGCTGAAGAGGACGTGGCCAGAGCACAAGGCACCGACCAATACATGAGTTTGTTGAGAGGCTAGGAGCGACAATGCATGAGACGAAAGAGGCAGGAAGGAGGTCTGAAGAAGAAAGCTTTGCGTGTTTCTTCTCTCGTGCTATTGCCTTTTCTTCCTTCCCGTCCTCCCCCCTCCCCTATTCTTTTTGCTTCCACCTTCCTGTGGTCTTCCCTGCTCGTTGCTTTCCTGGTACATTTTCTAACGGAGCACAAAGCGAAGCGTAATTGGACGCCTCTTTGGCTGTTCCGCCGATCTGTACGAGGACCCCTAAAATCATCGACTGTAATTGTATAACTCCCGCATATTAATACGGAGTGCTCCATATTCGTACGTTGTAATACCTGCAATACCCAAAGTATTATTACAACGTGTCACTCCGTAATACACATGCCACAGTCTCGCATACGTAACCCCGTACGACGTATTACATCTCATGTGTTCCGCAATACAGCTTTTTTTCCCCTTCATACTCGTAATTTTCCCAATCTCGTACTCGTATAGAAAAAGGGGGCGGAGTAAATTGACGCGGCCTTTAGGCTCTTCCCCCCTCCCAGTCCGCTTTTTGGGGCATTTCTTTGTTTTTGCTTCTGTCCTCTGTCCGAAAGGTGCTGCCATCGGCGGGCTGTGGCAACAATAGCGTTAGCCCGGAACAGTGCCTCGATTGGTTTCTCTTGCTCGGCTGGTCTGCACAAACCAGCACATGTACTCCGTATTTTGTTGATTTATGACGACACGACAACGGCGTTACGACGCACAAGAAAAACTGCCTGTGGGCTCGCCCTGAAGGCTGAGAGGTCTAGAGCCCTCTGCCAAGGCGGCGTTGGCGTTTCTTCCTTTAAATTAGCGCACCCGCATCGGGCCCAGCGCTCTTATTGCTTCTCTCTGCTCGCACTGCTGACTGGTTGGAAGGCGGCCGTTTTGCAGAGTGCGCCGCAGAAAACATTCTCTTGGCTCATGTTGCCCCCCCCCCACTGAAAAAGAAGACCGTATCGAACAATGATACCTTGCTAGACAGGAAAGGAGACAAGCTCGCTAGTATTATTGGCATGGGTACGGCGGTTCGCCGCTCTCGTAGTCTCACAGCTGTACTCCGTACGTCGTACGTCGTATTACTCCCGTAATAATACAATGTGTTGTTGCTCTGCATCGCAGTGCTAACGCAGCATGGTGTCCCGTCAATATTGACTCTACGTCATATGACTTGACCCAGCTTTCACACTTACGTCAGAGTACTCTGCAAAACACCATACAAAAGCCTGCTTTTTCAGATGGTTGTTCTTTTCGTTCTCTCTCTCGCCCGTCCTTGTCACCTACTGCCGACCATGATGGATCTCAATGCACACTACTCCGTATTGCACGCCGCCCACTCATCACACCGCAGGTTTCGTCTTGCTGTCTGGCTCGACCGGCCTGGCTACTTTGCATTGAAGGGCGGTCTGGAATACGATAGAACAGTCGTGTGTGGAACGAGCAACGCGGCCGCCGTGTCAGAAACCAGAAACATGTAGATCAGCTTGGCGGCATGCGGTTCGCACCAGTGCCGGTTAAGATCGATGCTATTACTGTTATGTATTGATAATGAATGCATGCTCCTCCCAAACTATGTGCTTTGCACTGAGAAAGAGAAAGACAGTGCTTGTAGTATGACAGCCCAGTAGCAATTGACATGCGGAGCGATGCCAAGATGGTTCTCTGAATCTTTGTTGACGGCCTGTCCAGGAACCGTCTTCTTTGGGATTTGTCCTATGGGACGTGTCCAGACCTCTCTTCTTCAGCCACGGAACTATCGCACTTGACGGCGGAGGGTCTCTGGCACACCAAGGAATGCAAACACAAAAGACAGGTCCCCGGAATCCTTCAGACCAGGTTCGGCAAGGGCCGGTTGTTCTGGCTTGGAGCCAAGCTCGAGGGGCTCGTTGTGATACGCGCAGTTGTGTCCAAGACGAAGTCCTGGAGTTCACCGAACAAGTTTGCGATATATACAGAGTGTGCGCGAAGCTGTGATTGTTGATCAGATTTTACTTTTTCGGAGCCTTGCTAGCAGTAATACGTCGTAATACGGCGTAATGCGGGCGCCGAATCCGCTTACTTAACCCACGAAAAGGGGACCAGGCTCTAGGCAACCAAGCCCAGCAACAAAAGCAAGCAACAGCCGCGATGAAACACAAAATCCAAAAGAACCTACATTGTCCTGCGTATGTCAGAGGATTAAACAGTTTCTTTGCTTTTCTGGTTTGAAGAGTAAAACAAAAAACAAGATCAATTCGGGTTACGTCCTTTACAGGTTTGTGCACTCGGCAACGGGCGATGGTGTAATAAACCTGCACAAAGCCTTACATTCTCGCATTCTCGCGGCCGCGGGGCTATGGGACTGCTGACGCAGAGGTATCCACTGCCTGTACTCTCTCGAAACATTGCAATGGCCGCACTGCGGAGGTCAGCGCGCCTTAGCAGCGGCGGAACCGTCGGTGGCGAAGGCCAAGAGACGCCGGCGGCGGTGGCCGAGGCACAGCCGCCGCGGCAGACGAGAAAGAGGGCTTTGTCGGCGGAGACTGACAAAGAGATTGTGCGTGCTCGACGCCGACCTGCGGCCCGCCCGGCCACGCCATCGCCGCCGCCGCCGTCGCCGCCACCGCCGCCTTTGGCTGCTCAAAGAGGACGAAAACGGCCCAACTCCGCAAGGACTGCCGAGAAGGCGAGGAATGCGGGAGAAGCCGAGCCGGATGCTGCCACGCCGGCCACGCCGGCCACGCCGGCCAATGCGCGGCGGCAACACCCGGCTGTGGAGCGTCTGGCCAGAGCCAACAAATCCAATGTGGCTCTTCTGTCGCCGGAGTCGTCGCGCATTGTGTCAGCGACGCGGCCGGTGGTTGGTCCGGAGGACGATGCAGCAGACGATGCAGCAGCAGCGACAGGATCGGACTCTGCCACGACCAAGACCGCGGCTGTGCCGTGGCCGCTGAAGAAAACCAAGGACAGCGAAGGCAGTGGTATCAGCAGCAGCGGCGGCGGCAGCAGCAGCAGCCTGCTCGAAGAAGCCTGCGCACACCTGGTGCGGGTAGACCCGCGACTGAAGCCGCTGATCGAGGCCAAGCCGTGCCCGCTTTTCAGTGCCGAGGGCCTGGCCGAGCCCGTCGACCCGTTTGAGAGCCTTGCCAGCGGCATTATCAGCCAGCAGGTGTCGGGGGCGGCGGCGCGGGCCATCAAAGGGCGCTTTATCGCCTTGTTCGACAGCGAGGGTGGTGACGCTGGCGGTGGCGACCGGCCGGGCATCCCCGATGATCAGACGAGCGAAGACGACAACGACGGCGACGGCGGCCGCCCGAGCCGACGAAGCCGCCGCCGCCGCTTTCCCCAGCCGTCGCAGGTGGCCAGCACCAGCATTGAGCGGCTGCGCTCGGCCGGCCTGTCGCAGCGCAAGGCCGAGTACATCCAGGGCTTGGCGGCCCGGTTTGTGTCGGGCGAGCTGACGACGGAGCTGCTGGCCGACGCGCCGTACGAGACGCTGGTGGAGCGCCTGGTGGCCGTGCGCGGGCTCGGCCGCTGGAGCGTGGAGATGTTTGCTCTGTTCGGCCTGCGCCGCATGGACGTCTTCAGTGTTGGCGACCTCGGCGTGCAGCGCGGCATGGCCGCCTATGTGGGCCGCGACGTGGCCAAGCTCAAGCGCTCGGCCTCGTCGTCGGCGTCGCTGTCGGCGGCCGCCGCCTCGACCAAGGCCAAGGCCAAGTGGAAGTACATGACCGACAAGGAGATGGAGGCCCTGGCCGAGCCCTTCCGGCCCTACCGCAGTCTGTTCATGTGGTACATGTGGCAGGTGGAGGGGACCGAAATCGGTTCTCTGACGACGACGTGAGGTCGAGGTGTCTGGTCTTCTTTGGCTGGCAGAGACTCTCTGACGACGATGTGAGGTCGAGGTGTCGGCTTCTTCGGCTACATACAACATCCCTTTGCATCGCCAGGGCTTAGTTTTGTTTGTTTTACTCCGCATTTCAGAGTCGCATCTTGTTTTTCATGTACTTTGTATGATCCTGACTGATATGAGAATGCAAATCGCTTGTAATATACGGTAACGGTAAACAAGGCATGATGTGGTCCCCTCAGCATCAGACACATGCAAAGTGTATGTGAAGTGCAGCCTCGCGGGCAGAAACATTTGCCGTCTATGAGCTGGTTGGACGAGCAAGTGGCACGTCATACTGGTAGGACTCGGACAGACACTTCAGGTCGGATGCTGCTTGGTGCCGTTGGTTTACATAGGAATAAAAACAAGAAACGACCGAAAAGCCGTTCCTGCTGGTCTCAGGAACAGAGCAATGATTGTCTGTGTATGATGTAAACGCGAACTGTTATCAGGGTGGCTTTGAAAGACAAAGCAAAGTACCAAGAGTGGCGGGATATACGAGTAATGATGTTATCGCTCTTGATCATATCGCTCTGCAGAGCAGTCCCTCCGCCTTGGCTTGTCTTGTTAATCTGTGACATGAGAGGAACGGAAGATATTAAAGGTACGAGTACAAATTGTTTTGGAGGTTTACTTTTGTAGAGACAACCAAAAAAAAGTTGGAAGAGCAGGCCTGCACTGACGTATGTCAATCATGAATCTGCACAGAAAATCGTGTGGAACATAATGAAGCAGACGTCAGTTGCATTTCATAGCAGCCGAGTGCAGAGCATCGCTACGGAGGAGGCCGGTTTTATTCCGTTTTTAGCATGAGCTTCTCGGCCTTGTTTGAAGAGCCTCGCATGGAACAAGTTTTTCGACACAGATGGGCTTGTTTGTGTACGGAGTAAGACGTCGTACTGTACGTCGTACTTGTATGCTGAAACGACGGGTGTACTCCGTACAATCGAGATCAAATCTGTTTTAGTGCATCTTTTTAACCTTCGTCACCCTTCTTGAACGAGAACTGGTAAAAAAACTGGTGCACTCGTTTTACGGCAGCATGCACAGTAATAATAGCCCATCCCGTGGCAGACGGATAATTTGGAGTACGAGTATTATGAGTCCTTGGAGGGTGCAAGGGGCTTGACATACCCTTGATGGTTTGTGTTTCATCTTTTTAGGTCCAAGATGAGCAAGCCAATATATTTTGGGGAGATCTGCCTCTGGTAAAATTGCATGGGGAACCACAAAACACCGCATGACCAGCTTTCGGAGCGCTCCGCACACTGAATTGCTCGAACTCCGTACGCGTGTTAATACTCTATGAAGCCAAAACAAGCCGTGAAAATGTGAAGCCAACATTATACTGCCTGGTTGTGTGGTGATCGTACTTGGGAAAGATGTTTGGCAGCGTGGCCTGCGTTACAGCGTAATAATAAGCACTGCTCGTAGGTAAGCAGAGGCTACTCGTATGTATAGTGGGTCTGCAAAAGTCACGATCGCTTTTTGATTTCCCATACAAAAATGCCCTAAACTCTCTTACTTTAAATTCAAATATCTCGAGTTTTTAAAAGGTAACATATCTTTAAATTTATATATATTATAGAATAATGAAAAGTAAACCGTTTTGTCTATTTAGATTATTTTTAAGATTTTTTTACATGCTTTTATCAATGCTCAAAGTTGACCTAAATTTGTAAATGCGATTTTAAGCGCTATAAAAAAATTTTTACCCCCTGTAAGCCCCCTATAACGAAAATTTTAAAAATGACCTGTTTTCAAAGTTAACTACCTACACGAAATAAAATCTAAAAAATATAATAAAGGTAATAAAATAATTTAAAGCCATAGATTTATCTTCTGTTTAAATTTTAACATATGTTTATTAACTGAATCGTGAAAAATTTAAGTTGAAAGACGACGTTCAATGTTAAGGTTTAAGGTGGTAATTGGTGGGGGTTTTTAACAAAAAAAAAATGCGCGCGTGACTTTTGCTGAGTGACTGTACGTACGGAGTACTCGAACGCATTTAAGCCAAGCTAGGGAGACGCGATGAGTAAAATGTCAAGCCGGAGGAATTGGTTGCTGCAGCCAAAAATGGACCCTATTTTGTTTTCTTTTTTTTTGACAGGTTGACTGTGAATCTAGACTGTCTTTCCTTTAAATGCCATCCAGGAACCAACCATGCAATAGTCATCTATCTTCTCTCATACCTGTGACGTGGGCAGTTCACTCGAACGGAAGAGACTCCAATCCAATCGACACAATCGCCATTCCGCTGGGGCTTTGCAACGCCCTTGAAAAAGAATAAACTTCAATACGCCAACATGTTGCCCTGGAACTTCAAACCGTTCTGCACAGCCATTCCTACCGTAGCTGCTGCCAAGTACGACGTACTATTACAGGAAAGAGGTTTCTTTCCCGTCTACGTCGTAATACTCCATACTTTTATACAATTGACGCATTGCCCTGTTCTCCTCCGTATGCGCTCAGTATCAATACTCGTACGCCGTACAACGCATTCCGTGAAGATGCAAGCCTTCCGTGGCGTAGCAACCCGACCAAGAACAAGCAAATCGGCAGGCTTTGTGGGTCTCCTAGATGAAAGACTCTAAACACACCCCCCTATTTTTTTTGCTGTTTGCATCAGCGATTGCACACACATCGTGCCAGCCATACTCGAAATACCATTCATTGTGATAATACTTTTGCTCTGTACTTCTAGAAACTATTCTCGTAATACTGCATTAAGCATTAAGCTCTGCGACTTTGTGCTCTATTTGGTACGCGTACTCTTATGCACGAAACAAAACAAGAGTACAGTGAATGCACACCACAAGCGCATTGTGCAAAGTGTACACGTCATGGCCGACTACTGTACTCCGTACTCGTACGAGTACAGACTGGATCACGCCCTCACAATTCTCGCGTCGCAATACGCTGCGCAATACGAGGTTGTCGTATGACGTCGCAAGCTGCTCGAGAACATCTATACGAGGTCAGATAGCAGTTCACAAAGCAAGAGCTCAAATGGCGACATGAAAGGCCAAGGAAAATGGAAGAAACGAAAAGCCGTGAGATGGATTTTTCTTTCCATGTTACCATCAGCTGCTGCACTCCGTACTCTTCTCTTTTTCAGTTTCCACTTGGTGGCGATCTTGTATTTTTGCTACGAAATATCTTACGGCGCAATACCCCATGTGCCTGATGAGATTCCGAACGACTACAAAATTAAAATTATCGCGAAGCTACGATGTACTCGTACTAGGCAAGTACGAAACTATTCCGGGAGTATTAATACAATGTAATAAATACAATGTACGAAACAAGATGCAAGCGAGGTAATAGAAAAGACCCATTGTGGTGGCGAGCCGTCTCTACGAACACGCAGTCTTACCTTTCTCAGCTCTTCTTGTGCACACTAGCCTGACGAAAAAAAAAAAAACCCCCCGAAAATAAAGAAATTGGGAAGCTGCTTCGGACACGAGTTGCTGAGTGGATGTTGCACGGCTAGGAAAGTGGCGGCGTAAAAAGGGCAAAAATTGCACACGAAAGTAAAAAGCCAAAAAAAGCCACAAAAACCTCGCGGCAAAAGACAGCGACAAGCTGAGCACGATGGTGTCTGCAAAGACCAACAAACCCGTAACGCAGTAATATTACCGTTGTAGTATTGACACGCGATACGAGTATCCATACGACACTCGTTCTCGTACCTCGTGCCCTGGACTGTTTATACCGAGCACTGGTCTCCAGAGCTTATTTCCGACCTGTCCGTCTCCCCTAAGAATACGTACCGAGGACCGCGTCTTTCCTTTTAGCTAATCTTGATCTGGGTGGGGAGAGCCACCAATATGCCGCATTCGTCCACTGTAATATCCCACATAACGGAGCTACGAGTCCTCGTACTCCGTACAGGCGGTTTCCCTGCTGGCCCCTGCTGCTTCCCTGCTGGCTCTAATTCCCCCTGGATCTTTCCTGGCGCATTGACTGGCGATTCTAGGACTGTACGGCGTACGAGAAGACCGCACTAACAGAAGCTGCGATGAACTCCGGACTCCGAATTTGTTAGCGTATTTCAAAGTACTCGTACTTTGCAGAAGGCCTGGACTGGTCCTCGTACGAGTAGTATTATGAGCTTCCTCCCTACAAAGTTCGCTGTATTACAGAGCACCGAGCACGAAATACCACGTCGCATCTCTCCCATGTGTATCCATACAATCTGTCCAGCCTCGGCGTGTGTACGTCGTATTTCATCTCTTTCATTGTATCCCATAGGAGTAGGCTCGACAGTGTACTGTGATTTTGAAGCCTTTTTTCTCTCTAGCTTTTCTCGATATTTTTCCTCCCCTTTTTTCCCACGCCCGTCTGTTGGTGGCAATAACTTCTACGAGGACTCCAGGAACCAATGGACCAATGGCGGTGATAGCCCGATTAACAGGCCTCCAGAGCTCAATCGGCGCGTTAGCTCGCGACGCAGCGCCGAAAGAAAAAAGAGCATGCCACAGACGAGGTGGTGGCCCACAGCAACCCGCTCCATGCCAGAAAGGTGAGAGGACCGTACAGAGTACGAGCATTACAAAAGAAACGGCCACACAAACAAATTTTTACCGTGCAAATTATCAACGGAGATCAGTTACTTCGTACAGAGCACAAAATACTCGTAAAACCCTCTCCGACCGTAACAGCCGGTCGCAGCTTCCTATATTTAAAATACGAGATACCACCATAACAGAGCGTTCCATCAGTGGCTTGTGCCCCGTATTACTTCGTACAGCAAAGGTCGGAGGGTGAAGGAAAAAAATAGGGGCGTGCATCTAGCACTGTGGTTGCAGGCCTGCTCCTGAAAAAAATAATGGGACTATCTAGCTTGGCCCCCCCCTTCCCATTCTGCTAGTCCCCCCCCTGCTTTCCCTTGCTGTTCTGCTTGTCCTGTTGCTTGGCTGCAATACCTTTCCTTTTGGTTTCCATTCTCCCTTTTCTCGTTCCTTTTTGTTACAGACCAGATTCCATTCTCCTCTTTCTTGGGTTTTTTTTGGCTTCTCTCACTCCCGCTCTCTCGTTTTTTTTATTCATTGTCCATCGTTTTTTCTCGACAATATCCGTCGTGATACCTTTTTTTAATTTTCTTTTTCGTTGCGAGGTTTTGTTTTGATTCTTTTCTCCCTTCTTTCCATACCTGCATTATTGCCCTTTTTTTTGTCAAGCAGGTTGGATCACTCGCTTGTTTCTAGACTCTCATTCGCGTTTCGATCAGCCGTTGTCGTCGTTTCTCGCCCGACGCGTAGGTAGCGATTAGAAGCGACGCAATTTCTTGGATCGAAACCACCCGCATCATTTTATCAGTTACTTCATTAGAAAGGTCATCAAAAGGTATGTTTTGTTGATGAAAAGGGGGGAGGGGGGCAACATTGGGCCGATCGATGAATGGGCAGAGGCGAGATAAAAAGCAAGCAAGCCTGGCATCGCGGAATCAAGGAACATCATTGAAACTTGGGAAACGCGGCCAATTTTCACTGCGAAGCAACTTCCCAACAGGCCAATTCGATATAGACGCGTCTTTTGTCCTGTGGCTTGGCGGACGCAGTTAAGCGGGAGGCTTTATTGGGTCGATAAAGTTCGCGCCCTGTTTGTCAATTGTGCTTGTTTTCTACCGACCACCGTCGAAGCTGCCTTTCCAATCCATCACAGCTGGTCAGAATCGACATTTTTAAGTTTCGCATTTCTATGTTTTGGTGGGCTCGCGACTTTGTCAAGCTGCTATTGCCGCGTTCACGAAAGTTTGCGTTTGCGCTGTCAGAACTCCAAATTTGGCGCCAAAATACCCAGCTGGGCCGGTCGCTCGCTCAGCTTCACCAATTGCAGTCTTGCTCCCTCATCGCCAGTTTCTTCTTCGTTCAGATTCCGTTACGAGCCAAACTTTGCTTCTAAAATTCTCCTATTGTTTCTATTTATGAGGCATGGAAGTAGGGACTGTCATCGGCTAACACTCTTTGTCATCTTACAGCTCTTCATTCGCTATGTATGCCAAGCACATTCTCGCTGCCCTCGCGGCAATTAGCGTCGCTTCAGGTTAGTCCGATCAGAGCCGTGGTGTTTTCGTGTCAAAACAATGTGTACACGCAGATGCAAAATGAGACCACTTTTCTGACGTCTCCACAGCAGCGAAAAGCTCGGACGTGTGCACGCAGGACACATTTACCATCAACTCGCAGGCTGATATCTCGGCCCTGGGCTCGTGCGAAACGCTGACCGGTAATGTGGTGATCGGCAATCAGACGGACGCCACACTGGATCTCAGCCCGTTCACCAGCATCAAGGGCGATTTGACGTGCTTGAACAACAAGTTGATCACGTCTCTGAGCAGCTCGTCCCTCAAATCCATCTCGGGCGACTTCCACCTGCAGAACCTGACCATTCTGTCCTCGCTGTCGTTTACCAGCCTGACAAGCACTGGATCCATTGAATGGATCTCGTTGCCTGCCCTCGGCAATCTGATCTTCACTGCCGGCGTCACCAAGGCTGACTCGATCATCATCAGCGACACTTTCCTCAGCAGCCTCGCTGGCCTGGATGTGACCAGCGCTTCCACCATCAACATCAACAACAACCGCCGCCTGGCTGAATATGACTCCAACCTGGCCAGCCTGTCGAACACGCTCAACATCGCGGCCAACGGGTTGAATCTGCAGGTCAGCTTCCCCAAGCTGGTCTGGATCGCCAACATGACCATCGCCAATGTGTCTAGCCTTTCGCTGCCGGCGCTGCAGGTCGTCAATGGCTCCATGAAGTTTGATTCCAACTCCTTCAAGACCTTTTCTGCCCCTAACCTGACTTCAACCACCTCGGGCGACATCTCCTTTGTCAGCAATGCCGGCCTCGCAAACATCACCCTGCCTGCTTTGACCGCTGTTGGCGGTGGTTTCCAGATCGCCAACAACACGGCGCTGTCCAAGATCACCGGCTTTCCCAAGCTGAAGTCTGTTGGCGGCGCCATCAAGCTGCGCGGAAACTTTTCCGAGTATGTCTTCTCCCCGACTGTCTTCGTTTTTTTGCCTTTATTGGCTTTTGTTTCCCTATGGGATTTTTGTTCTTTCACATACTGACTCCTACAGTGTCGAGTTCCCGAGCCTGTCTGATGTCAAGGGTGCCTTTGACCTCGAGTCCACCGGCGATATCACTTCGTCTTGCACGACGCTTGGCAAGCTGGCTCCGTCGAAGCAGGGCGGCAACGGCGACATCCAGGGAACGTACAACTGCGAGAGCAACCACGAAAACGCCAACTCGGACACCTCGACTACTACATCCAGCGGCAGCGGCAACAGCGACACCAAGGGCAATGACAATGCTGCGCCCGGTCTTAGCATCAACGGCTTGGCCGTCCTTGGTCTGGCTGCTGTTGCCGGCATTGCCCAGCTTTTGTAAACGCAAACGACCCCAAGATTAACAAGCGAAAAGGGATAAAAAATGTGAATAAGTACAGAGGGAAAGGGTGTGTGTATACGATCCTTTTTGCTGTGCATCTTTTGTTTTGAGAGGTAGTTTGCTTGTGTCGCTTTCCCCAGAGCACGGCAACAGAAAGTATACCAATTTCTTATGCCGCGGCCGTCGGTTTTGTCTATTTTTTTTTGTTGATTTTGGTCCACGAGTTGTCTTATCCCACAAACACGTTTTTGTTTTTTTCCTTTTTTCCCCTTGTTTTGTTTTCTGCAACACTCTTTTCTCCGTATCAGGGACAGCCACATCCACTGCGCATCACAAGGCAGAACCTACTAGAATTAATAATAGCTCCTTTCAACGTGATGTTTTGTTTTCTCCAAGTTGAGGCCTAAGTATTTACGTATACGCATAAACTTTGTACGAAAGCAGTGACACGTCTGATTGGCATACAGATTACCAGTATCCAGTAGAAGACGTAACTGTTGGGAATTCAGTAAAAGCGGCTCGTAATGGCACACCTCTGGGGCTAGCAGCTTGTATTTCATACTCCGTATTACTCCTCAGCCTTTCCTCGTCAACGGGGCCAGCGCTCGGCTTCAGCCTTCTTCCAAGCTAGCCTTTTTGTGTCCCGCCGCCTTGGCCAGATCCCCCACGACCAGCCCTTTTCCCGTCAGGCGTTTTCTCCCTTGGAGTGTAATTCCTATCTTGGCTTTCTCCGAATCAGCCTCACGGGAGTTTTGCCCCACCCCCCGAAAAATAACACCACAGGGTCTACGACGTAATACGTCGTATTACGTCGTAAGAGTTTCTGGTCTTGTGCGTTTGTTCGTTCTGCAGTCGGATCGGAGTTGGCTGCTGCTCACTCGTAGATGCCCTGCTCGAACTTTTCTTCGCTGTAGAAGCTCGGCACGATGGCGTTGCCGTTGAAGATGCGTCCATTGAGAGCATTGACAGCCTAATGGTTCGAGTGTTAGAGGGAGAGGAGAATGTTTAGCAACGAGGGGAGCCAAAAAGAAAGAAGGTAAAGGGGATAAAGGACGAGTGAAAAAAAAAAGAACAAAATGGGCAAGTAAGATCCACCCCTTCCCCCCCCCCGACGACACAAAAGAGACATACCCGCAATGCCGACACTTGGTCGGTAAACTGGATGAGCACCAGCCGGCCGACCACGTCAATGTGCACGCGCTCGACGCGCCCGTACTTGGATCCGCACTCTTCGCCGATTTCCTGGACCAGCCGGCCGTCGGCCACTTCGGCGGCCAGGTCTGGCATTCCCTCGACCATGTTGCGCAGAACGACGACACGGCTGGGAAGGGCGGCTTCGGCTTCGGCGGCAGCGGCGGCGGACGACGGGGAGGCTGAGGAGGAGGGCGAAGGCTGGGGCCCAGCTGGCGGGCGGGTGCGGCCGCCGACAATCTTGGCGGTTCCCGTCTTGAGGCGCTTGTGGCGCAGCGGATCGACGATGCCGCTCTCGTCGGAGCCCAGGCCGGCGCCCTTGGTCCAGCCATACTTGGCCATGAGGCGGGCGGCAAAGCCGGCCTGGCCGGGGCGGCGGCTGCTTGCGGGGGCGGCGGCGCTGTCGCTGGCGTTGGCGTAGGTGTTGTAGTCGCCCGAGTCGGAATTGGCGCTGGCGTCGAGCACGGGCTCGTAGTCGTCGTCGTCGTCGGCAGCATCAGCCATGGGACGGTCTGGCGCGGCGTCTGGCGGTATAGCTGGGGCAAAACGAACGGGTGGCCGGGCTGCGACGAGGCCGTCAGCCAGGGACGGAACATGAGATCGTGGTTGTTGCTGTTGGTGGTGTGCAGGCTCTGCGGGCTCTTCTGGCTCTGGTTGTACTGGTGGCTCTGGTGGCACTGGTGGCTCTGCTGGCTCTGGTGGCTTTGGTGTCTCTGCAGGCTCTGGTGTCTCTGCTGGCTTTGGTGGTACAGGTGGCTCTCCTAGCTGGGGTGGCGCGGCTGGTGCGGACGTAGCTGTTGTGTCGGCCTCGTCCTGATCGGTGTCGTCTTGAAATTTGCGCTTAGCAGGCAACGGCTGACGAGGCTCGGCCGCCTGCTGCTGCAGAACACTGGGGGTGCCGTACGACGGGGGTGGGGCGAACGAGGGCGGCGGAGCAAAGGCATTGTTGAATCGTGTGTCTGCTTTCTTCTTGTCGCTTTCGCTGTCGTCGTCTTCAGAGTCGTGGCTGTCGTCGTCCGACGAGGTCCTAGGCCTACCACCGCCGTTGCGAGTCTCTTTGCCAGGACTGCCTGTTGTTGTTGCTATCCTCTGCTGCTGCTGCTGCTGCTGCTGTCGTCGGTGTGCATACAGCACGCTCTTCCACTCGCGCAGGGCGGCAATGCGCTCGTCGCTGTGCAGGTATGCTTCGATGTTGGTCGGGCGCGCCGGGTCGTAGAGCTCGTCCCAGTTGACTTCGCGGGGATTGTTCTTGTTGTTGCTGCTGTTGCCCTTCTTCTTGCGCCGGCGGCCGCCGCGCTGGCTGTAGCGTTTGTGGTCGTAGTCGTGGTCGTAGTAGCCCTCGGCGTTGTCGTCGTCGTCGTTTTCGTCAGCGGCAGTCCAGTCGGCCAGCGTTGAGCGAGGTGCAGCGGTGGTTGGAGCGGAAGAGGAAGAGGTGGTGGTGGTGGTGGTGGTGGTGGTGGCGCCGGTGCTGGTCGTCGTAGTCGAGGATGGCGGCAGTTTGGGCTTGGGCTTGGGCTTGCTTTTGACCTGTGGACGGCGGATGATCGGCTGGAAGAACAGGGCTGTTTCTCGTTAGCTTTAATGGGCGAGGAGGGAGAAGAGAGAGGCAAAGTATAAAGTAGTACTCCTGTGAGCAAAAAGCCTTACCTGGATTCTTTGTTTCGCTGGCCGGCTTGACTGCTGCAGGAGCTGCTTGCGGGCTGTCGCCAAGCAGGTCTGCATACAGCGACATTGTGTTTCGCGGCGGAGGAGCCGCCATGTTTTGCGTTTTGCGTTGTGTCTGGGGCGTCAGCCGCGTGGAGGCCGGGCGTTTGTCGGTTGACAGTTGAGAGCTGAGGTGGGAAGCAAGCCGTGATTTCAGTATACGAGTACGGAGTAATAATACGGAGTATCCATATTCGAGCTTGGCGTAAACCATTACTAATCACCTGCAGCCCTGTCAGCCTGAGACAAACTGAGCCATTATCGGAGCTCCTGTCGAGGACGATTCCGACTTTCTGGTTTCGCCGTTCAACAGACGGAGTGCTCCGACATCTGTGCACAGCTGCCTTTTTGTTGCATTATTTGCGGGTTCTTGTTTGATTTGCAGCTGCATTAGGGAGAGACCAGAGAAAACAAGGCGGCAAAAAAAAAAGGAGAAAAGGGGGGAGGCCAAAAAAAAAGAAAAGAAAAAGAGCTTCGGCTATTTGGTATTTGGTTCCTGCACGATCCTCAATCTGTTCACCCTCAGCCAACAGACCAGCCTTCTCTGGCTGCCTCGCAAGAGCAAAAAGAAAAGAGCTTTTCATTACGACCTCCGATTGATTCGCCTCACCCCTCAGCCCGTTGCCTCGCCATGGCCACTCTGCGGTCGGCCATCAGGGGGGAGTGCAGCGCGCCGGCGATCATTGTGCCGGCGGCGGTGGCGAGCGAGTCGCTGGTGGTGACGTACCTGGACCTGGCGGCGGAGGTTGCGCGGTACCAGGCGAAGCTGGCGGCGCTGGGCATTGGCCGGGGCAGTTTTGTGTCGATTGCGACGGTCAACTCGTACGAGTTTGTCGTTGGCTTTCTGGCGGCGGCGTGGCAGCGCGGCGTGGCGGCGCCGCTCAATCCGGGCTACAAGCAGGACGAGTTTGAGTTTTACATTGAGGATGTGCGCTCGGCGCTGGTGCTGGTGCCGCGCGGCGCCGTGGCGGCCAACAGCCCGGCCGTGCGGGCGGCCCGCCGCTTCCACGCCGCCATTGCCGAGTCGTACTGGGATGCCGAGCGCGGCGAGGTGGTGCTGGACGTCAAGGAGCGAGGCCAGCTGCAGGGCGCGGCCGCACAGCCCGTGGCGGCGGCGCCGCAGCCCGACGATGTGGCGCTGGTGCTGCACACGAGCGGCACGACGTCACGGCCGAAAGTGGTGAGTTGGGGGGTGGAGAGGTGGAGGGTGTTGGAGGGGGTGGAGGGGGTGGAGGGGGTGGAGGGTGTTGGAGGAGGGTGTTGAAAGAGGGTGGTGGTTGATTTGGATGTGATGTGGATGCTTGCTCAGGACGTGCCAATATGTGGCTTCAGTCTGTCTATGTTGCTGACTGGAACAGGTGCCTCTCACCCATCGAAACCTGACGACGACGATGAGTAGGTCTTGTCTGCGGTTTTGTGTTTGTTTGTGCTTGTTTGTGCTTGTTTGTGTTTGTTTGTGTTTTGTTGTGGTTTCTGCTCTATTTTCTTTTTTCTTTTCTCTTTTCTTTCTCTTCTCTTTTCTCTTTTCTTTTCTCTTTTCTTTTCTCTTTTCTTTTTTCTTCTCTTTTCTCTTCTCTTTTCTCTTTTCTTTTCTCTCTTCTCTTTTCTGCTCTGTTCTCTGTTCTGTTTCTGTTTTGTCCCCTTAGTGTTACTCCCCCACGCTCATCAACAGAAAACATCCAGGCAACATACCAGTTGACGCCGGCCGACCGCACAATGCTGGTGATGCCGCTCTTCCACGTGCATGGGCTGCTGTGCGGGCTGCTGGCGCCGCTGCACTCGGGCGGGTCGCTCGTGGTGCCGCCGCGCTTCTCGGCCGGCGACTTCTGGCGCGACTTTGTGGCGCACGGCGCCAACTGGTACACGGCCGTGCCGACGATCCACCAGATCCTGCTCAAGCAGCCGGTGCCGGAGCCGCGGCCGGCGATCCGCTTTGTGCGCTCGTGCTCGTCGCCGCTGTCGCCGACCGTGTTTGCCCAGCTGGAGGCCCTGCTGCAGGCGCCCGTGCTGGAGGCCTACGCCATGACCGAGGCCGCCCACCAGATGACGAGCAACCCGCTGCCGCCGGCGCCGCGCAAGCCCGGCTCCGTCGGCATCGGCCAGGGCGTCGCCGTGCGCATCCTCGACGACCGCGGCCACGACGTGCCGTCCGGCGCCGAGGGCGAGATCTGCGTGCGCGGCGCCAACGTCACCGCCGGCTACCTCAACAACCCGGCCGCCAATGCCGCCGCCTTTACCGCCGACGGCTTCTTCCGCACCGGCGACCAGGGCCGCCTCGACCCCGACGGCTACCTCGTCATCACCGGCCGCATCAAGGAGCTCATCAACAAGGCCGGCGAGAAAATCAGCCCCATCGAGCTCGACAACGCCCTCGCCCGCCACCCGGCCATTGCCGAGGCCGTCAGCTTTGCCGTGCCCGACGACCTCTACGGCCAGGACATTGGCCTCGCCGTCGTCCTCAAGCCCGGCGCCACCCTGTCCGCCGACGAGCTGCGCGCCTGGGTCGCCGGCAAGCTGGCCAAGTTTAAGATTCCGAAGCAGGTGAGCACACACACACACACACACACACACACACACACACACACACATCCTCTCTCTCTGCCTCCACTCACACCACAGATCTACTTCACCGACGTCATGCCCAAGACGGCGACCGGCAAGATCCAACGACGCATCGTGGCCGAGGCCATGCTGAAGCAAGACACAAAGCCGAAGCTGTAGGACTGGCATAGCATGATGGAAACAAGATCAAGATCAATCATTTTATTTATAAACCGTCCAAAAAATGAGTGAAATTTTAAAGCGTGAAGAGCAGAAGCCATACAGATATTGCCAGCATGAGCGACGCCATCCA
This sequence comes from Raffaelea deltoideospora, assembly GCA_019925385.1. NCBI lineage: Eukaryota > Fungi > Ascomycota > Sordariomycetes > Ophiostomatales > Ophiostomataceae > Raffaelea > Raffaelea deltoideospora. The sequence continues at coordinate 58,017 of JADHKP010000057.1, read as the reverse complement.
GATATCGCCAGCGACACAGATTGGTCTCTAGAACATGACATGCTCGCTGACAATCAGACGGCCAGAACTAACTCGATCAGACGTAATCAAGAAACAACGCGGTTATAGCCAGATGCATACACCCAAAATCCAGAGTCAACCAGAAGAGTCTACCAAATTGGCCAAGCAGGTAAGCAAAAGAACGAAATAGCACAAAGCCATTGGCCAAGCAGGCAAGTAAAGAGCGAATCGCACAAAGCCATTGGCCAAGCAGGTAAAGAGCGAATTGTGCAAACCCATTATTATTTAACAACACCCTCAGCCCACGCCTACTCGGAAGCCTTTGGGTGGCTCTTGTGGCTCTTCTTGGGGCCCTTCTTGCCGCCATTCTTGTGGCCCTTCTTGTGACCCTTGGGCTTTTCGTCGGCGTCCGCGGCGTGAGCCTCAACACTGCCGATGGCGGCAGTATCAGCAAACTCGACAGCGTCAGCAGCATCAGCAGCGTCAGCATCAGCATCAGTGCCAGGGGCAGCAGGGCTAGCAGGGCCTTTGCCCTTGCCGCCCTTGCCCTTGCCGCCCTTCTTGCCTTTGCCGCCCTTGCCCTTGGGGCTCTTGCGGCCCTTGTGGCCCTTGTGGTCAGGCTCCAAGGCCAACTGGTCGTCGGCAGTGGATGACGACGACCACACTGCTTCTTCGTCGGCCCGCTCGGCAACGCCGGCCTCGACAGCCCGTGCTTGCGAGTGGTGCTTCTTGCCCTTCTTGCCCTTCTTGCCCTTGGCGCTGCTGTGGTGCTTGTGGCTCTTCTTCTTCTTGTGGTCCTCGTCAGCGCCAGCCTCGTCGCCGATGTCACGACGCACGTCGACTACGGCGGCCTCGGCGACGTCGCCGGGCACCGTGTGTAGCGCAGCCTGCAAGTTGCGGACGCCTTCGGAGCGCCGGGCAACTTCGCCGTTGTTGTTTACCTTTTTTCTTTTGTCAGTGGCGTTCGACCCAGAGACCCAGAGACCCAGAAACCCAACACTTACATTGGTCGGCGGCAAGACGGCGCTCAGAACGCCGGGCACCAGCAACAGGGCTGTCAAGCAGGCCTTGGAGAGCATTTTTGTAATGGGGAGTGGAAGAAAGCTGAAGAGGTTGCGGAGATCAACGAAACCAAGAGAAGAACTGAGCTGGCTGGTGCTGGAGCTGACGATTGACAAGGAGTAGACTGCTGTGTCTGACTTTCTAGACTTGTTTGCTGCTCCTGGGCGGCCGTTGCCCAGACTTTTATATTCGAGCAGAAGGGAGGCTCCTCTTTCATCTTCTCTCGTCTTCTTTCTGCATTTTCTCTCTCTCCCCTAAACCACCGGGCCGCCGAATCACACTCTGCTCCCTCTGTTCTTCCGTGTTATAGTATAATCCCTGCCAGGTCCGGCATTTTCAAGACCTGGCTGAGCTTTGGCAGCGTCCTATCGCGGCATCACCGGTTGGCTTGTTCTTGAGCCGAAGATGCACGATGCATGGATCTATAGATCGACAAGGAGATCAGCCTCCCGCCTCTTCCAAGCCTTTTTGGGCGTATAGGAGGAAAATTATACTGGATGACGACGACAACCCTTGTGTTTTTTTATTCCCTTTTTTTTCGCCTGACACAATTCGGACGTGCCCCAATCCCACGAAAAATCACGGAGCCACAAGCAAGAGCATTGAGACTGAAATCCGGGTGAAATCGTGCATGCGGAGGGAAAGATGCAAAAAGAGAAACTGTTTCGACCTGCGGTGACCTGAGAAATCTCCCACAAAGTAAATGCAAAAGCACGGGAGAAGAGCCGCAGATAAAAACAGGTCACTTTTTTTTGCTGTATTATTTTGTCGGACTCAATCAATTCGTCTCTGCTTCGCTTTCTGCCCCCCCCCCAGCCCTATAATGCTGTGATGCGGCTGCGCACCGCCGCCTCCTTGGCGGCCGTGTGTGTTTTGCATGTTTGCATATATTTCTGTTTGCCATTTCTTTCCCCCCCGTCCGACGGCCATGTTTCGACTAGATTGGTTCCCACAAAAGAATGGCAATTTGCGAGCGTTTGCTTTTGATGGTTCGGACTTCTCTTGGCATAATGACGACAGCAAAACAGCCAAGTCTTGGATATATGTCTTCGGAACGTTCCGTGAATCTCCTCGTGCGTAAGTGATGCGCTGCTTTGGGCATGACAATTTAAAAAATAAAAAGTAAAAAAAAAAAATAAACTGCGTTTCTGTCTTTCTGTGTTTCTGCACTACGTCCCCGCAAAGAGCGGCTCACAGGCTCCGGGTATGATTGCACGAGTCGATCCTATAGACAAACTCATGCTTCATTAGCCATTTCCCCTCCATCCAGGGCACAAAAGAGACAAGAATAAACGAGAAGCCTTGATTGTGTCTTGCGTACTTTTGAGGTCATTGAAGCTACATTGAAAAAAATGAAGAATCCAAAGTTGCACTTGAAAGGCAGAAAAAAAAATAAAAAATAAAAAAATAAAAACACGGAAAAAAGTCGTCTTCTTCGCATAGCAGCATTTATCCAGAACGTCTGCATTGTCTTTGACGGAGTTGCAACGCTGTCGTGGTCCGTCGGAAGTCTTGTCTCCCCAGCTTTAATGAACACAACGAGCGCCGATGATGCACATCAAGGAATGCCCGCTGGTGACAATAAACTGGCGGGGAAAGAGACTTTGGACACAGGAAAAGACGATAGCATGCGGATTGGCCCAACACGGCAAGAGCGGCTCTCCACGGCCGATCGTCCCTGCTTCCACTGGCATTGACTTTGTCTGCCCTTAGTTGGTCACTTCATACCAAAAAAAAAGAGCTCTTTCGGGGATTGCTGAAACAGCTCACTGCATCTAAGCAACTGTTTGAGCCTCTCCAAAAATAGCCACTTTGCCAGTCAAATGGACGAGAGCCAGACCACACGGAGCCGACAAACACTGGTTTTCTTTGATTTCCGACTTTCTATCTTTATATTATGCAGAATACTCCCTCCCTCCCCAAAAAAACCCACAGATTTTAGTTGCTTGTCTTTCTTTTGGCCCAGCCTACATGATGATCTTCGACATATCAACAGACATAGAAATAATAGAACAGACAGGGAAAAGAAAAAAAAGATGAGCGAAACAAGAGCAGGAGATCCGGGACACGGGGAGGCAGGCGACGATGCAGCGCCATCGCCCTGTCCCCGGCAACACTCCACGGCACGCGCCACTCCTCCGCCTCGTGAGAAGCGCGCCCTCCGATCATGGATGCGAGAGGGAAGAGACGGAGAGAAAAGAGGGAAAGGCGGAGTGGGAGAAAGGAAAGAAAACTAATAAACCAAAAATAAAAAAATAAAAAGAAGAAAAGAGGAGAGTGGAGCGGTGATAAATGCCTTTATGACCCAGCCGATCATAAGACAAGCAAACAACGAGGGAGAAAAAACAGGACCCAAGCAAGTCACAAGCAAAGACGAAAAGGGGTGGGGAGCGGCCCAGTTCATCAACATCAACAAAGACCAGACCTGAACCGAGGCCCCCAAAAGAAAAAAAAAAGGCAGACAGACATGGAGAGGGAACTTGTTTAAGAGAACACGAAAAAAAAGACATGACATTTCTTTTATAAAACAAAGGGGTGCGCCTAGACGACAGTCCTTTCTTATTTTTCTAGGGCATGCTATTCTCTTTGCCCGGCTGCTGATGGTTTTTTTTAACGGGAGAGCTTTTCGCCCGGCTGCTGATGTTTTTTGAACTGGAGAGCCTTTTCTTGCTCCCACTCCCTTGTCTGCTCTTCTTGCGGATCCAGTCGCCAAGTCGACCAGCTGACGCTTAAAAGGGGATGTTGCTGGGCGGCGTGCGAACGGGCGAGCCGTCGGGGTTTGTCTCCATCTCTTCACTGCCGGTCTCGATGGAGATGCCGAGGCCGACCTTTGCTTGTTGCTGCGAGTTGTTAGCGACAAAAGCACAAAGAGAACAAAGAACAACTACAAGAACATCACTGCCAAAACCACCAAAACCACCAATCAACCAAAAGACTGAAACATACCGTGGCATGGTCTACGTCGGCGGCAAAGGTCATCATGACAGGAGCGGCCACGCGCTTTTCGAGGATCACGCCAAGCTTGCCGTGCGAGTCGAGCTGTGCGCGGAAGGTGGCGACGTGGAAGTCGTATTTGACGCCAAAAGCAGTGACGCCGTCCTTTTGCAGGCCGCCGCCGCCGCCGCCGGGGCCCAGCAGCCCGGCCGTGGGCGAGGCGACCAGCGAGAGCGTCATGTCGATGCCGGCCTGCACAGAATCGGACAGGCGGCGCCAGTAGCTGGCGTTGAGGGCGCCCTGCGGCTGCAGCTGGGCCGTCGCCGCCCAGTCGCGCGAGCCATAGCGGACACAGTACGACAGGCCGGCCTCGGGCGGCTGCGACAGAGCAGCACGCTGCCAGACACCCTCGAGACCAACCGACAGGCGCGGCGTCAGCGCCTGCAGGTAGCTGCCAATGAAGATGCCGGTCAGGCCACCGTCCAGGCACGACGGGTTGAGCGTCTTGACCGACGCCGTAAAGTCGGCGCCCGTGTACTCGTTCTCAATCTGCGCCATGTGCTGCTGCCCGCCTGCGCCTCCCGGCATGATCTGCACCATCGACTTGGTCACCAGCCGGTCCGTCCAGCGCCAGTTGAAGCGCGTCGACAGCTGGCCCTCGTTGTCGATGTTGCCTTGGCAAAAGACCTGGCACGCTTGTCAGCCTCCATTTCTTGCTCGCTGCTCCATGCTCCACGCTCCAGTGCTCCCATTTCTTGCTCGCTGCTCCATGCTCCATGCTCCAGTGCTCCCATTTCTTGCTCGCTGCTCCATGCTCCACGCTCCAGTCCTCCCAGTCCTCCAGAGCCTCCCGCTCACCTTGCTTGTGCCGTAGAGCCCCGCAAACGTGTACGGCTGTACCCGCTCGCCCAGCGCAAACTGGTGCGACACCTGGAACAGCGGCGACACGTTGAACGACCGTGTCAGATCCGCCCTGATGCCCGAGAACATGTGGTTCGTCAGCAGCACATCGCGCTGCACCTCCCGCGCCAGCCCGTCCACCGTGCCCGGGTTGCTCAGTCCCAGCCGCGTCCGCCGCTCCGACAGCGCATTCCACGCGTCTGTTGCCGCCACCGCCAGAGCGTTGGTCTGCACAAACGCCCACAGCGAGTTTGCCGACGCCATGTTTTAATATAGAGGGGGAGTGAACAGGACAAAAAAAGAAAAAAGAAAAAAAAGAGAAAAAAATCGGGAGAGTGGTAGCTCTCGACCGACTCTCAACCAGGGTTGCTGTCGATTTGCCCCCCTGCCTTGCACACTTGGGTCTCTATCTCCCTCAGTCCCTTTTGCCTCCCGATTTCCCCCCTTGCCGGTTATCCAAGCAAAGAGAAGGGGGTAAAAAAAGGGAAAGAAAAAAGAGCCGTCAGCGTCGATTCCGCCTGGTGGGCAATGGCCGGGATTCGGCTGCGCAGGATTTTTTTTTAAAAACAAAAAAAAAGCTCGTCTTCGTCGTCGTCGTCGTCGTCGCAGCTGTGCAGGTGCCGTCAGAGGTGGTTGTCGCGGGACGCAATGGGGGCGGGAGGCTTCGCAAAGAAAAAGTTGCGTTTAGGTTTTTTTTTTATTTAATTTTTTATTTTAAAATTTCGACCATTTTTTTCTGGCTGCTTGCTCCGTACTCGTACTAGCATTGGAAAGCAGGTATGGAGAATTACTGCGTAATAACCAAGGGCCCTGCTGTGGCTTCTGAACGAGCCCCCCACAATGCGACCCGCTCAGAAAAAACTCAGTCCAAAAAAAAGAACTGCTGGGCACGTGCCTTGGTCACGTGATAAAACGTCACAAGTTAGCCATGAGGCAGGGATACTGGACCACGAGCATTAAGAGTATGGATAATAATACGAGCAATATGATTGCAGGCCATTGTAGTAGGTTGCAGACATGTGAGGCCATGGTCCGCAAAGGCATTCAATTGGCAAAGATGGCCGTCTTGAGGTATACGGCTCACGAACCTGTGAGGTGGATGGCACTTGCTTCATATATGGGAGCACTGACAGACTGCAAGCAGTGCTTACTCGTATACCACGCTGGTTAGACTGGAAACATCCGCTCTACACGGGGGCCTTCTTCTGTTTCTGACAGGCATAACGTATGGAAACGAGTAAACCTGAACAAGGGAGCAAATGGGATGCCAAGCAACAAAGAAAAAAAAATGTAAGCCGATGAGAAGAGATGGAAATTCGGAAACAAAACAGCAAACAAAATGCAAAGATCACACGAGAAAAAGGGAAAACTGCCTGCCTTGTCTTCTTACTCGTACTCTGTAATATGGCCCTCGTCTATATCCTTCTGTATGGCCTACAAGGCTGAACCTGGTTCGGCTCCTTGATTGGTTGCACAAGTGCCCTGTACTTGCTTCTTCAGTTTTGTGTATTTATGCGGCATTGACCTTACTGATCTCTTCGGATAAAACCGCCTTTGAGAGCGACTTCCTTTTCCTTCGGCATTAATGCGTCATTAGTTTGTTCTTTCGTCGCCAGCGCTCTCGAGCTCTTTACTTGCCAGTTGCGGTATTTTTCCTTTTCTCTTTCTGTATCCCAACGAGCCTTTTCTTTAATTTCTCGTCTCTCTTCTGCTTCCTCAATCTTGTTGTAATTACAAGTCTTTGTTTCTCCCTTATCTCATCCGCTCTCAATTGCCCAAATCTTTTGTGACGCTTTTTTGTCCCGAGGTTAGCCTTTATGTAATTCTATTGGCTCAAAGGCGCTCCTGCCCTCCTGTCCTTTTAGTCGAGCTAGAACGGCCAGCAGCAGACGGAAGGAACCTCCCTGTTGCCACAAAGACTTTGCATTCTTTTTCGTTGTCCCAACCTCTTCACCTCTCTCTCTGCATCTGCCAACAACGGCATCTTTGCTTTTGGAAAAGAGGCCAAACGTCTGCAGAATCTCTGGACAACCCGTTCCCGAACCCGGCCACAACCCCTCCCACCCCACTAGGTTATTGGTGTCGCTTGATTCGTGCCTTATTCGTAATACGACAGGCGACGTCACATCAGAGACGCTCCCAGAGAGACAGAGAAAGAGAGAGAAAAAGGGCACAGACACCCAAAAAGCAGAATGGACACTCTCTTGTGAGGCATTCCTTTTCCGTCCTCTTCTTATCCCTTGCGCTATGCAGCCAGCTGACGACGAATGCAGAACGGCCGAAATTGCGGCCAACGCGCCACGCTATCGCCGCAAGAGCTCTACCTTTATCGACGGCATCCACGATGTGTCGACGGATCCGGGCCACATGGCCCCGGCCCAGCTGTACAGCACCATGTCTGGCCGTCTGTTTCACTCGGGCCGGATCGCCATTGTCATGGTTGGCTTGCCGGCCCGTGGCAAGACACACATTTGTGTGTCGCTGTCCCGATATCTTCAGTGGTTAGTAGCCGCTTTCTATGCTTGGACCCTTGAACCCTTGGACCCTTGGACCCTGGACCTTTGGACCTTAGACCCTTGGATTTTGAACCCTTGGACCTTGGACCCTCGGACCTTGGACCTTGGACCTTGGACCCTTGGCTGACTTTTTTTGCAGGCTCGGCGTCAAGACACGCATATTCCACTTGGGCGACTACCGCCGGGCAACCGTGCCGGGCGGCGACGTGCCCGAAGACTACTTCTTCCCCAATGCCACGCCGGCGTCGCTGATGCTGCGCAACAAGATCCTGAAGCGGTGCCGCCAGGACATCTACTCGTGGCTCAACCACGAGAACGGCCAGGTGGCCATCTACGACGCCGTAAACCCCACAGCGGAAGGCCGGCGGAAGCTGGCCAAGGAGTTTGCCAAGCACGACGTCCAGACCCTATTTCTTGAGTCGTACGTCGACGACCAGCGCATCCTGACCGAGAACGCGCGAAATGTCAAGATTTCGTCGCCAGACGTAGGCCTTGTCCTTTTCTGTCTTTGTCTCTTGCTTTGTTTTGCTGTCTCGTGCGACTGAGCAACAAAAAGACATGCGCGTTGCGTCCCTCTTTTGCCTTGCTTGTTTTGGCGGTGCTGTCTTGGCGTTCTGAAAAGCTAATGCTGTCTACAGTTTGCTGGCATGGACCCCGACGAGGCGGCCGCGCTGTATCTCAAGCGCATCAACGCCAAGATCCCCTGTTTCGAGACGATGGACGAGCGAGAGCTCAACTTTGTCAAGATGATCAACGCCGGCCAAAAGTTCTTCTACAACAACGTGTCCTTCAACTACCTGTCCCACCGCATTGTCTTCTACCTGACCAATCTGCACATCAAGTCGCGCACCACCTTTTTCGCCCGCGCCGGCATCGCCGCCAACGTGTCCGACGAGGACGGCTCGTTCCGCGCAGACCCGCCCCTCGGCCCAGAGGGCAAAGACTATGCGAAGCTCATGTCCGAAGCGCTGCTGGCCCACCGCGAGCAGGAGCGCCGAGACGCCGCCGCCGCTTCCGGCAGCAGCGACGAGCTGCCCCCCCTGCGCCCGCTGACCGTGTGGACGTCGACGCGGCTGCGCACCATCCAGACGGCCGACTACTTGAAGGAGCGAGGCTACAAGGTGCGCCAGCGCTCGCAGATGAGCCAGATCAACCCCGGCGTCTGCGAAAAGCTGTCGGAACGCGCGTTGCGAGCTCTGTATCGTGAGGAGGTTGAGCTGCACGAGCTCGACCCCTACCACCACCGCTTTCCACGAGCCGAGGTACGTCGGGTTTCTCTCTCTCTCTTCTTCCCTACACTATTCTAACTGCTCGACTCTCTCTCTCTCCTTCCCCACACCATCTCTCTCTCTCCTCCCCCACACCATTCTAACTGCTCGACAGTCGTACCATGATCTTGCCGTTCGGCTGGAGCCGATCATCCTCGAGCTCGAGCGAGAGCAAAACGACCTGCTGATCATTGCCCACGAATCCGTCCTGCGTGTGCTGTACGGCTATCTGATGCACTGCAGAGCCATGGACATTCCAAAGCTCAAGTTTCCGCGCAACCAGATCATTGAGATTGTGCCGGCGGCCTACCAGAACGAGGCCAATAACATCCTCATCCCGGGCGTTGAGGCGCCGCACTCGCACGGCGCCAACAGCCCAGACAACATCTTCTTCCGCAACACCGCCTCGCCCGTCATCACCTTTAGCAGCGGCGCCGTCAGTCCAGACACGCCGCAGCAGGAGCCGTTGGAACCGCTGACGCTGCCGCCCGCTGCGCCCGTCGGATCCGAGCACATGTCGCCCAGCCAGTCCTTGCCGCAGTCGCCACAGCAGTCAGCGCCGCCATCGCAGGCCCAGTCGCCGAAAATGTCTCCCTTGGCAAAACACGTGCACAATGTGTCAGACAAGGTAGCGGACGAGGATTGAAGAGAACTGAGGACGATCGATGAAGCAGGTCTAGGCTGACCATTTTTTTGTTGACGACCATTCGCTTATCGTAGCAGAGTACAATAACCCGGGGAGTCGGCGGTCCTCGTATGGTAATGGCAACCCGAATTCCATGGGAGTGTCACTTTGGAGAGCTTGAGGTTGTGCGTTATCATACGCGTTCATACATTCTTTATTTGCACATTCATCGGGGTGTTCGAGGTAGGGAAAGCCCTTAACGAGAGTAAGTGTCGAGACACACAATGGAGCATTTTTGTTTGTTTGTTTTTGGTGTTGTATTACCCCCAACGTCATATTATTATTACTCCTTGGAAAGGATCACATAAAATAGGCTAGTCAATTGCTCTTTAAAACCTGATGCATTTGTTTCTATGCGGCTGCCAGCCGAGCAATAATGCTTTCTCGTCCAACACATCATTGCCATTTTCGCGCGGCCCGTATTATCCAATACGTCCCAGCCACCGCTGCTGTGGTATCATATCCTGCCCTGCTCATGAGTTAAAATATAAAATCGCCAAAAAAGAGACAAGAGTTTGAAAACTTTGTGACATGGCAAGTCGTCTCCAATAAACATAATTGCAAAAGCAACAGCAAAAAAACAAACACCCCCAGAAAAACTTTGCATAGCAAAAACCCCCAACCAAAAACAGCGCATGCTATGGTAGGTGGTTAGAACCACCACTCAATACCTCTCCTGTTGGTTTTTTTTATCTATATGATGCTGTCCAAACCCAATGCTAGTTCTGGCTTTTTTTTTTGTCGTGCCGCTTTAAGAAACAGAAATCGACAAGGGCCAAGGAGTCAAGGCCAAAAAAAGAAGAAGGAAATGAATAATGCGAGAGAATAAGAGATGAAAGCCAAAAAGGTATGCTTTTCCAAAACAAAGAAAAAGTAGCAAAATAAAAGAGAAAGACGGAAGGTAAAGCCAAGAAAAAAAAAACAAGAGAATATCGTCACATGACCACACACTCGCGTTCTGGCATGCCGGGCTGTGATTTCCCTTTCTCCTTCTCCTTTCCTTTGGCCTTGCTGGTGGCGACTGCGCCGTTGATGAGCGCAGCAGACTCGCCACTTCCGAGATCTTGCCGACTCTTGGACTTGACACGGCGGAGATGAGTATGGTGATGGTGGTGGTGGTGATGCTGTTGCTGCTGAGCAGTTGATGGCGTTGCAGTCAGCGAAGCTTGAGAATTGTCGCCAGGCGAAGCGGCTGCATGAGCTGAAGAACCCATGCCGGCAGAAGCGGATGATATGGCTGGCAACGGGTTGGATGTAGGTGGCACAGCGGGCGTGTTGCCAGCCAGGATATCAACAAACGCGGCGCCAGGTGAGAATTCTGAACTATCCTCAGACTGACGGAGAGGATCTTTGCTTGATCGCATAAGACCACCAAGGCGGGACATGGTGAGGCTGATACGGCCTTCGCCTGCTTGACTGGTTGGCCGGCTCCGGCTGCTTGATTTGCCGGTCAGGCGAGCAGCTGCCCGTGATAAACGTTGGGACGTCGACTCTTCAGGCGGAGTGATGGTAGGAGTGGCTGTAGTGGCGGCATCCGTGGTAGATGTGGGCACCGCGGGAGTTGGCGTACTGCCACCGGCCAATTCAGCAAAAGTAATGCTGCCACGACGCGAATAGGCTTCGGCCTTGCGATTGAAACCCGTCGCAGATGATGATGTGTTGGATTCGGCATCCATGCTGACTCGTGGTGGGCGCTCTACTTCGAACGACACGCGAACACTTGGGGGGTTCGTAAAAGAGCCGCCTTTAGTGAGGTCAAAGTAGCTGCTTGCCGAGTTGCTGACCGCAAGATCGGCCTCCGCCGGGTTTGGCGTGCGCCCATCGCTCACAGTGCTTGTCGAGTCGTTGTAAGACGGGGGGTCGGCCTCGTTGTTATCACCTGACGAGGTTGTGGGGTCCACCATGGGCACTATTTGGTAAAAAAGCAAATACGGCATTTCCTCCTTCAGGGCAACCTTGATGTCGTCAACATAGCTGACACGGTTGTCGATGGCCAGATCGTCAAATTTGACCCACTGCTCTTCTTCGTAGTCCGGTGGCGGATCGCTTTCGTGGCGGCGGTTGTCGGTAAGAAGCTTGGGGTTGACACGGGCGAAGGAGATGTAGTGCCCGCTGTGTAAACTCATTCCACGATGACACACAACAGACTGCAGCACGAGCTTGTATTCGGCATTCAGCCCACTGCCCTCGGCAGGTGGAGGGCTGCTGTCGGTCAACATAAAGTGCGGTAGACGAAGACTGTCAGGTATGTCGATGTAAGTGTTGTGTCGTAAAAAGTCACCCGCCTCGTTCATCATGTAGCGCTTGAGGCAGATGCCAACAACGGGACGTTTGTTGAACTGGCGAGCCACCTCCATGTCGTTATTGGGCTCACTATTTGACGTTGCATGCCAAGCTGAAGACAGCTACAGTTAGACACAGGTGGCAGAATGGAAACGGGGCTGAGGGACATGTGGGGGAGACGCACGAATGAGACGAAAGAACTGCCAAGCAGGTATGGTGACGGCTTTGATGATGGTCGAGCCCTGGCGTTTGAATTGCTGCAGAAAGGTGGACGAGTCGGCGTCCGCGGAGCTGGCGTCTTTGCCATCTTCGAGAACGATGCGCTGGATGATACTGGCAGAGCGATGGCGGCCACTACCGGAAGGGCGCGAGGATGAAGGGCCATCGGCCGGAACCAAGGAATACGGCTCCAGCATGGTCCAACGGCGCTTCATGGGAGCGGGATCACGATCGAAGGACTCGCTGGTTCTCTCTTCCACCGAGGTGTTGCCCGAAGAGGGAGGGGGAAGAGCAAAGGCGGATGTGGTAGAGGCGGAAGCAGACGCCGTGGTCGAGACAGCACTGTCGGCGGTGGAATCAGCAGCAACAGCATCAGCATCAGAACTAACGGCGGCGGTGATTGAAGCGGCAACATTCGTGGTGCTAGGGTTTGTAGCGTCGACATCGGCACTAGCATGAGCATTGGCATCGGCATCGGCGTCAGTATTGGCATCAACATTGGCATCGGCATTGGCATCAGCATTGGCATCGGCACTGGCATCAGCATTGACATCGGCATTGACACCGGCATTGACGCTGGCTTTGGCACCGGCACCAGCATTCGCATCGGCATTAGCAACCGCAGCGGCGTCAGTAGAAACAGAGCCAGCTGAGGCATCGGCACTAGGCACAACCGACTTGTCGACATTTAGATTGGAAGAGGCGACAGGCGACGCAGTCAAAGCAACCGGCTCATCGTCTTGTTCGGTGACAAGACGGATAGTGCTCTCGGCTGAGACTGGTAATCTCTCGCCGCCAATCTTCTTCTCTTCTGGACTATCCCGCAGCACGTCAACGCGGGAGTTGAAGTAGTCCTCCAAACAGTCCTCGAGTTTGACGCCTTTACCATCGGGATCGGGTGGCACGGCGAGGTTGAGCAAGCGTTCGTATACAACCTTGTGGTCGTCGGCGTCACCTTTGCCCTGATGGAAGAGATCTACCTGCAGCGTGAGGAGAGGCAACTGTAGGGTCTCGGTGATAAAGGCAAAGGCCTCGGAAGTGTCCTGCTGTTCGAGTCGACGGGCTTCCTGCCATCCGCATTCGGCCAAAGCTTCCTGCATTTTTTCCGTCTGGAAATGGTCAGGGACAGACTGGGTAAAAGGGCTGAAAGCTTCAACTCGGCAAAAGGAACAAAAAAAAAAAAAACAGGAAATAGAACTCACCATATCGGTGTGAATGAGCTTGCCGCTGCGGAGCATGTTGACCCATAGGCGGATGAGGGCAGCAAGCTTGCGCTCAGGCGCGTCGGGCAGGTCATTTTTGAGCATGCACTCAAAGGCTTCGAGCTTGGCAAACATGGCAAAAAGAAGTGCATCGAGATAGCAGGTGACATTGCTTCTGTTTTCGGCGCCGACCATCTCGACGTTGGGATTGTAGGGCACGACGACGCCGGAGGAGGCCTGCTGCTGGAGGCGAATCAGCTCGATGGCCTTACCTTCGTCGCCCTCGGCATAGCGAGATAGCAGAGCGAGACGTATGAAATCCTTCGAGATGTTGTGGAACTCCAGCTCGTCGATGCGGGAGTAGATGTCGTCGACCTGGAAAGTGAGAGAGTGTTAGATCCTCTGGCTCGTGGTGGGAGTAGCTTTATGAAATTGAAGCATTCATTGCAAGTTTTGGAAAACAAAAAGAAAAAGGATCGGAGCAGACAAACCTTGGCGGCCAGCCTCTCTCTTTCCTCTTCTTCCTTGGCTGCTTGTCTGGCGGCATCGCTCTTGAAGTAGGCAAAGAAGACGTCGGCAGAGAGCGGTCGATTCTGAGGGGGTTCTCGTGTTAGCACCGGCAATGATCGAAAACCAGATGTCGGTCCGCAAAAAGGAAAGAAAAGAGGAACCAAACAACGATCTGAGGAAACATACCCTGTGGTTCTCGGATGATTTGCTTCGACGATGGGATCCACTCTTGTCTCGCAAGCTCATAAACTTTTTCGGTAGAGATGTCTTCATGCTGGCGGATGGGAAATGCTTGTCGAGAGGGGGGGGAGGGGGGGTTGAATCAAATAACGAAGGAACAGGCAAAGAAAAAAGAAGACGAAAAAAGAAAAAGTAAATGGAAAGGGGGGGGGGAGTAAGCAAAAGGACTAGGGAAAAAGAGAAAAGGTGGAAAGCAATGTCGACAATCAACATCGAGATAGCATGGACGCGCCCAGCGGCTTGCGCATTACGAGCAATACGATCGGTAACCAACCATTTGGGCTGATGCGACCAAGAATTCGAGCTGTTCGGCGTAAGGCAAGGAAAAGTTGGAAACGAAACACAAAAAGAGACGGGGGGTCGAACAAAGTGTTGAGGGCTGATTTCCAAGTGATAGACGTGGGTACCACATATAATCAAGGCCCCAGAGTTAAGGGTCCTGAGCGATCAGCAAGAGGGGTTCGACATAATGGGACGGGAAGTGGCGACTGGGAGGGGCGGCTGAGCGACTTTTTGGCGGTTGACCTGGCGGTTGACCTTAATAATTTTATCTGGGGTGGAACCGAGATAAGTTACGAGTAGTACATGCAGCGAGGAAGATAGTGAGAAAGAAAGCATGAGAGAGGGAAGGAGGAAAGAAATGAGAAGACAGAAGTGAGAAGACAGAAAGAAAAGACAGAAATATAAGACAGAAAGAGACACATATATTTTTGCGGGAGTTTTGTTGACGAGTTTGTTCTGCCCACTTCCTCGTCTGTTGTTGCCTTCGGGGGGGCAGTTGTGATTTAACAGTCTGAGAGACGCGGGAAAGTGGCGTGGGTGTCAGGGTGGGTATTGGCCTTAATGGGAAAGAACGAAGGAAGGAGGGGTTCAGTTTTCTTTTTGGGCAGGAGACAGTGACAGGGAGGTCGAGCTAGAGAGAGGAAAGAACGATGAGGCGCACCGTATGAAGGACTACCTATTAGTTGCATTTCTTTTCTGTACGAGTATCCTTACTTGTACGCTACTCGAAGGAGGGCCAAAGTGGGATGCCTGCGATAGTCCCACGAGGCAGCAGATAAAACGACGAAAAAAAAAAAAAAACGACCAGTTCCGTTCTTGGCCACGTTGGATGTAGAAAAAATGCCTAGAGTACTTTTGAGGGTTGAAGGCAAAGTGGAGCTTTTACGAGTACGTTTCGGGGAAAGGCTGCATTGATGTTCGCTCCCATACGCGGCAAGGCCCTTTTACCCTTTTTTTTTTTTCCCTGCACGTTTCGTTCAAATCTCAATCTCTCTGCTACTTTACTGGTTCTCGCTTCCGTCGCACGAGTACAACACGTCATTGGATGGTGCTGATGTCCTGCAGGGATATCTTTTAGGGTCAGGGAGGCGGAGCTGCAACAAAAGGCAAACGTTCAGCTCTCTTTTTGTACTCGTACTCTTACTGCGATGGACTTCTGTATCCATATACTCATGAACAAAAGAATCAGAGAAGAACAAAAAAAACAAAAACAAAACGAGCACCTAAATCCAAAGTAGACCAAAATTAAAATAAAGCTGGCTAGCTCTCCGGGAAGCGACCGCATTCGCGTCAGCCGTAAGACGGGAAAATAGGCGATCCTTGATGCCTTGCTGTGCTGGGCTGACTTTCTCACGTCATGCATCTTGCTTGCTTTTTCCTCTCCTGTTCCTAACCTGTAGTGGTAAGAGTAGGCGAAATGCTCTCCTCACCGAAGCCTGTTTCGCGATCGGCCAGGAACTGACGGGAAGGAAACAGCGCCGAGGCTGAAGCGTAAAAGCTGGCTGAACTAATAACTGTTAAGGGACTGCAGAGAAGGGTGGCAGACGAGATAATCCTGCAAAGCCTGTCAACCACTCTCGATCGATTAAAACCACCCCCCACCCCCGCTCCCCCAAAAATAAACACCAAAAAAGTAACGCTGCAAAGACCCCAAATAATCCAAAAAAAAAAAAAAAAAATTCTGCCGCCTTGACGCCAGCGTACGACGCACGACGTGACAATTGCAACCGTATGAAGTACGAGTAGATATTAAGCCATGACACGCCACCACGGAGAATGAATACAGCCCATGTCCGACAGGACGGCACCGGGATGGTGCCCGTTTTGGCACCGGCTGGCTGGGTTTGCCAGGAACCAGCACAACGTGGTATGCGAGGTCTCTGGCTGCTTCGAGCTCACTCTATGGAAGGTGATTTTTTACACACACACAACAGAAAGAGAGAGAGAGAGAAAGATCAGAAAAGCCATATTCAGCTGTACACCGCATTGCGTCGTGATAAAACTGCAAAAGCACGAGATGATAAGGAGAAGAGAAACAAGCTTTCTCAACGGCGTGCTGTGTCCCTTTGTCCGTGAAAGCAGCTCACCGAGCCCGTTAGAAGATTCCAGGCGTCAAATATTGTTTCAATACGGCATTTATCGCACAGCATCAGGACTCCGCGCAAGAAGGGAGCAATGTGCTCTGTAATGGTGGGAAGGCACCAGCAGTCACCTGACAACTGGCGTGATACCAGAAGCCAGTCTCCAGACACCTGCTCTTAATAATACCCCACGTTTTAGTCCCGACGGACCTCGGCACACCGAGCTCCAAAGCACCAACGGCCCCAGTTACAACGCCCTGTAATAATTGGGGGCAAGAGCACCGAAGGCCAGAACCACCAGGAATTCGAGTTCCGTGTTTTCCATAGTTTAACTACTGAGCTTTTGTCTTGCTCTGTCCCTCTGTCTTTTTTTCATTTTCCTTTCTGATTCTTTTAATATTTTTTTCTCTTTGCCTCTCATTTTTTTTATTCTCTCTTTCTCTCTTTCTCTCTGTATTTCCCATTTTACCGTCAACCTCAGTCCGCTGTTTCATCCTTCACCATGTCTTACAAGATCCCTCTCATTGTAGGTCAAGAAGAGCCCTTCTTTTGCTGTCTATCTTTGCTGTTGATGGCTGGCTTATAAGCTAATTCTTTTTTTTTCTTTCTCTCTCCGTCTTCAAGGTCCGAGATCGCGTGTCTGAAAAGGCAAAGCAGACGCTCGACGCTGTGGCCAAGTTTGTCGAGGAGGAATGCATCCCGTAAGCTCGAAGGATTGGCCTTTGCTGGCTCGTTTGTCTTTGTGTGACTTTTTGGCGGGTTTTTGTGCTGACGGCGGCGGCTTTGCAGAGCCGACGCGGTGGCGGAAGCGCAGACGGGGATTGGCGAGGCGCGGTGGGAGGGCCACGCGGAGGTGATTGAGGAGCTGAAGGCGAAGGCGCGGGCGCTGGGGCTGTGGAACCTGTTTCTGCCCAAGGGGCACTACCGGGAGTCGCCGGGGTACACGAACGTGGAGTACGGGCTGATGGCGGAGTGGATGGGGCGGTCGCGGGTGGCGTCGGAGGCGTGCAACTGTGCGGCGCCGGACACGGGCAACATGGAGGTGCTGGCGCGGTACGGCAACGAGGCGCAGAAGGCGGCGTGGCTGCAGCCGCTGCTGGAGGGGCGGATCCGGTCGGCGTTTCTGATGACGGAGCCGCAGGTGGCGTCGTCGGACGCCAAGAACATCCAGATGGACATCCGGCGCGAGGGCGACGAGTATGTGCTGAACGGGCAGAAGTGGTGGTCGAGCGGGGCGGGCGACAAGCGGTGTGCGATCTACGTTGTGATGGGCAAGACGGACGCGGGGCACGCGAACCCGTACCGGCAGCAGTCGGTGGTGCTGGTGCCGGCGGACACGCCGGGCATCACGGTGCACCGCATGCTCAACGTGTACGGCTTTGACGACGCGCCGCACGGGCACGGACACGTGACGTTCCGCAACGTGCGCGTGCCGGCGGCCAACCTCGTCCTGGGCGAGGGCCGCGGCTTTGAGATCATCCAGGGCCGGCTGGGCCCCGGGCGCATCCACCACGCGATGCGCACGATCGGCGCGGCCGAGCGCGCGCTGGACTGGATGCTGATGCGCATCAACGACCCGGCCAAGACGCCGTTTGGCAAGCAGCTGCGCGAGCACGGCGTCGTCCTCGAGTGGGTGGCGCGGTCGCGCATCGAGATCGACGCCGCGCGCATGCTGGTGCTCAACGCGGCCGCCACCATGGACGAGCAGGGCCCCAAGGCGGCGCTGACGCAGATTGCCGAGGCCAAGGTGCTCGTGCCCAACATGGCGCTCACCGTCATCGACCGCGCCGTCCAGGCCTTTGGCGGCGCCGGCGTCAGCCAGGACACGCCGCTCGCCCAGATGTGGGCCGGCATCCGCACCCTGCGCCTCGCCGACGGGCCCGACGAGGTCCACCTGCAGCAGCTCGGCCGCACCGAAAACAAGCGCGGCGACGCCGCCACCGCCACCATCCGCCGCCAGCAGGCAAAGACGGCCGAGATGCTGCGAAAGGCCGGCCTGCAGCCGCTCCAGCCCGGCACCAACATCTCACACCGCAAACCGAAGCTATGAGCGAGGGCGTGCGAGGGCGTGCGAGGGCATGCGAGGGCGTGCGTGCGAGCATGGCGCGAGAGCATGGAACGCGGGTGTGAGCGCGACGGCTTTGCCTGCTTTGCTTTCGACCTCTGTCTGCAAAAAGAGTTGTGCGCGTCTGCGACGAACGCAAGGGTTTTTCGTGCGTCGTGTTTTTACCCCATGTACGGAGTATTAAGCCGTATCACATCTTGGAACGTTTTGGGTACAATAATCTATTTTATTTCATGTTGTTTTTTTGGGTTCATCGCTCGTTTCTGCAGCAATTGACTGCATCCTGCATATGGCATCCGTGCCACATTGTGAGTCACCGACGGCTACGAATCCTCCGTAATGCGTGCGAGCGTCTTTGTCGCGGCTTGTCGTCGTTTCGCTGCATCGATTGGTTGTTGGCATCGCGAACCTGCAGTATCCATATGTCTCCGCAAAAAAAAACAAAAAAAAAAAAAGTTTACGACATAAAATATGCTGACTGTGGCCGCTGTGGAGACTGCGCCGAGTGCTGCAGTGGCGGTGTTGCTGGGTCAACGGGTGCTGTGGCTGCCCAAAGCGGCCTTTTGTTTATGCGGAGAAGAGTCTACGAGTAGTTGTACATATTAACTTGGTGCAGGGCACAAGAAAAGCAAAGTGGAATGTGCATCAATTTCGCTGACCACAAAAGAGGAAAGAAAGGGAAAAGGGACACAGAAAAAAAAAAAAAACAGGCTCGCTGCCGAGACTCCACTTGATTTTTCTGGTGTCTTTCTTTCCCTTTGCTTAAATACGCCTTTTCTTTCCCTTCGACTTGAGTGCTTAAATCCTCGCTTGCCTTTTCTTCCATCGTTCTTCCGAACCGTCCTTCCGGCCATTCTACAAAACAAAGCCAAGCAATCTCTCAAACTCTACGCCACCATACTCCGAGCAGGCAGATTCCGTCCCGACGTCCATAGCCTCGAACGCCGCCTACCATGAGCTCCTTGGCCCCCAAAACGGCCCTCGCCGACAAGGACGTCAACGCAGCGCTTGCTGACGCCAGCAAGACGGCCACCGGCCATCCCGTCAAGCCGGACATCAAGAGCATGGAGTACCATCGCCAGGTGCTGCAGTCGAAGATGACGGGCGAGGGGTGAGTTTGCGGTTCTGCGTTCTCGGTTCTGTAGTTCTGCGTTCTGCGTTCTGCGGTTCTGTAGTTGTGCACTTTTGACTTTCTATCTTTTCCACGGCTCTTCTTCTCATCTGTGTTTTGATTCCTCGTCTCAAACTGACCGTACCCGCTCAGCTCCACGCAGTACATCTCGCCGTCCGACAACATTATGAGCCCCTGCACAGCCAAGCTCAAGGCTCTCCGTAACAAGCAGGTTGGAAAGTGAGTGCCGTGCTCGATTTTTGATCTGTTTCTAACCTCTGCCTGCTGTTTCTTCTGCCTTCTGTTCTTCTGCCTTCTGTTTTTTCTGCCTTCTGTTTCTTCTGCCTTCTGTTCTAACCTCTGCAACAGAGTCAAGCCCAAGTCGCTTTTCGCCCAAGCATCGACCCGCAAGATGATGGAGGGCAACGCGGCCAGCTCGCCGTTCGGCACGGCGCCGTAGATGAAGAGCGAGTCCAGTGGTCGGAGCGGGTGCTGTTTTTTTGGGGAGAGGCCTGGGTTGATGGCTGCGAAGGGCGATTACACAATTCGCCAGACCTGGCCCTTGTTTTTAGACTGCTGTCTTCTTTCGGGGTGTGCTTTTTCATTGTCCTGAGTTCCTTTGTGCTTTTTCATTGTCTTGAGTTCCTTTGTGCTTTTTCGTTTGTTTTATCGAGTTCCTATATGCATTAGGCGTTTTGGTTGAGCTTGGCCGCCTGGAAACGAACTGCAGAGGCATGAATACATTTATCTGAACTGTCTTTGTCTGCTCAGTGACTGCTGATTTCGAGGCCATCTCTGCCTTCGTGTCCACTTGGTCTCCGTCTTGGCTCGTCTCTGTCTCCGTCGTCGTTCCATTTCCATCTCCGCCAGTGCCCATTTCCGTCTCCACCTCCGTCTCCGCCTCCACCACCCCACCACCCACCACCCCCCCTACGCCTTCCAGCCGCTCACAATGTAGACAACGTCTTCGTCGGCGACAACGTGGCCGAGGCCGACGCGCTGGGGCACGTGGCGGGCGCTGGCACCCCAGACGAGGGCGTACTTGAAGGTGTCCTTGAGGGAGCGGTGGATGCGGTCGCAGACGTCTTCGATGGAGGCGTTTTGGCGGACGATGAGGGCGTCGTCGAAGACGGGGTCGACGCCCTTGCGCTTGGTGTAGATGCGGATGAGGCGCAGCTCCTGCCAGCAGCGGTCGACGACGTCGCGGACGCCGAGGTCGAGCTCGCAGCTCATGACGGCGGTGTGGGGCTCGCGGGCGAGCTGGTCGAGGAACTCGAGCGAGACGGCGTCGATCTTGTTGTAGACGTAGAGGCAGCGGATGTAGGTGCGGTGGTCCTTCATGATGACGTCGATGAGGTCGTCGACGGTGGCGGCGTCGTCGCGCACGAGCACCTCGCAGTTGAGCATCTTGTAGTCGCGCAGGATGTTGAAGACCATCTTGTCGTCGAGGTGGCGCGGCGGCGCCTGGAAGGTGATCTTGACGCCGCCGGCCTTTTTCTGCTTGAGGTAGATGTTGGGCGGCTCGCGGTTGAGCCGGATGCCGACGGCCTCGAGCTCGGCCTCGAGCAGGGCGCGCTGCTCGGCCCGCTTGGTCGCGTCCAGCACCATGACGATCAGGTCGCTCGTCTTGGCCGCCGAGATCACCTGCCGCCCGCGGCCCTTGCCCTCGGACGCGCCCTCGATGATGCCCGGCAGGTCCAGCAGCTGGATCTCCGCCCCGCCGTACTCCAGCACGCCCGGGATCGCCGTCAGCGTCGTGAACGAATACGCCGCCACCTCCGACCGCGTCTTCGTCACCTTGGACAGAAACGTCGACTTGCCCACCGACGGGAACCCCACCAGCGCAATCCGCGCGTCGCCGCTCTTGCTCACGTCAAAGCCCGCCCCCGGCCCGCCGCCCGAGCCGGGGCCGGGCTCCAGCAGCTGCGCCCGCAGCCGCGCAAGTTTGCTGTTGCTGTCAGAAAGAAGGAACGCCAGAGGAAGCGCAGCGGACAAGAAAGAGAACGCCACACGAAGCGCTGCCTCGGCTACCCTCTCCAAAACCTACCCTTTTAATAACCCGAGATGATATTCTGTCGTTGTCAGTAAGGCACTGAGAAAAAAAAGAAAAGAAAATATAAAGAGAAAAGAGAAAACGAAAAAAAAAAAAAAACATCACAATCATACCTGTGGCCTTGTTTTCTGGAAGCAGGGTCAGCGCTGCACGGAAACCCATGTCCCCCGAGGTCTCTGTCCTGGCTTACTTTGCGTCCTCCGCATCTCCTCCTCAATCCTAGACACGCGCAGAGAGGTCAGCCAAGAAAGCACAATGCAGATGCCGATGGGCCGGACGGACACGCAAGCAGTTACGCACTCCTTGATCTTGTCTGTGATGTTCACCATGTTTGCGATGGGCCCGCCGCAATGCGGGACTGCGGAAGCTGTGGTTAGCGAGGCGGGGAGGCGGCGTGCAGTCGATCGGTCGACAGGACGCGGTGCATAGTCGACGAGACTGTAATGCGAGGTATGGCTGTGGAGCGCAATGTGTTGAAGTTGGAGTGTGCAACCAGCGATAGAACGTGCGATAAAATTTTGCGGGGTGGTGGGGTGTTAACGATGTAGTAAGCCGCTATAGCGTAGTAATAGTACAGAGCTATAGCGATGTAGAGTAATACAATGTATGTATACAAGTCACGGAGTATCAAACTACGTAGCGCCAATATCAACCATATGCAACCCCCGTGGGTTAACACAGAGTCAAGGTGCTTTTGGCATTTGCGTATAAGGTTAAGTGCCGGGAATGGACGTGGCAAGTTCTTGACGCTGTGGTATTACAATCTAGCAATCTAAAATATATAATGCAATAATACAAGTCCCTAAACAGAAAAGAAGAGAGGCAAAAGCAAAACACCACACACAAACTCACACCACACACAAACACACACACACACACATCAGCTGTTGAAGATGCGCGAGTACAGCAGCTCGTGGCGGCCCATCCACAGATCCATGACGGGCGCCATCTGCGCGGCGTCGGCGGGCGGCACTGCCCAGGCGGCGTCGACGGCGGCGGCGGCGCGGCGCTGCACGGCGGCGGAGGCCAGCAGGCGCTGGGCCTGGTAGGGCCCCAGCAGGCTGGCCCGCACGGCGGCCGAAGCCAGGGCTTTGATGTGGGCCAGCACAAACACGTCGGCGGTCTGGCGGCGGTCCAGGCCGGCCAGCGCGGCCACGGCGCCAAAGAGCGGCGGCAGATGGGCCGAGGCGGCCGGAAGCGGCGACAAGAAGGATTCGGCCGAGGAGGCGGCCGAGGCTGACGCGGCCGAGGACCTCTTGACCAGCAGGGCGAATGGCCGCAGCGGGTCTTTGGCTGTGGGGGACTGCTGCTGCTGCCGCCGCTGCTGCTGCTGTCGCCGCTGTGCAAGCGCCGGGCCCAGCGCCCGCTCCCACACCGACAGCAGAGCCCGGCCCTGGGCCACCGAGGCTCGCCGGCCCACGGTGCAGACCAGCGTGGCATCGTAGGCGTCGTCCAGGCGGGCGAGCTGGTCGGCCAGCGCT
This sequence comes from Raffaelea deltoideospora, assembly GCA_019925385.1. Classification (NCBI taxonomy): domain Eukaryota; kingdom Fungi; phylum Ascomycota; class Sordariomycetes; order Ophiostomatales; family Ophiostomataceae; genus Raffaelea; species Raffaelea deltoideospora. The sequence continues at coordinate 35,125 of JADHKP010000057.1, read as the reverse complement.
TCGGCCACGCCGTCGTCGGACCATAGAGACGACCCCGTCTCTGTCTCCGTCACTGCATCGTGGCCCGCCAGCACATACGGCAGGCTGGCCCGGCCATACGACGACACCGACAGCGGCAAGAAGGACGAGGCAAACGCGTCGCCGCTGCCGCGCTGCTGCAGAGTCGCTTCCGCGGCCTTGCTGTGGGCCAGAAAAGACTCCAGTCCACTGCTAAAGGCAAACGAGCCCAGCGGCAGTGCCGAGTCGGACAGCAGGAGAAGAAAGTGCTGCTGCTGCTGCTGCTGCTGCTGCTGCTGCTGCTGCTGCTGCTGGTGATCGTCGTCGTCGTCGTGAGGCGGAGAGCAAAGCTCGGTCTGTGGCTCCAGCGCCCGCCGTCGCTGCCGGGCTGCTTGCAGCAGCTGCTCGAGACGAGCAATTTCCTGGTCGGCTTGCAGCTGCTCAAGGCGAGCAATTTCCCGTTCGGCTTCTGCAGCGTCGGCCGTGGTGACGACGCTGGCTTTTTTTGCTTTGGCACCGGCACTGTCTGTCTCGTCGGCCACAGGTCCGTTGCCGACAAAAGGGCGGCCTTGCGCCAGCAACAGGCCGTCGTCCATTGCCCCAAACACTCGTAGAGCTGGAGATGAAGAGCAGAAGAGAGGGAAGGAGAAGGAGCTGACGATAAAGTTTTGCTTGGACGGACAAGACCTTATCTTTAGCTCGTTAAAGCGGGGCAGCTAACGGTAGACCCGCTATATTACTCTCAATATGGCCTAAAACAAGATACTGTCTACGAATACTCGGTATTACGAGTACGAGTATTGCGGCGTATTACTGCCATGGCATCTTCACAGACAGCTGGAGACCAATCGCCACACCAGGCACACAAAGACAAACAATGCTTCCAACCAGTATAACATCTCTTATTATAGCCGCTCTCAAACCCCCCAAAGCAAAGGCGGCCCACTTTCCCTCTCAACACTCCCCAACCCTCCAGTGGCCGACCGTTTCCTCCAAAAATTCCACAACTCCCATCATTTCACGCCGCCTCCAGCGGCCGCATGTTCTCCTTGTCTCGCAACATGCCCAGTGCCCGCTTGCGCTCCGCCCGCCGCTTCTCGATCCGCGCAACAGCGGCCGCTGCCCGCTCCGACGGCAGCGAGCACCGCGACACGTCTGCTGCTGCCAGGCCGTCGTAGCCGTGGCTGCCGTGGCTGCCGTAGTTGCCGTGGTGCCCGTCGCCAACAGAGGACACGCCTTCTCTCCGCTTGCTGTTGATGCTGCTGCCTCCGCCGCCGCCGTGCGACGCTGCCGCCGACACGGCTGGCGGCTTGTCGCCCAGCCGTGCAAAGTGGCTGCCCACGAGATCAATCTGGGGCCCGTCGCTACTGGACGAGACTGGCCGGCGGGCCGACAATGTTGCCGCTGTTCTTTTGGGCGACTGCTGCTGCTGCTGCTGCTGCTGCTGCTTCAGACGTTGCTCGTCAATCGTGCGCAGGGCGTCAACTCCTCTGCGTCGTCGGATGCCGCCCGCATCGTCGGCCTTTCTGGTCTCGGCTGTCCGCACCGTCGGCGCGTGGACGATGGGCAGTTCCATGGGCCGTTCGCCGGCCACGTCTTCCAAGGCGTCGTCTTTGTCTTCCAGGATGTGCACAGCACCAGCGCCCGAGCGGGCCTTGAGCTTTTGCGCCACTTGCTGCTGTTTCTGTGCCAGTCTCTGGCTGCCGCGGGAGCCCAACTGCAGATCGTCCAGCTTGAGCGCAAAGCTGTCCAGCGCTTCGATACTGCGCCAGAGCTCCCGTTGGTCTTGGCGGTCTTGGTGGTCTTGGTTGTCTTGGTGGCTCTGCATGTCCCGCTTGTCCTGCTTGTCCTGCATATCCCGCTTGTCCTGCCTGCCCTGCCTGTCCTGCCTGTCCTGCAGGTCTCTGTCTATCCTTTCCAGGCTGCCCTGCCGGTCTTGGCCCGGCCCGCTGCTGCTGTTCTTTGCCGCTTTCTTTAGCTCGGCAATCTGCTCGTTCTTGCGCCGCAGCACCTGCTCCGCCTCGCCCACGCGCGCCTTGGCGTCGGCCTTGAGCGAGTCATACCGCTTCTGCAGCGCCTGCAGCTCGTCCGCCTTGCGCCGCCGCTCGTCCTCGGCAAACTGCGCGCGTCTCTGCAGATCCGCCGCCGTCTCCGCCGCCTCCCCGGCCGCCGCCTCCGCTGCCGCCTCCGCTGCCGCCAGGTCCGCTGCCAGAATCTTGTTCCGGCTCTCGCTTTTCGCTGCCCGCGCCTCCGCCGCCCGCAGCGCCGCCTTGAGCCGCCGCAGCTCGTCCTTGGCCTGCGCCAGCTCCCGCACCTGCTCGCGCGCACGCCGCAGCTCCCGCTGCGTCTCCAGAAGCGTCCGCTGCGTCCGCGGCGAGGCAGCCGTCTGCAGGGAGGGGCGAGACGCCTTGCCGTTGTTGTTGTCGTTGTTGTTGTTGTCGTTGTCGTCGTCGCCGCCGCCGTCATGATCTGGCCCCCGCTGCTGCTGCCCGTCTTGGATCATCGCCTCCAGCTCCTTAACTTGGTTGCGGTACTGGACCGCCAGCGCAGTCTGCCGCGTCAGGTCGCTGATGAGTCCCTGGTAGTCGCGGTCCGAGCCCTTCATGCGCTTCCGCGCCATCTGGCCCACAATGTCCGTTATGCGGCTCTCCATCCGCACCACCCTGTCCTTTTCCTCCTGCAGCTTCGCCCGCAGCTCCCCCGCCTCGGCGTCTTTCATCTTGGCATACGACTTGGCCAGCTGCTTGTACTTGAGCAGCTTGCTCATCTCCGCCCGCGCATCTTCCTGGTAGCGCTGGAACTGCGCCTTCCAGTACCGCCCCGACTGCGAATGCGGCTCGTTCAGGTCCACCGTCACGTCCGGCTCCCACTCGCTGCCGTCGTCGCCGTCGTCGCCGTCGTCGTCATCGTTGTCGCCGTTGTCGTCGTTGACATCTTCCCACTGCGCATCGGCATCTTCAGCGCCAGAGGCTGCCGCATTGTCATGACCGGCGGTTGCCCCTGTCGCCGTCGCCGTCGCCGCCTCCGCTGCTGCCGTCATCGTCTGCAGCTTTTGCTGCGGCTTCGGATCGTGCTGCGCATCGGCTGCTGACTGTGGCCCGTCTCCGGCCGCTATTGCGCCATCCAGAACTGTGCCCCCACTGCCGAGTCGCCGGGCAGTCTCCTGGCTGTCAGCCAGTCTTGTGCGAGTGCTTTGCCGGCTATGTCGGCTGTCATCGCCAAACAGATTGGGGCGGTCACGCGCCTCTCGGTCGATTCTAAACCCTTTTTTGTTGTTCCTGGTGTGGCTGTAGTTGTAGCTGCCGTAGTCGTGGTAGTCGTTCTTGTTGTTGCTGTTGCTGTTGCTGCTGCTGCCAGCCGCAGCATCCTGGTCCACGTCGTGGCCAAACGAAACACGCTTTCGCCGAGCCGTTGCGGTTCCTGGCGTCAACAAGATGCCCGGCAGCCGCCCAGGCGTGCCTTTTGCATCTCTTGCGTCCCTGCGCGTGCCGGCCGCCATCGCAGCAGCAGCGGCAGAAGCGTCGGCTTTGCCGCCGCCGGCTGGCAGGTCGTCTATGCGAGCACTGTCAACGTCGCTGGCATCTGGCCGAGCTGGCGTCCCGAATATGGCACTTTTGAAGGCGCGGGCTGCAAACACCGGAGCGGGCGTGTCGGGCTGCTCAAACTGCGAGTCGTCTGCGAACAAAAAAACCAGAAGATTAGTAGAATGTTGCAAGAATACAAGAAACAACACAAACGATTAGGAGTATGCCGCAGTGAGCAGCTCTTCTTTTCTCTCGCCCGCTGTGCCAGATCTCACCTGTTCTGTCCGACGCGTCACGCCCTCCTTCGAGCCCTCGCTTCAGCATCCACCCTAACATGGCAGCGACCGAAACAAAGTCAAAAACCGAAAAACAAAACAAGCATCCAGGTCGCTCCACGTCAAGGCTGGTGTTGGTATCCTTGCACCTTTGCAGACCATTGTGGTGAAAATTAAAGACGCGGAGGAAGTTATAATACCTGGTAAGGAATAATAATAATAATGGCTGCACGAGTACCCCAGAGCGAGCTTGTTTACTTGTTTGCCGGATTTGGGAAAGCGCGTCTGTGGCCCCGTTGTGACCCGTGCACTCGCCCTTAGAACGACAACCTGGGAAAGAGCGGCCAGGCGAGCTTCAGTGCTACCGTACAAGCTCACACGCGGCAAGAATGACAATAAAACGCATAAAACGCAGTCTTATAACTCCATACATGCATAATATAGGTCTGACGTTATGTAGTAGCTCATCGATGCCTTGGTACGTTAATAGGCAATAAGTACGTAGAGAAACGAAGAGGCAATTGCTTGCAGTCGGTGAGGAGGCTCATGAGGCGGGGACATACTCGTATGTTTTGTCCCATCGCATAACAGCCCTGTGATGGACGGCTTAGCGGTTCGCTACTACTCAGGCCTCTCTTCTGGATTCCCAGCAGCTCCAAAGACATGCAAAGATCACATGAAAGACTTTTTTGCTTTTGGAAAGAGCTTACGACGTAATAATCAGCTCTTTCCCTGTTGTCCCACAGAGGGCTGGCCTCTCTAGACCGTTAGCGCAAACGCTATTCGTCAGGCCGTTTGCCCCGCTATTGTCCACCGTCTCTGGGCCTTCCCCGATAAATCAACTACAACTGACTCATTCTCTTTCCACCAGCTTCATTCTCTCTTATATTTCTTTTGAATCTCTCGCCAGCCCGTGCTGCATCAGCACCCAAACACAAAACACACAAACAACACGAAACCATTCCCATTCCACCAACGAGCAACCATGGGCTTCTCCGCGTAAGCTCTCGTCGGCAGCCTTCACAGGCTGTGTGCGTTGAGACTTTTGCGAGACCAGACAGGACCACAGTACGATGGCCGGCAAAAAGCCCTTGAAGACAAACAACGCGAAGCAAAGCGACGATGGCGACTCGGCCAGTTTTCCCGGGCTGCACAGGCAGCAGCCGGGCGGTGCCAAAGCGCTGTACGAAGAGCGGCAGAATGACGAGGTGACGGCCTTGGAGGCCATCTACGGCGAAGACTTTGCGCGGCACAAGGCCACGCATGGGGCCTGGAAGGTAAGATGAGAGGTGGGAGAAGGGAGGGGGGTGGGGGGTGTGTGTATCTATCCCAGGGCTTTTTGCTGACGGACCAGAAATCGGAGCCGGCGTTTGACATCCGGATCAAGGCGCTGTCGGACGAGGAGGTGGCGGTGACGCTGAGTGTGGTGTTGACGGCGACGTATCCCAAGACGGAGCCGGTGCTCAAGGTCAAGGAGCACGAGGGGCTGCAGGAGTCGACGCTGTTCCGGGTGCACCGGTACCTGGAGACGGAGGCGCGCAAGTTTGCGGCGGAGGAGACGGAGATGATCCACCTTTTGGTGGAGGGCATCCGCGAGATCCTGGACGACGCGGCGGCCAAGAAGGCGGCCGGGCTGGAGCTGCCGTCGCTGGAGGAGGAGCGGGCGGCGCACGAGGCGATGCTGGCGCAGGCGGCGCGCGACAAGAAGGAGCGCGAAGACCGGCGGCGGCAGGAAGAGACGCTGGAGGAAGAGCGGGCGCTGGGGGCGCTGGTTGAGCAGGAGCGCGAGCGCCAGCGCACCAAGGCCAAGGAGGTGCGGCGTAAGAACCGCAGCCACAATGTGCTGGTGGGCCTGGCGGCGGGATCGCCCGAGGGTGGCGGCGGCGGCGGCGGTGGTGGTATTGGTGGTAGCGGTGGTGGGGGTGGGGGTGGTGGTGGCGGCGGCAGCGGCGGCGGCGACAGCGGCGGCGGCGGCGGCGGCAGCAGTTGGTTTGGGCGGCGTGGCGACATTGAGAGGGACATGATGGTGTTTGACGAGCCGTGCGACGTGACGGACCCGGGCGGCAACACGATCCGGTTCCAGGCGGTGACGGGGCGGTACCCGATCCACACGGGGCCGATTGCGCGGATCTATGTGGTGCGGCCGGTGCTCTCGAACGAGCAGGACCAGTGCAGCCTGGCGCTCAAGCAGGCGGAGCTGCAGTCGACGGCCAAGGATGGCGTGCAGGTGCTGAAGCAGATCCAGTCGCTGGAGACGCAGCTGCAGGCGCTCAAGCGGCTGCGGCGGCAGCGGGTGCACCGCAACATTCTCGATGTTGTCGACTTTCGCATCGACCGCACGACGACGATGGTGAGCACGGCCAGCACGGCGATCACGGCGAGCACCACGATGAGCAGCAGCGCCGCAGCCGAGGGTGCGGAGGAGGAGGAGGACGACGACGACGAGAGGGAGGGAGCGGAGGAGGCGCGGTCGCCGTCGTCGGCGGCGCACAGCCAGGAGGTGACGATCTGGAAGATCAGCGTGCTGAGCGTGCTGGCGGACAAGGGCTCGCTGGCAGACTTTCTGGAGCTGGCCGGGCGGCTGGACGTGACCAAGGTGCGGGCGTGGACGCGGGATCTGCTGGACGCGCTGGATTTTTTGCACGGGCACGGGATTCTGCACGAGGACATGCACCCGGGCAACGTGCTGCTGGTGCGGGATGCCAGCGGCGACATTGTGCCGAAGCTGGCGGACGCGGCGTACCAGCGGCTGCTGCACACGATCTACCAGCGCAACGGCCCCAAAACGATGGCGTCGACGCACACGGCGCGGTCGGCGTACTGGCTGCCGCCCGAGACGGCGGGGGCGTCGCGGCAGCAGTACTCGCCCAAGACGGACGTGTGGGACTTTGGCGTCGTCTTTCTGCAGATGCTGTTTGGGCTGGACGTGCCGCAGCGCTACCACTCGCCGCGCGACCTGATGGCGTCGCACGAGCTGTCGGACCCGCTGGCGGAGCTGGTGTCGAAGCTCTTCCAGCTCGATCCCAAGCGCCGGCCGCGCGCCTTCGACCTCGGCTCGAGCGAGTTTCTGGCCACAGACGCGCCCATCCTGGCCGACGACGCGTTTGCGCTGGAGGGGGGGGGCGCGATGGCGGCGTCCATGCCTGCGAGCATGTCCGCCATGCGGGCAGCGCACACGTCGGCGCACCCGCCGCTGGCCTCGCACCACCATCCGCACCGCCACCGCCACGACTCGGCGACGCGCGGTCCCGTGGCGGTGGCGTCGCGGTACCGCGAAGACTTTGTCGAGGAGGGCCGGCTGGGCAAGGGCGGCTTTGGCGAGGTGGTCAAGGCGCGCAAGAAGCTGGACGGGCAGATCTACGCGATCAAGAAGATCACGATCACGCAGAGCCCGCGCGAGAGCCTGACGGTGACGGACATTCTCAAGGAGGTGCGGCTGCTGTCGCAGCTGAGCCACCCGGCCGTGGTGCGCTACTACAATGCCTGGCTGGAGGAGATTCCGGATTTCGGGAGCTCCTCGGACGGCGGCGGCGGCGGCGGCGGCGACACGTCGACAGAGCGGAACGAGACGTCGGCCACGACGGGGGGCGACTCATCATTGGAAGACGGCTTCGACATTGAGTTCACCAAGAGCGGCGGGCTGGACTTTTTGTCGTCGGGGCGGTATCCGGAGATTTCGTTTGAGTCGGATTCGGAGTCAGACGACGGAGACGACGAAGACGACAGCAACGACAACGACCACGACAGCAACGACGACAACGACAGCAACGACGATGACGACGACGACGACGACAACAACAACAACAACAGCGCCGAGGACGACAGCGCCATTGACGACGCCAGCAGCGCGGGCTCGGACCGCACCGAGACGAACCAGCGGAGGAGAAACAGCGGCCAGCTGGGCGTGCCGGCGTGGAAGCGGCTGCGGCGCGGCAGCCAGCGGCCGGGGCGCACGGTGATGTACATTTCGATGGAGTACTGCGAGAAGCGGTCGCTGCGCGATCTGATTTCGCGCAACTTGGCCAAGGACACGGCCGAGGTGTGGCGGCTCTTCCGGCAGCTGGTGGAGGGCCTGGCGCACATCCACGGCGTCGGCATTGTGCACCGGGACCTGAAGCCGGAGAACATTTTCATTGGGGCGGGGCCGGACGGCGTCAACAATGTCAAGATTGGCGATTTTGGGCTGGCGACGACGGGGCAGCTGGGCGGCGGCGGCGGTGGCACGGCGGCGACGGACCGCGTGCTGGCCTCGGGCAGCATGGACGCGCACGACGAGACGCGCAGCATCGGCACGTCGGTGTATGTTGCGCCGGAGGTGCGGTCGGGCGGCAGCGGATCGTACACATCGAAAGTTGATGTAGGTGGGGTGTTGGGGTGTATTTCTGTTGTCTGAGAGTCTTTCTGTTGTCTGAGAGTCTTTCTGTTGTCTGAGAGTCTTTCTGTTGTCTGAGAGTCTTTCTGTTGTCTGAGAGTCTTTCTGTCTTCTTTATTCTCTTGCTAACGGATCCTCCTCAGATGTACTCCCTTGGCGTCATCTTTTTTGAAATGTGCTATCCGCCGATGATGGGGATGCAGCGGGCCGAGGTGCTGACGAAGCTGCGGCGGTCGCCGCCGGAGCTGCCGGGCGACTTCCGGCCCAAGGACAAGGCGCAGCGGGAGATTGTGGTGTCGCTGCTGACGCACAACCCCAAGGAGCGGCCGTCGGGGGCGGAGCTGCTGAAGAGCGGCAAGCTGCCGGTGCAGATGGAGAGCGAGACGATCCGGCACGCGATGGCGGAGCTGTCGGACCCGACGTCGCCGTACTACCAGAAGATGCTGTCGCTGCTGTTTGCGCGGCCGGTGGAGCAGGCCAAGGACTATGCGTGGGACATGTCGGCGACGGCGGCGGCGGCGAGCGCGACGACGGCGACGACAGCGGACCTGCTGCGGCGCATGGCGGTCAAGGCGATGCTGGTGGCGGTGTTCCGGCGGCACGGGGCGGTGGAGACGACGCGGAGCTCGCTGTACCCGCGGTCGGGGCTGTACGGGGCGGCGAACGTGGTGCAGCTGCTGGACCGCAGCGGCAACCTGCTGCAGCTGCCGTTTGACCTGACGATGGGGCACGCGCGGGCGCTGGCGCGGTGCGGGACGGGGCCGGGCAACCACGGACACGGCCACGGACACGGGCCGGGCGGCGGCGGCGGCGGCGGCGACGTGGTGGGCAAGTCGTACACATTTGGCAGCATTTTCCGCGAGCGGGCGGGCGGCGGGCAGCCGAGCATGTTTGGCGAGGTGGACTTTGACGTGGTGACGACGCACACGCTGGACCTGGCGCTGCGGGAGGCGGAGGTGATCAAGGTGGTGGACGAGATCACGGCGCTGTTTCCGCGGCTGCGGACGGCGGCGGTGAGTTTCCAGCTGGGGCACTCGGACCTGCTGCAGCTGGTGTTTGATTTCTGCGGCGTGGCGGCGGGGGCGCGGCGGGCGGTGGCCGACGTGCTGAGCCGGCTCAACGTGCACGGCACGACGTTTGCGCGGCTGCGCGGCGATCTGCGGGCGGCCGTGGCGGTGGCGGGCGGGTCGGCGACGAGCATTGACGAGCTGCAGCGCTTCGACTTCCGCGAGGCGGCGCCGGGGCGCGTGTTTGCGCGCCTCAAGACGCTCTTTGGCGGCTCCGACGTGTTTGAGCGCGCGGCGCCGACGCTGGCCCACCTGCGCGAGGTCTACGAGTACTGCAAGCGGCTCGGCGTCGCCGGCCGCCTCTTTGTCTGTCCGCTCGGCACCTGGAACGAGGCCTTTTTTGCCGGCGGCCTCATGTTTTCCTGCCTGCTCGACCGCAAGAACGTGCGCGACGTCTTTGCCGCCGGCGGCCGCTACGACGCCCTGATCCGCCACTACCGCCCGCGCTTTGCCACCCCCAGCCCGCCCGACGAGCGCCACGCCGTCGGCTTCAGCCTCAACTGGGAAAAGCTGGCGCAGGCGCCGCCGCGCGCGCCGGGCCGGGCGTTTTTGAAGAGGGGGGGGGACGAAGAGCTGCTGCACGTTGTGCCGAGGCGGGTGAGTGCTTTGTTGTGTTGTGTTGTGTTGTGTTGTGGGACGTCTTGTCTTTGTCTTGTTTTATGTCTTGTCTTTTTGTCTTGGTTTTTGTCTTGTCTTTGTCTTGTTTTTTGTCTTGTCTTTTTGTCTTCTCTGCTTGCTAACCCCACAGTGCGACGTCCTGGTGGCCAGCTTCGATCCGGCCGTGCTGCGGTCCGTCGGCGTCGAGCTGCTGCGGCGGCTGTGGGCCAGCGACATCAGCGCCGAGCTGGCCGGCGACGCCCGCACCACGGAGGAAATCGTGTCCAAGAACCGCGACGAGGGCCACGCCTGGATTGTCATTGTCAAGCAGGACGTGGCCAAGATCCGCACCATGCCGCATCACGTGACCGGCCTGGCCGGCGGACTGGCCGGTGGCAGCGGCGGCGGCGGCAGCGGCAGCGGGAGCGGCGGCGGCGGCGGCGACGGCGGAGGAGGAGGAGGAGGAGGTATGAGAGAGATGGGAGGAGGCAACAGCAGCGGAATGGGCAGCAGCAGCCTCGGCAGCGGCTCATCGGCCAAGAGCTCGGTGCCCGACGTGGAGCTGCCGCTGTCACAGGTCGTCAGCTGGCTGCGAGCAGAGATGCGGGAGCGCGACGCCGCCCGAACGGGAGCAGCAGCAGCAGCAGCGGCGGCGGCGGCAGCAGCCTCGGCGGCGGCGTCGCTGTCTCCGCTGGACGTGTCGGCGGTCGTGGGCAGCAGCCACCACTTCAGCAGTCACCAGAGCCACCACGGCCACCACGGCCACCACGGCGGCGGCGGCAGCGAGCTGGACGGGTTCGGCTTTGGCGGGCTGGACGCGGCGGGCGGCGGCTACGGAGCGCAGGGAGCGAAGAAGCGGCAGCCCGAGGTGCGGCTGCTGGTGGCGCAGACGAAGAGCAAAAAGGTCAACCGGCAGGCGGTGGTGGGACAGGCGCAAGCGAGCGCGGCACGGCTGGTGCAGTCGTTTCTGGCCGGGCCCATTGCCGCCATCGAGACGACGGACGCGGTGCTGGACCTGATTGGCGCCACGGCGCTGTCCGAGCCCGACAGCTGGCGCCGCCTCGAGCAGGCCATCGGCTCGGCCGAGAAAAAATACGTGCGCGAGCTGCAAGCCATGCTGGGCGGCTGGCGCGCCGCCTTTGTGGCCGGCACGGGGCCGCGGCACGCCTTTGTGTACAACTTTCGCACGGGGACGTGCATCTACTATGATGTGGGGCGGTAGGGAGGAGGGACGAAGAAGGAGGCAAGACGAGGCAAAGATGATTTAGAATGGGAAAATGACAAAACATGGAGAATTGCTGGTGAGCCAAGGATGTCTGGGAGGCCTTGTGCTTTGCGAGGCGTGTGCTTTGCGTGGCGTTTGTACATTTTTGATTGTGCATTTTGACTGCATTTTGATGGCTTTTTAACAAATGTCCACCTAAATCAACCCAATTAAGCAAAACCCAGCGTGATAACCAATAAGCACCAGTACGCCAACAGTGGTGAACGGCACCATGCAAGCCTCTCCTTGTGCAAACCTTCCTTGTGAAAACAAACCTCCTCCTCCTCTCCTCCTACTTCTGCAACCGCATTCCTCCAAACGCCCGGTCCAGCTCGGCGCCTTGGCTCTGCAGCGGCGGCGTCGTGGCGGCCATTTCGCTGGGCCCGCTTGTGTCTGTTGTTGTTGTCGGTGGCGGTGGCGGTGTGCCCTGGGCGGCGTTGTGGCTTCTGTCGGCTGTCGATGCTGGCGCTGCGCTGAGCCGCTCCGGCACCAGCAGCCGCTCTTCCGAGTCCAGCCAGCCGGGCGCCACCCGGCGCTTCTCGGCCAGCTCGCGCTCGCGGATCTGCTCTTCGAAGCGCTGCAGCTCTGCGTCGGCGTCGGCCTGCAGCCGTGCCAGGTGGTCGCGCAGCGCGCGGCAGCTGGCCAGAATGTCCTGCGGGTGGGCGGCCATGGCCGGCCCGGCCGCCGGGCCGGCCACCGGCACGGCACCGGAGACCGCCGCCGACGACCCCGACGTCACCGACGTCACGTATGCCGGCCGGTGCTCGCTCTGTGCGTCGCCGCCGCCGCCGCCGGGCGTGCTGCTGCCGCTGCCGCCGGGGCCTTTGGCCGCTGAGGCCGGCCGCTCGATTATGGACGGCGGCAGCGCCGAGGGCATCGTCTTGTAGCGGTAGGGCAGCGTGGGGGCGCGCGGCAGATGGACAAACGGGGAGACCGTCAGCGGGACCTGCTGCAGCAGGGGGTGGCACGCTGTGGAGGTTAGTGGGGAGAGAGGGAGAGAGAGGGAGAGAGACGGGAAGAGAGAGAGGGGAAGAGAGAGAGAGATGGAGACAGGGAGAGAGGGAGAGAGAGAAGGGGGAGACTAACAACTGTCGTGCATTTTGATTAGAATTGCTTTCGTTCAGGATGGGTGTTGAAGGACGTTGAAGGACGATGACCACAGAGTCCGGAGTGGTCAATACTGGAGAGGTGAGGCTGGCAAGGCACGACGGCATGAGGTGGGGATAGATTGGCAGTCGATGCACGTGATTGCGTTTTGCCAGAAAGGTGTAATATGGGATACTCCGTACGAGTAAAAGCTACGGTGTAATGCACGTGATGACGATGCTCCAATGACTTCACGTGATGAGCGAGGATATGATATTTTCAAGCTCTGCCTGCTGCACCAGCCGACCGAACAACTCCTCTCGCTTTCTGGCCACCACCCGCACTCTTCCCCCCCACACCAGCATGAACGCTCAACAGCCGGGCGCCGCAGTGCCCATTACGCTGCACGCGCCGCCGGCGCTGGCCGCCTTCACGTTGCTGGCCGACTACCAGTCGCACACGCCAGCCTCCTTCTTCGAGGGGCCGCCGGTGCTGCACTACCACGGCACCGGCGTGCGCGCCTACATTGCGCGCGACCGGCGCGACAAGGTGCCCTGGGGCGCCGTGGATGCGCCGGTGCCGCCGCCGCCGGCCGATGCGCCGGCCGTGGGCGAAAACATGGTGGAGCAGGCCGTCGACGTGTTTGTGGCCTCGGAGTAAGTGTGGTGTCTGTTCTGTCTGTTTTTTGTTTTCTATCTGTCTCTTGTCCTCTGTCTGTTCTGCCGCTCACAAACAGCGCCCTGACGCTCTTCTGTCCGGCGGCCGGCTGCGGCGTGGCTCTGCCGTATCCGACCATTGGCCTGCACGCGATCAAGTCGGTGCACACGGCGGCGGGCCGGCGCCTGCCGTCCGTCTACATGCAGTTGGAGCTTCCGGGGAGCAGCAGCGGCGGCGACGGCGACGGCGACGACGGCGACCGGCCGGACATGGTCGAGCTGACGCTTGTCCCGGCCACGGCGGCCGTCGCCAGCGAACCTGGGTCGGCCGCCAGCGAACCCCGGCCGGCCGCTCCCCAATCCGACTCCGAGGCGTCCCGCATGTTCGACGCCATCTCGGCGTGCGCGGACCTGCATCCCGACGTGTTTGGCGGCAACGACAGCGACGACGGCGACGCATACCCGTTGATTGTGCGCGACGGCGACGGCGACGGCGACGACGACGACTACGGCGACGACTACGGCTACGACTACGACTACGACGACGACGGCGCCGCCGACGCGGCCACCGACGGTCTGGAGCGCGTCGATGGGCTCCGCGGCGTGTTCCGCCCACGCGGCGGGGCCACTGGGGCCGCCGGGGCTGTCGATGGTGCCGGCACGTCCTCGGACCTGCCACCGCCGCTGCCGGGCAGCGGCGGCTGGATCACGGCCGAGAATGCACACCTCTTTTTCGATGCCGACGGCCAGTGGCGCGGCCGCGGCGGCGCCGGCCGCGTCCGCGCGCGCGACGAGCTGGAGGCGGACGAGGCGGCCGAGGCGGCCGAGGCGGCCGAAGCAGCAAGCTCGGAGCCGGCGACAGCACAGGCTGGAGCAGGGGCCGCGACAGCACCACCAGCAGCGACAGCATCACCAGCAGCACCACCAGCAGCCGCAGACAGCCGCCCGACCGGCCAGACCGGCACTGCAGACGTCAACGGGGAGGACGGCGAAAGCAGTAAACGGCTCCGCACAGAGTAGAAGGCCGGAGAGGCGAGAGAGGCCGGAGAGGCTATGCCTGTTGAGATAGGGACGCAGCAAGCGGGAGGGCCGACTGGCCACTGGCTGGCCAACTGGCTGACTAGCCAACTGGCAGACTAGCCAACTAGTCGACCAGCCCACTGGCTGCCTGCTGGCTGCCTGCTGGCCAACTGACTGGGACAGACAACACGGAACAGGGAAATGGGATCTGCATGGGAGTCGGGTTGCTAATTCAAAAAAAAGGGGAGCACAATAGAGGACCAAGCATTTTACTGCGTTTAATGAAATTCAAACATGGTTGTTTGAGAGCGTCTTGTTGAAAGCATGAATCTCCAAAAACATTGTTTTATTTAGCGTGCGTAGATCTATGCTGCTATGCGTGCTATGTTGCTGTTCTGCTTGTTCGTCCCTATTGCCCCAATGCCATGTAGCCGTGTAAGAGCAAATGCCAGGAATCTGTAGGCCAGATCAACGCCTGCCTGTCTAGTACTTCTCCCTGACCCAGTCGTCATCGTCGTCGATCAGCTTGCCCAGAATCAGGCTCTCGATCAGCAGCTCGTTTGTCAGCAGTCTGGTGCCGGCCGGCAGAGAAAGAGAAAGCCGCGGTGGCTGAGCGGCCTGGGCGGCAGCAGCAGCTGTGCTCGGCTTGGCGTCTCTGCCGCCGGCGCTGCGGCTGTTGGCCCGCATGGCGCGGCGGCGGCTGGGCGGTGGTGGTGGTGGCGGTGCAGGCGGCGGCCGTGCTGACGAGTTATTGGTGGACGCCGTCGTCGCCGACAGCAATGCAGCGGCCAGGGCGCCTGGGTCGTCGGTGTAGACCCAGTCGTAGGGCGGCGTGGCCGGGCTGGCCTGACGGGCCGTGGCGGTCAGGCGCAGCGCCGCCTCGGGGCAGCTGACGGCACGTGACACGACAGCGCCGAGCACGTGCACAAGATAGAGATAGGGCTGGCAGGGGCCGGCGGCGGCGGCGGTGCCGGCGCGGGCGAGCACCAGCAGCACCGACTGGCCGGCCAGCAGGCGCGGACGGGCGCGGACCATGTCGACGAGGCGGGCGTTGGCGGTGGCGGCGGCGGTGGACGGCAGATGCTGCAGATCGTTGCGGGAGCGCACGGCGGCGGCGCCCAGATAGGCAGAGGCGCCGGCACACAGCAGATAGGGCGCCCAGTCGACCAGCTGCTGGCGGTCCAGGCAGGCGGTGGCCCAGCGCACGGCCAGACACGGCAGGCCCAGGGCCAGCGCCTGCATGTACTTGGCCTTGCGCGAGTGGCTGTCGGCCAGCAGCGCCGTGAAGCCGGTGTCGGCGGCGGCCGAAGAAAGCCGGAGGTGGTCGATGGCAGCCGAAGAACGCTGGAGGTGGTCTGTGGCAGCCAAAGAACGCCGCAGCTGGTTGGCGTTGTCGCCGTCGTCGCCGTCGTCGCCGTCGTCGTCCGCCTGATTGGCGTCCGGCTCCCTGGACCGACGGCGGCGACTGCGATGGGCCTGTCCCGTTTCGGCCTCCAGCCCGCTGCGGCTCCGCTTGGCCGCTGCCGCACCTCCGCTCAGCAGCGCCGGCGCCTGGAACAGCTCGTCGAAGCCGTCCGTCAGCACGCGCCCGCCTGCCCGCTGGATGCGCTGCGTCAGCGTCTCCGCCAGCAGCGGCGGCCGTGCCGGACGGTTGCCGGAGCCGGAGCCGGAGCCGGTGCTGGAGCCGGTGCCGGTGCTGGGGCCCTCGCTGTTGCTGCGCCGGCCCGTCGCCGCCGCCGGCCTGTCCTGCAGCGACAGCACAAACACCATGCCGCTGAAGATGCGCGAGCCTTTTCGGGGGGGTGCGGCCGGACCGACAGCCGGCGTGGCCGTTCGAGAGGCCGATCGCGTTCGCGCCGGCTGCGACGGCGGCACCGCCAGTGACGGCACGGCCGCTCTCTTCTGAGCAGCCTTGGAGAGTCCACTGGTCTCTGCAGCCTGCGGTGCGCCAGTGGCGGGCGTTGAAAACAAAGCTGCCCGGTGTGCATCCAGAGGCCCCGCCGGCCCGGCTTCGCACGACGACTCCGACATCGCCGTCACAGACGGCGTGGCCGACAGCGTGCTCAGAACGGACGACATCGCCGCCGTCGACAGCAGCGACGACTCGTGCGACTCGTGCAACTCTCCATTTTGCGAGGATCCGTCTGCATGAGCGTCGGCGTCGGCGTCGGCCCGCTGTCCAGGAAGTGTGACGCCGATGTCGGCGTCTGCCGCTCCTCCAGCGTCTCCGCCTGCCTCTCCGCCTGCCTCTCCGCCTGCCTCTCTGTCTGCCTCGTCTTGGCTGGCTCGCCTGCTGCCGCCCCGCGTCCTCTGCGCTGCCCACGCCCGGAAGATGGGCGTCACCGCTGTCGACAGCTGAGACGACGACGGCCCTCCCGTGGTTGCCTGCAATGGCGGAGACGACGTCGGCACAACGGGCCTGTCGTGCTCTGGCCCCCCCGTGGCTGTCTGAAACGGAGACGACGACGTCGGCACGGCCGGCCTGTCCAGCTCTGGCCCTCTCGAGCGGACCGCCTCCCGTCGCAGGCCATTCCCTCCATCGTCTCCCTGGCTCTGCACTGCCTTTTGCGCCGGGCTTGTCTCGGGAATCATCATGGCTTCGTGCTCGGCCCGGAAGCTGCTGCTGCTGCGCATGCCGGGCGCCGGCGTCGCCGCTGCCGTCGCCACCAAGGCTGGCCGCGCCGTGGGGACCGACGACAACAAGACGGCCGTGGGGACCGACGACGGCAAGACGGCCGTGGACGGCTCCGACGCCGACGACAGCGACTGTGGCAGCTCGACCAGGGCCACCAGACCATCGCTTTCCGGCTGGGCTGTTGTTGCAGTCGCAGTTGCAGTCGTTGCAGTTGCAGTCGTTGCAGTTGTTGCAGTCTTTTCTGTCGCTGCAGTCGTTGTTGTCTTTTCTGCCGTCTCTTCCACCGCTTCCGCCGGATCGCTCTCAAACAACTTTTTTCGCCGCGAGCCGAGAGCAGGGGACAACAGTCCAGCTCTCCGTCTGTCGCTGATTCTATCGCTGATTCTGTCGCTGATTCTGTCACTGCCGCCGCCGCCGCCGCCGCCGCCGCCGCCGCCGCCGCTCGACCGCGTCCGCCGGAGCTGCTGATCTTTGCGCGTAGATGCTGGCACTTCCACCACGTCTGAGCCGCCGCCGCCGCCGTTCGACGACCACCGGCCCAGCCCCGGCCGGCCTAGCCGGATCGACGACAGCGCCCGAGCCCCGGCTTCTCTCTTCCAGCGCGCCGCTCGCTGCCGCTGCCGCAAGACCGCCTCGTCATCGTCCAGCAGCTCGTCGTCCAGCCGGTCGTCTTTGCGCAGCGAGCGGGGGTCACCGGCGCGATCGTTGTCGTTGTCGCCATCGCTGTCGCCGTCGCTGCTTTTGTCGCTCTCGCTCTCGCTGTCGCGGTCCGAACTTCCGCGCGTGGCCAGCGTGTGCCGATGGCGGCGCCGCCGCACCCTGGGCCGCGTCTCCTCGGCCCTGCTGGTCTCTCTCCGGCGCTTCTGCGACAGCCGCATCGGCTCGTAGTCCGACATCGGCGCCGGCGCCCGCTTCTTCTGCTGGTGGGCGGCCGGGCTCGACAGCGGATGCGATGGGGGGGGCTGGGGCTGCTGAAGCTGAGGCTGCTGCACAGAGACAGGCGTGTCGTCTCCGATTCTGCCGCCGTTGCTGTTCCACAGCTTGCCGGGCTCGTCGTCGGCGCCGCGCTTCCGGCCCCACGGCGTCGGCGTCGGCCCGCTGTCCAGGAACCGCGACGCCGACGACGAGCCCAGCGAGTTGTGGAACAGCAGCGCCGGCAGCGGCGTTTCCGCTCCCGCGTTCGATGCTGGGAACTGCGGCTTCAGCGGCGACGGGCCGCCGCCGCCGCCCAGCCCGGCAGCTGCTCCTCCTGCTGCTCCAGCCGCCGCCGCCGCTCCGGCCACTCCGGCCATCATTGCCGGCAGCCCCGGCGACGGCCGCGACGACGTCGGACTGCCGCCCGCCACCCGCATCGCGCTCGCCGTCGAAAACGGCGTCAGGCCAAAGAGCTGCGTCCCGCCCAGCACCGGCGTCTGGTACCGCCCGGCAAACGGGTTCCTACTCGCCGCTGCCGCTGCCGTTTCTGTCGCCGCCGCTGCCGGTGTTGCCGGCGTTGCCGGCGCTCCTCCTCCTCCTCCCCCTCCAGTCCCGGACTCCGCCTCGCCTTCTCCGCCAAAGTCTCTGTCGGCCTCCGATGACGCCACAAAAAAGCCGTGCAGGCGGTCGTCGCCGTCTGACTGCCGCCGCCGCCGCTGCCGCCCCAC
Organism: Raffaelea deltoideospora; assembly: GCA_019925385.1. Taxonomy (NCBI): domain Eukaryota; kingdom Fungi; phylum Ascomycota; class Sordariomycetes; order Ophiostomatales; family Ophiostomataceae; genus Raffaelea; species Raffaelea deltoideospora. Next base: position 16,989 of record JADHKP010000057.1, on the reverse strand, counting down.
CGATGTTGCCGCCGCCGTCGCCGCCGCCGTCGTCGTCGTCGTCGTCGTCGTCGCCGGTGACTCGCACGCCAGCCCCGCCAGCTCCTGCGAGCCAATCTCGCCAAAGTTCACAGCCCCCGTCTCGTCTTCGTTCAGCGTGTGCTCAGCCAGGCCAGTGCCAGTTCCGCCGCTGCCATCCTGCCGTAATGCCGCTGCTGCCAGGCCCTGGCCCTGGCCCTGGCCCAGACTCTGGGCCTGGTTCCGATCCTGGGTCTGGCCCGGATTCCGACCCGGACCCGCCTGCTGCTCCGGACCCAGTCCTCCCAGCTCCAGCTCCAGCCCGTCATCGTCGTCCAGCCGCAGCTCCGGAAGCAGCTCTGCCTCTTCGTAGCGCTCGTAGCTCCGGTCTTCGTTGAGCTGCGTCGGCGACCCCGACAGGTCCATCGCCTCCGTCTGCGTCTCCGTCCTCTCGCCGTTTTATTCTTTATTTTTATTTTTTTCACTTTTTTCTTTTTTCACCTCACGCAGCAAACAATCGTCCGCGCAATACACCGGTCCCGGCGTCTTGTCTCCGTGCACCCCCTACGTCCAGTCATGGGCCCTGCTTTGCTGTGTCGCCGGGTGCTTGGCCTACAAAGAGTGCCCGGCTTTCTTTTCGAGATCTTGCTTGTTGCAGAGGGCCGATGCAAATTATTTTTGCCAACCGCGTCGCGTAATGGACAGTGTCTGTGGCCGTTCGCACGATGTCACGTGATGTCTCTTTTGCGCTACGCTGTATCTGGATTTGGTGGTGTCACGTGATGTTTCTGGCGCTACGCTGCATCTGGGATCTGGACCCTTTTCCGTCTGAACTTTTTCATCCTGGCTCCCGAGATATAGCATATGGATATAATATCCATACTCGTAATACTCGTATATCACTGCTATTACTACGACGTCAGACTGGCTGGCTTCTTTTGCCTATTCCTTTGCCCTTCCCGATTGGGCTCCGAGGACCACCCACGCGGGTCCCAAAGCCGGGATGCACGGCCAGGATTCGCGTCGATTGTTTTATTATGTTTTGGCCTGCGCGTGAACGTCCAAATACGACGACACTCCGACAGAACGTTCCTTTTTTGTCTTTTGCTTCCTCGAGACTTCTGGGGCGTCGGCTCGTCAGGCACGTTGCTGCGGAAAATAAAATGTTTACTTTTCTCGTCTAACAAAAAAAAAAAGGCTAGAGAGCCGTTGCTCTGCATTCCAGCCGAGCAACTTGGGGCAAAACAAAAACAGACGGGGCAAAGCTAGAAGGAGGCTTGTACGAAGAGCGAAGTGAGAGATGGGGAGCAAAAAAGAGGCTTCGGTACAAGTACGAAGAGCAAAGTATTGCACAGCAATGCGTTGTAAGACAACAAAAGCCGAGACAGAAAAAGGCCGAAGCCTGGCTGAGGAAAACCCTGCCAAAAATATGATTATAGCTACAGTGCGGATTAGTACTCCGCAATGCGCTGTAATGCGCCGTAACTTCTTCCAATAATAATACCCCATGTTTTGTACGAGTACAAAGCTCGTCAGCACCTCCAGCGCCCTCAGCGCCGGTCGTACGCTAATCCTGCGGGTTAAGGCGCTGAAACTGCACTACAGCACGCTACAGGTGGGCCCTGGATGCCGTTTCTGTGGTTTCCATAGTGGATTCTCGGCCGCTGTATTTTAGTGCTTGTTCCAGCAGGACAACAAATAAAACGCTGTCCATGGATCTTGTGGTCGAGGAAGATTAACAGACTCATGAGCCCTGCCGTTCGGCGGTTTCACTCCTTGCCCCCCATACGAAGCAATTCCCGTGATGGAGAGAGCACACGAGTACGAGTGCACGCTGTTGTTCATGCTCATCTTCGAACTCCGTACGGAGTAATACGACTTACGTGCGCTTATTACTCTTGCTGCCTTGGGTTGTTGATATAAGAGCAATCCCTATATATATATGGATATATATCCGTACGGAGGATACACTTGGCAGGCACGATCCTCCTCACCGCATCTTGCCGGATTCACCGAATATAACAGCCACGCCTCGCCTCTTCTCTCCTCAGCGTCCTTTTCTCTCCCCCTTTCCCCTCCTCGAATCAATTCTTTTTTCTTTCTCTTTTTCACCGTCTCCGCCCACAAATCATTCATTCCAGCTACTGTTTCGCCCAGCCTCGCTAGAAACAACAGACTCTCTCAGCTATTGTCGAAACGCGTGTGTTTGGGTTTTACTTCTTATTCCTTCTTTTATCGTTCTTTTCCATTTTTCCTCTCTCTTTTCTTCTCTCCACGACGCAGCAATACGACGTATTAATACATCTTTTTTTGTTCGATCTTGCCTTTGTCGATTCGCTTCTCACTGCCACGACAAGCAGCCTAGGGTTTGCTTTTGCTTCTCATTTCCCACATCCCTTGGCACAGTCAGCCACTGTACGGAGCATTATTACAGATCATCTCCATATTACCTACGACGCTGGGGTTGTTGTTAATATTACTGCGTGCAGCGCAATCTTCTATCGACATCCTCGACCGCCTGCCAGCCCCCTCTCTTCCCCCCCCTGCTCAACCTTCCTTGCCCAACAAAGCTAGACGCCAACGTGGAGTCTTGTTGCGGATCCCTATCAACCAGTGCCCAGTGCTCATCTCACCAATGACAGCCGACCCCAGCGATGCCTGCGAGTATCGACCGCTACTAAAATACGAGCAATAGGGGGCAACAACAAGGGAAGATAGGGAAAAAAAGAAGGGCAAAAAAAAAAAAAAAGCCATAGCGAAAGGGGGACAGGAATAAACATACCCCCCAAAAGCCCCAAACCTCAAAACTGCCAAACCCAAGTTGGCAACCATTCGACGAACCTCCCTTTTCTTCTCTTCATGACCGGCTTTCTTCTCAAGCTTTGTTTTGCGTCTGCCGTTTCTCGCCTTCTTCTCTTCAATGATACACGATTGATCCGCCGTGGCCGGACCTTTGTCGCTTCTAGCTCTCGCAGATCGACGTCCCCTCTTTCGTCCAGTCTCCTGTCCCGCCAACGGCGCCGGCGCTGCGTGCAGGCCTGTCTTTACCTGAGGAAAAACCCGCGTCTGGTTTCTGTCGCCGCTTCGCCTTCGTCTTCTGCGTCGCTGTCGTCATCGCCGCCGCCGCTGCTGCTTCGCAGCCCCCTTCGCCTCCGGCACCACCATCACCCCCACCGCCCTACGCCGCCTCCCAATCCCATCGATCAAGCGGCGGTCGACCTCTTGTTCAGGCAGTTGCTTTCCACCCCCACAGCCATGGACACGGACGCAGCAACAGATCCATTGCCTCGCCCCATATCTCCGCCTCGGCCGCGCATCGGCAGCCGATCTGGTGGCGGCACGGGCGTGGGTGCGATGCCATCTGCCACTGCGGGCGGTACAGGTGCAGGCACAGGTGCAGGTGCAGGTGCAGGCACGACGGCGGCAGCTTCAAAAAAGTTTGAGCTGGCGGGTCCAGGTGGCCCCAATGGCCCCAATGGCCGAGATGGTCGAGATGGGTCGTCTGCAGCCACCGCGGGCAATCGCCGTTCCGAGACAATGCCTCCACCACAGGTACCAGTCTCCACGCCGTGCAAGCCCAAAGGCTCCGCCGCAGCAGCTGCCGCAGCCGGTGCTGACACGGCCAATGACGCTCAGGCGGAAGGCTCAGAGACCCGACCGTCGCGGTCGGCATCCACCGCGTCGCGAGGCAACCGACTTTCCCTCACCCTGCCCATTGCGCTGCCAACGACGCTGCCGTCGCGTCCGTTGCCAAGTTCGTCCACCACTGGCTCTTTCCCGTCCACGCCAGCAGACCTGTCGTCGGGCCTTGTTTCGCCGTCGGACCCGGCCGACTTCATTACGGCCATTGCCGCCGAAGAGAGACGCGTGCTGGAGCTGCGAGAAGAACTGGCTCGCGCCGAGGCCAGCCTGACCCAGCTCAAAAGACAATGGGCCATGCATGAGGCGCACAAGAAGCGTGCCGAGAGCCGGCGCGCCGAGCCTTTGCGGGCCATTTCTCACAAGCCGCCAGGCGCAGGCCCGGCAGCCCACAAGACCGGCTCGCCAGCGCCGGCGCCGCTCGACGACACCACGGCGAGCGGGACGGCAGTGCCGCGCAGCAGCCTCGACGTGGAGCGCAAGAAGGCCCTGCTGCTCAGCCAGCAGCAGCAGTCGTCGTCGTCGTCGTCTGGCAGCGGCGGCGGAGCCGGCGGCCCCAATACGCCGACGCAGTCGCGGCGGCGCGTGTTCACAGGCGGCCACACACGGGCGCTGTCGCTGCTGTCGCCCACGAAAGACAGCTTTGCCGTGCATGAGGACGGCCCGAACGACGACGAGGAGGCGGCTTCGGCGGCAGCTGCGGCCCGGTCGCCGGCGAGATCGACGTTTTCGTTTTCGTCGCAGGGATCGGACTCGCCCTTCTACCAAAACTTCAGCCGCTACGCACCCATCGGCTCGGCGCACATGCCCAAACGCGCATCGTGGGCGCCGCAGTCCGTCCACCAGGTGGCCGGCCTGAAGCAGGTGGCCGGCGACCTCACAGCGACCCTGTGGACCTTTGTCGAGGACCTGCGCCAAGCCACGGTGGGCGACGAGCCCATTTCGGGTGGCAGCGGCGGCGGCGGCGGCGGCGGCATGCGCAGCATGGAGCGCAGCACAGATCGCAGCAGCACGGATCGCAGCGCGGATGGAAGCGGGAGGGCGGCGGCAATCAACAGCAGCGACGACGGACAGAGCACCATCCGAGCCTCGGCCAACGCCGCGTCTCGACCGCCGATCGCCCGGACGTTTGCCGCGGACGCCGCCGCCCAGGCCACGCCCGGATCAGCGTCTCGGCACTCGCCGCTGACGGACGTCCCGAATGGCAGCTTTGCCAGCGGCAACCACACCAGCGGCCATGCCGCCTCCCACAACAGCACTACCGGGAACGGGAACCGGAAAAAGACAAAGTCAGAAACGAAGACGAAACATTTTTCCTGGACCCCGCTGACGGTGGATGCTTATGACGATGTCGAGTGGTCCAGCTGGGACAGCCCGACGGTCAAGCCGTCTCCGCGCTGGAGCGGATCGACGGTGAACGGAGACGCAACGGCGGCGACGGCTGAGGAGGCCGACGAAACAACAGCCACGACGACTCTGTAAGTGTGTCAACGAGACTACGACAAGGAGACAAAAAAAAGAGCAGACGCAGACCGGCCCTCCGACTTTGTATCTGTCTGCTAACAACAAAAACCAAACAGGAGCAACATGTCGACGCCGTCCAAGCAGAGCGATATTTCCTGGCCTGCTGCTCTGAACCGGCTGACGCCCGGCAACATCAAGCGCACGGCCAGCGATTTCATGAAGGAGTGGGAGAAAAGCCTGTCGCCGCCGTCGCAGCCGCAGTCAGACGGGGCTGCCATGGTGACAACGGCCGATGCCGGCGCCGGCCTTGACTCTGCCATTCACGGACACCACGCATAGACTTAAGATAGAGGGGCCAGCCCTGAGGAGAGACTTTTTTGGAGTATTTTCTTTTTTTTGGAGACATCACGTTTTACCATTGTCTAGGACGGCATGAACGACTTTGCATCTCAGTCACCAGGAGCATCCAGGAGCATGAGCATCTGCCCAATTCAAAAACAAACGACAGTGGAATAAGAAGAAACAAGGCCAGGGGGAGCAAGGGTGGAGAGAGGGCTGCCTCGACGACTTGCAAATGGCAAAAGGAAAGCAGAGAAGGAAGAGCGCCAAATCTCCCCCCCAATACAACACATAATGATGTAATGAGATTATGAAAGAAGGCGAGAGAGCGAGAGCAGAGACATGTAGTCGGTGCGCTCGCAAAGCCCTCGCAGAGTTAGTATGTTTTTGAAAGCTGTGAAGACGATTGGTTCTTGTCTGGTGCATTTTGGTTTGTATGGATAGTAATAGTGGTATAAATAAGGATATATGATGTTTGTATGGTCGTTTCTGTTCAGCACGTGTACGTCGTATTAATATCCATACTCGTAGTATCCATAGTATTCCTCTAATCGGTGTTATCTGAGGCTTTTTTCACCACAGTGTGTATTAGGCAACACTGTGCTTACTCACTGGCCAGAGCTCCGCCGAATGAGGGCGCAGCAAGCAGAAGCTCCAAGTCCAAAATGTCCCGCTCTTAGACCATTTGGTAAATAATAGAGCACTTTTTTTTGACTCTTTCCCAATGAATGCTTCTTTGTCCTTGCGTTTGCAGTAAACGTCTTCGTTTTTTTCCCTTTCCGCTCGCACCAACGTAGCTCAATCGGGTTCAGAACGAGAAAGAGGGCCTGTCTTGACAGCCGCTCGTTTTCATCAACTGTCGATTCTTTTCTTTGCGTTCCCCAGTCATTCTGTCCCTTCCACTCTTGTGTGTGTCTCTCTCTCTCTCTCCTCTTTTTGTATTTCCGTCTGTCCTCTCTCCCTCTCCTCCCTCCTTTTTCTCTCTCCTTCTCTCTCCCCCTCTCCCTCTCATTTTCTCTCTCTTTTGCTCCTCGTTTTTCTCTTTCTCTTGCTTTATTTTCCTGTCTCTTCTTCCCCCCTTTCGGTGGCGGGAAAGTAGCGATCGATTGAGGGATTTCTCTGCAGAGCAACGGGCATTGTGTGACATTGCAGCTACAGGACAACGAAAAGGAAGGAAGAAAAAACAGCTCGGCAGCAGAAATGGAACACTCGGGCAAGATCTACTCGGTGTCGGGGCCAGTGGTGGTGGCAGAGGAAATGGACGGCGTGGCCATGTACGAATTGGTCAAGGTGGGCCACGACGCTCTCGTGGGCGAGGTGATCCGGATCAGCGGCGACCGGGCAACGATCCAGGTGTACGAAGAGACGGGTGAGTTCTTTTTCTCTTGTCCGATTGTGGTTTTTCTGCCTTTTTTTGTGTTTTCTCTTGTCCGACTGCGACCTTTCTACCTTTTTTTTTCTGTTTTTTGTTTTTTGTTTTCTGTTTTCTGCTTTCTGCTTTCTGCTTTCTGCTTTCTGCTTTCTGCTTTCTGCTTTCTGCTTTCTGCTTTCTGCTTTCTGCTTTCTGCTTTCTGCTTTCTGCTTTCTGTTTTCTGCTTCTTTTTTTTGTCTTCTGTCTTCTGCTTTTCTCCTTTCCCTTTTCCATGCATCGGCTGACGCAGACGACGGACAGCGGGAGTGCAGGTGGGCGATCCGGTGCTGCGGACGGGCAAGCCGCTCTCGGTGGAGCTGGGGCCGGGCCTGCTGAACAACATCTACGACGGGATCCAGCGGCCGCTGGAGACGATTGCGTCGGTGTCCAAGAGCATCTACATTCCGCGGGGCATTGCGGCGCCGGCGCTGGACCGCAAGAAGAAGTGGGAGTTTACGCCGGTGCTCAAGGTGGGCGACCGCGTGGCCGGCGGCGATGTCTGGGGCACCGTCTTTGAGAACTCGTTCATCACGGTGCACCGCATCCTGGTGCCGCCGCGGGCGCGCGGCACCATTACGCGCATTGCGCCGGCCGGCAGCTACACGGTGGCGGAGCCGCTGCTGGAGCTCGAGTTCAACGGCAAGACGACGAGCTACCCGATGATGCAGTCGTGGCCCGTGCGCGTGCCGCGGCCGTCCACCGAGCGCCTGTCGGCCAACCAGCCCTTCCTCGTCGGCCAGCGCGTCCTCGACGCCCTCTTTCCCAGCGTCCAGGGCGGCACCGTCGCCATCCCGGGCGCCTTTGGCTGCGGCAAGACCGTCATCAGCCAGTCCGTGTCCAAGTTTTCCAACAGCGACGTGATTGTGTATGTGGGATGTGTAAGTATTCTGTCTCTCTGTCTGTTTTTCTCGCCTCTCTGTCTCTCTCTCTCTCTCCTTGTCCCTTACTTTCCCTTTCTCTCTCTCTCTCTCCTCCCCACTAACCCTCCAGGGCGAACGCGGCAACGAAATGGCCGAGGTGCTCAAGGACTTTCCCGAGCTGGAGATCGAGATCGACGGCCGCAAGGAGCCGATCATGAAGCGCACGACGCTGATTGCCAACACGTCCAACATGCCGGTGGCGGCGCGCGAGGCGTCCATCTACACGGGCATCACGGTGGCCGAGTACTTCCGCGACCAGGGGCTCGACGTCGCCATGATGGCCGACTCGTCGTCGCGCTGGGCCGAGGCGCTGCGCGAGATCTCCGGCCGGCTGGGCGAGATGCCGGCCGACCAGGGCTTCCCCGCCTATCTGAGCGCCAAGCTGGCCAGCTTCTACGAGCGCGCCGGCCGCGTGCAGTCGCTGGGGTCGCCGCAGCGCGAGGGCAGTGTCAGCATTGTCGGCGCCGTCAGCCCGCCCGGCGGCGACTTCACCGACCCCGTCACCGCCTCCACCCTCGGCATCGTCCAGGTCTTCTGGGGCCTCGACAAGAAGCTGGCCCAGCGCAAGCACTTCCCCTCCGTCAACACGTCGCTCTCCTACAGCAAGTACACCACCGTGCTCGACCGCTACTACGAAAAAACCTACCCGGACTTCCCGCGCCTGCGCAACCGCATCAAGCAGCTGCTGTCCGACTCGGAAGAGCTCGACCAGGTCGTCCAGCTGGTCGGCAAGTCCGCCCTCTCCGACCCCGACAAGATCACCCTCGACCTGGCCACCCTGATCAAGGAGGACTTTCTGCAGCAGAACGGCTACTCCGACTACGACCAGTTCTGCCCCATCTGGAAGACCGAGTGGATGATGAAGCTCATGGTCGGCTTCCACGACGAGGCCCAAAAGGCCATTGCCCAGGGCCAGACCTGGGCAAAGGTCCGCGAGGCCACCCAGGAGCTGCAGGCCCAGCTGCGCAGCCTCAAGTTCGAAGTCCCCAGCGAGGGCGAGGCCAAGATCTGTGCCAAGGTGTGTTGGGGCGTTGTTGTTGAGAAGTCTTTTTCAAGCTTTCTACTCTCTTCCCTTTTTGCTTCTTTTCCTTTTTTTTTTGCTTTCTGCCCAACGCCAATAGTTGCTGACTAATCGTCTAGTACGAAGCAATCCAGCAGAGCATGCTCGACAAGTTTGCGTCGGTTGTGGATGAGTAGAGGGTGGATGGATAGATGATCAGGACTGTCTGGAGGCCCGTGGTGCTGGGACGGGTGCTCCTGGCCGTGTGCTGGGGCGGAGGAGCAAAGTGAAATGGGACTGGGCGGCTGTAGATCCTTATTTGGAGTCCCTGCCTTGATCGGTTTTTTTTGCTTTTTTTTTTTTTTTGTTTCGTCTGTTCCTTTTCGTTTGTTTGTTTTGCCCTTGCAGGTCTGCTTGCCTCACACACATTGTCACATCGTATCTTGGATACAGGATATTTATAGTTAATTTATACATGTAGGTGCAGATCCAGGAGGGCGCCTCTTCTAGTTTTTGAAACTCTCGTCGGTTCTTTACACAGCTCTATTACACGTGACTTGTAAAATACCTCCTATACGACGTACATGTACGAGTAAATGCCAAGACAATCCATCCAAACGTCCAAACATCTAAATACCGCCTTAAACTCCCGTCCCACGCCGTCCCACCCAGATCCTATAATCTTACACATGGTTGTGACATGGGGCTGTTGCCTCTGTACGTCTCACCAGATTAATCAAACACAGCATCTTCGACCCCCCCCCCCCCCCAGAAACGCCTCCGTACGTCTCACCAGACTAAACAAACACATATCTTCAACACTACCCCCCCAAAAACATCAGTACCGCCCTTGATGCCGTCTGGCTCGTCCCGTCCCAATGTCGATCCGGCTGATCTCCTGTACCAGAGCCATTTCGTCGCCGCCGCCGCCGCCGCCGCCGCCGCCGCTGCTGCCGCCAGACGCCCGCGGATCCCAAGACACTGGCCCCAGCGGAGGCGCCGGCAGTGCACCCCTCATCACGGGGCTGTCGCCGTCTCCTCCGCGATACAGTCCGACACTACCACCGGCGCTCACGCCGATGGGCAGCTTGGCCGGGATGGGCGGGGGCGCCGTGCCGCCAAAGCTCAGCCGGCCGCCGCCGCCGCCGCTGCCTGCCGACGACGGCGGCACGTAATTCTCAGTGGGAAAGTCCATCATGGTGCTGGCGCGGAACAGCGGTTGCCGCGGGGGCGCATGTGACGGCGCGGCGGCGGCGCGCGGCGGCGTGTAGTTGCAGTTGTCGAGTTGCCGGGGATGCGACAGCGGGGCCAGCGGGCTGCTGCCAATGGGAGTGGACGAGGACACATGCTGCTGCTGTGGCGAAGACGCCGTCACCGGCGTCGTCGTCGCAATGCTCTGGCGATGGTTTGCCTTTTTCTGCAGCCGGTTGCGGCCCACCGACGAGGTAGGCGAATACGTCCTGGACGGGTCGTCGGCCGAGCTGAAGGAGATGCTGCTGGCGCCGGCGGAAGAGACCGGCGGCCGGCCGGCGATCCGGAGCTGCTTGCGGCCCGACGACGGGGCGGAAGCAGCGCCATCGACACCGGCGCCCGGCTTGGGCTCGGGCTCGGGCGCCCACGACTCCACGGGCAAGTGGTCGGACGGATCGACCTCGCGGCCGTCGTGCGTGATGATCTTGCCGCTCTGCTCGTTGTAGTCGGGCCGCACAGGGTCCAGCACGGCGGCCAGCATCGGGTTGAGCTCGTTGTACGAGTCGGGCCCAAAAGGCACGCCCGACAGCCGACGCTCGCCGCCGACCGACGCGGCCGACGCCGGCCGCGGACTGATGCTCTTGCGCTTGATCGTGTGCTGCGGCCTCGACAGCGGCGCCGTCCCGGCCGGCGATGCCGCGGCCGCCGACGACTGCTGCGGCGGGCCGGGGCTTCGGTCGTAGCGTGCATGCTGCGACGGCGGTGTCTCGTATGCACGGCTGCCGCCGCCGCCGTTCTGCTGGTACTTGGACGGCGGCGTGAACGGCTGCGCAGCAGATCCATTTTGTCCGTGATAAGCAGTGCCTGCTTGCCCGTAGTAGCCCCCTCCGCCGGCACCGCCATCAGCCATTTGGCACCCCCGCGGCGGCGTAGCCACGGCGCCGCCAGCAGCTGGGCTGTGGTTCGGCGGCAGGCTGTAGCGGCTCTGCTGCTGCTGCTGCTGCTGCTGGTCGAAACTGTAGCTCTCCTCCGAGTGGATGCGCGAGCGCAGCTCCAGAGCCAGACCCGGATCAACGCCCGGCACGAGCGACGGCGGCACTGGCGGCAGCGCATACGCGTTGCTGTCCAACGACGGCCGCTCGGCGTGGTAGTCTTGCGGCAACGGCAGTGGCGGCTCATCCTGGTGCACCGGCTGCACACTCGGACTCCACCGGCAGTCCGGCGGCGGGTCTGCGGGCAGCGGCGACGGCGTCCGCACAAACGACGAAGCCACAATGGGCTCGCTATGCTGGTGCTGGTGGTGTGGGTGGTGGGGCCGGCTGCTGTAGTTTTTGTTCTGGTGTGTTTGGTGTGTCTGGTGTTGTTGGTGTTGTTGGTGCATCTGCAGGCTTTGGCGGTGCTGGGACTGGGACTGGGACTGGGACTGGCCAGAACGGTGATGGGATGGCGCAGGCGGCCCATAGTCGTAGTTTGCAGCAACACCGGCAGAAACAGTCGAGCCGTTGCGCTGCCGACTGCCTGGCACATTCAGAGGCGCCGGGCTGGCCGCCTTGTCCACCACCAGCGAAGGGTCGTACGGCGCGTCGTACGGAGCGTCGTATGGAGCGTGGGCGTCGTATGGCACGTCGTACGAAGCGTCGTAGGCTGAGTGGTCGCTGTACGCAGGGTCGAGTGCAGAGTCGTACGAGTGCCGTGCCGGCGGAGACGCAGACTGCTGCGGCTGCGGCTGCTGCAGGCCAGCACTGCCACCTGCAGCGGACAGAGATGCCGGGTCGACCGGTCGGTAGGTGGGCCGGCCCGGATAGGCGGTGGAGTGGGCATGGCGATGGGCTTCGCTTCGCAGCACGTCGTGGCGCATGGTCATGGTCAGCGCTGCAGGCTCGGGGCTGGCCCGATGGAACACGGCGTCGTTGGCGCTGGCGGCGACGGCCCCGCTGCTGTTGTGTCGGCTGCGGTGCACCGGCGGCGGCGGCGGCGGCGGGTCGTCGTCGGGCAGCCCACCATCCTCGTAGCGGCCGCCGAGGTCCAGGGGCGACGGCGGCTGCTGTTGCTGCTGCTGCTGCTGCTGTTGCGGGACAGTCGCGGCGTGCTCCAGGTACTCTGCGCTGCCAAGCTGGGCCGTCGTCTGGTGCGGATCGTAGCGATCTTGGGGCGGCGCCGCATGGTGGTGGCTCTGGCGGTATGCGTGCGGCTCGACATGGTGTTGGAGCTGGTGCGGTTGCTGGTAATGGTAAGCAGCAGCCGGAGGAGGAGCGTTTCCATTTCCATATCCGTCGTCGGCGTAGTCCTGCTGCTGCCGGGCCATTGGCGGCGGCGGCTGCTGCTGCTGTTGCTGCTGAAGTTGTTGCTGCTGAAGTTGTTGCTGTGGCGGCGGCTGCTGCGGTGGCGGCCGCGGTGCTTGCCCGGTGATGGGGTCGGACGGCAGCGGCCGGCGTTTCGGGCCCGCCGGCGACGCTCGCGGGAGAGAGCCGGAGCCGCCAATGTCGGGCAGCGGCCTGGCCCCCCGGGCGCCTGTCGGCACTGGTGCCGGAGAAGCCGAAGCAGAAGAGCCGCCTGTCAAGGTCGCGGCGACCGCTGCCGGGGCTGCCGGCTTCTCCGGCTTGGGCCGGCTGTCGTAGTAGGTGATCTCGATGCGGATCTCGCCGGCATACTTGCCGCGGAAATTGAGCGGATGCCACTGGTCGCTCTGGCCACCGCCCGGCACGACAATCTCGCGCAGGTCGATCCACGTCTCGCCAATCAGCTCCGTCTTCTTGTCGTCGCTGAAGACAGAAACCTTGAGCTGGTAGTAGTCGGGCGAGTCGTGCACGGAAAAACGCAATTCCTGGTCCCTGGTTGTGTGAGGAGGAGAAGAGAGAGAGGGGAGGGGGGAGAGGGAGAGGGGGGAGAGGGAGAGGGAGAGGGAGAGGGAGAGGGAGAGACAAAGCTGAAAAAGAGAGAGAGAGAGAAAACGTACCACTTTGGCGTCTGGCCACCCCGGATGTCCGTCGTCGTCTTCTTGGCCTCCTTTCCCAGCCGAGCACCGCAGTACGGATCCTGCTTGCCAATGGTTTTGCGGTTGGGCAGGTTCTTTGCGCGGTCCACCACGAGAACGAGCGTGCCGATTTCGGGGCCGTCGACGCTCATGTCCGAAAAGATGCCCGCCGTATGCACCCCATTGAGGGGATGTGATCGTGTCTTTGCATCCATCAGTAGGTCGCCGGCTCTATTCGACGATCATGGGTGGTGAGCAGTGTGGCGGCGACAGGGCAGGGCTGCTGGGGTCGAAGCTTTTTTTGCAGCAGTAGACAAGTGTTTTTGCAGCAAAATGAGGCGGAGAAGCGGTCGACAAGTGTTTTGCAGTAAAGTGAGGCAGAGATGCGGTAGACAAGTGTTTTGCAGTAAAGTGAGGCAGAGATGCGGTAGATGAGTGCTTTGCAACAAGATGTGGCGGCAGTAGACACAATGGCAATGTATGGCAGCGGTCGTACAGTATTGTCAATCATCAATCTAATGAAAATGAAAGTTCGTGTCTCACATAAATCAGTCGTCTCAGATGTCAGGATGCCGATCGAGAGGGGGTTGAACAGAAGTAAACAAAAACAACAAGAAAGAAAAAAAAAAAAAAACCTCCGCCGAAGCTACAAGACCACCGAACGAATGAACTACGCACAAGACGCGTAAAAACTTTGAAAGTTGTCGAAAGGAGGAGGGAAAGAAGCCAGAAAAGAAAACGAAACGAAAAAGGAAAGAGGCAAGAGAGACAGGGAAGGAAAGGATGAGAAAAAAGAGAAAGAGACGCGGCAGGCTTGGCGATCTCGTAGTCTCGAAAAGGACTCGTTAGCCACCCAAAACAAGGCCCCCAAGCAATGCTATTGTTACCGTAGCACTGTTATTATGGGGGGCGCTTTCGTTTTTTGTTGACAGTCCCAGCCCCGCGCGGCTCACTAAAATACGATACGAGTGGTTGGGAGTCGTTTGGGTGGGGCAAGGTGAGCGAGAAAACGGGATGGCTGGTGGAGAAGGCAGCTGCGACCACCTGGCGAGACTCGCGGCACTCGTATTCACGTGCTCGGACCATGACTATAGTGGGGAGACTCGGTTGTTCTGCAATCATACGGAGTATCCTTACTTCATAGTCCTTATTCTCAACAAGGAGCGGAACAACCGGAATGTGAGCACGGAATGTATTGCTGTTGGAGATTGGCTGCGGCCATCTTTGTACAAGTCGTGCTATGGCAAGATTTACACAATGCCCAGCCTACAGAGCAGATTTACCACAATATCCAGCTAATAGAGCTTCATAGCTTCATGGAAAATCGGTCGGAAAGAGAAAGGGGAAAGACAAGAGCAGGACAGGCAGACGGCGGAATGGGAGAGAGAAAGACACAGGAGTATAAGAGAGGAGAGCAGAAAAGAAAAGAAAATGGAAAGTAAAATGGCACCACGAGTAATATTGCAATTGAACAGAAGCAAAAGACACTACGAGTACTGAATTGAACGGTTAAACCAAAAGTAAAAAAAACTACGGGTATTACGTCGTACTCGTGCTGCAATTGAACCCGTCTAAACCAGGTACCGTCAGCCTCGTGCACAGTAGCCCAACGCCTCTGCACAGAGACGCACATCCATTCGGAGACCAGACTGTGCCAGGCATTTGAAAGACATTGGAGGCGCCTCGTTGGACGGGCTGAAAATTTAGAGGCTGTCCGCCAATCAGAGCCGAGATTTTTTGCAAGATTCTTTGCAAGACCTGAGTAGCTTCTTCCCAGTTGAGTCGTACAAAAGTATTCCGACGTCCTCGGCCAATGTCTGCTTCGTGGGACAGCCGTAGATCACCATCTTTCCAGCCCGTTCCCAAGTCTGGCACGGCAGGTCGAAAGAAAAGAAAGCATCAAAACTGCCAGGCGGGCCTGGCTCTGAATCTCGCTGTGCTCCAGTGGCTTTCAGGGGTTCTGTACTCGATTTCAGTGGGCAACAATTACAGTGTGTTATGGAGTCATATTATGGGGGCCAACTTAGTGTCTGCCCTGTCAGAACCCCTGTAACTGTGGGACCAGCCCGCTAGCGCGGCTCAACTTCAACTTTTACGCGCTTTTTTGCTGCTTGGTCTCCTCCCGCCTCTCGTCCAGCTTCAGCCTCGTTTTTTTCATTCTCTCGTTCCTTTGCCTTCTTCTGTCGCGTTCCATTTTGCTGTCCCTGCCGTCTTTTTTCTTGTCATCTCCATCTTGGCAAAACGGGTCGACCACCTGTCTGGCTGGCCACCGTCCCCGTCCTCTCCCATCCTCCTCCATCCTCTCCTCCTCCTTTCAGACACAATATCATGGACTCGGCCTCCCTCTATCGCAGTCCCGCCGCCCTCAGGTACGTGGCCGGCTTTCTGCTCGTCGGCCTGGCCTGGGGCTTCACGACCCCGTTTCTGCGCCGCGCCGCCCGCGACCATCGCCCGCCAGACCACCCGTTGCTGCAGACGCCGACCGTCCAGAACAGCCCGGTGCGCCGCCGCCTGTACGGCGCCTTTTTTGCCGTGGCCGACCTGCTGCGCAATCCGCGCTATGCCGTGCCGCTGCTGCTGAACGTGACAGGCAGTGTCTGGTTCTTTTTGCTCATTGGCAAAGCAGGTAAGCCCTTTTTTTTGGTCGGGCGGTTGGAAAAGAGCAGCAAATCTACAAAAAAAAAAAAGAAAGAAAGAAAGAAAGAAAACGAGGAGGACGGAGATAGTAGACTGCAAAAGTAGACTGCAAGCACCTTGCAACCCACATACGACGAAGAAAAATTGGGATACGTCTTGATGCTGGCGGTTTGTATAGCAACGTCTTATAGCAACCGCCGCCAAAGAAGACCAAGATGCTAACGAATGCGCCCTTCTTGCCAGAGCTGAGCTTGACAGTCCCCATCGTCAACACGCTGGCCTTTCTCTTCACTGTGGTTGGCGAGTGGTGGGTCGAAAACAAGGTCATCAGTCGCGGTACGTCTTCTCACTCTGCTCTTTTGCTCTATCCGGCTGGCCGGCTACGACCAGCAGCCGCCTGCAATGGCGTCTGTTCATGTCCATACTAACAGCTCCTTTGAAAAAATCAAAAAGAGACCTGCATCGGTATGGCACTGTCCCTTTGCGGAATCGCCTTGTGTGTGCACAGCAAAGTGGCCTGAGACAGGGACTGCTGGACGCGTTTGACCTGCTGTGTCTTTTGAATGCTGTGTAGGACAGCTGGCCACTGATCTTTGAAAGACAGCAGGCCAATAGCATGATGTGACGGGCTCGGTGTTTGGTCATAAAACAATGTCGTTATTTCTATGAAAACTTTTATTTTTCCATGTCATCCAACCTAATTTTGCAACCTGCGCCAGGCAGTGAAGTAAAAAAAGCCAACAAGGGGGGGACTGAGAGCAGAGTTGAGCCTCCCTCCCAAATAACCATATGTCCCTCTCATTGGATTGCAATATTGACAATGTAGAAGAATAAAAAAAGGGGGGCAGTCGAAGTGAAGAGTGGGACGCTCCCATGTGTCGAAGAGAATGATGGGCGAGAATAGATGAGAATAAATAAGAGTAAATGAGAATAAATGAGGAGATAAGAAAGGCAAGAAAGTGTCGCAGAATTCGGCTCTACCAGAAAGCCCCCAAAAAAGACTTTTAAAAGAGAGGGGGAAAGGGGGGGAGGCTTGCAGGCGATGTCTTTGGTCCCTGGATGCCTCCTTTAAACCGAGCTGTTTTGGCTTTGGAATGTCTGTTCGAGTCTAGGGTTTTTTTTTTTTTTTCTTTTGGTTTGTTTCTCTTTTCGTTGATCGTTTGAGAATGCGTGGCAGTCGTCAAGGCTTGCTCAATATCCAAACATCGTAGACAAGTCAGTCGTGTATTTCTGTCATTAAAAATCACACCAGTCCATTATGGTCGTGCTCGTTGAGGCCTCGGCAAAGTGCGCCTGCGCCGTGGGGGGGGGGGGGGGGGGGGTTTTGGGGGGCCGGGGCAGAAACCGTTCAACCCCCGGGCCGGAGACACCCCGGGACGGGGCGAAGGCGTGGTACCCCCCTGATACACCCGCCCCA